>CM075809.1:4505237-4956532 GCA_037975025.1 Excoecaria agallocha
GCTCCTACTCAAATAAAGATCTTGAATACCCATACTCCCACTGGAGTTAGGATTGCTCATCCTCCCACTAAAGGATAGATCCTGAACATCCAGATCATTGAGAAGAGAGTCTTGGCCTTCTTTATCAATTTCGTTCCCACTCGGATGGAGAGATCCGGATAGTTCATCTTCTTGAGTTTCATAAAAAATAAAGTCTTAACTTATTTCATCCAACTTTGAAAACTTATTTTCCAAAAATATGATATCTCATGATTCAAATTCTATTACTGAGCCATTTGCTTGCTCACCCACGAACACGTATCCTTTTGATACATTAGAATATTGCACAAAGATATTCTTTTTACCTCTTGGTCCTAATTTACCAAATTTATTGAAGGTATTATGGACATAAGCAGCACAACCCCAAGGGTGTAAATAACTCATATCGGGTTGCTTACTAGTCCATAACTTAGAAGGAATGGAAGCAACAGACTTAAAGGGCACCTGGTTTAGAACATATGTGGTTGTTAACAAAGCATCTACCTAATAGGAGATGGGCAAATTTGCTTGAGCCATCATAGAAGGTACCATGTCTAGAAGAGTTCTATTTCTCCTTTCTGTAATACTATTTTGTTATGGAGTTCGAGGAACAGAAAACTTGTAACATCTTAATCCCCTAACCATGGATAATCATCAATCATCATTATACCTAATATAGAGATCAGGCAGAAATACTAATAATAAAAATAAGACAAGCGATAATTATATACTACAATAAAATAATTAGCATATAAATAAATAATCATAACATGTATGGCCTTCAAGAATCCTGAAATCCTCGATGCAATCACTTCTTGCCCGATCCTCTAGAGCTTAACTTGAACCTACATGAATAAACAAACCCGTACTAAGCTAGAAAGCTTAGTGGGGAACAAAATTCTATAGATAACCTCTTTTCCTGGGTCATATAATCATGCATAAATATACATAACCTTTTTATCATAATACCAATTAACATATGAGTTTATTATACTGATCATTTGAGAAAGACTTCAACCTTAACAACGAATACTATGCTACATTAATCTAGAACATTTACTTGACTTAGCTCGATCCTGCTTAGACTGGTTACATTCACTAACATCATCATAGCATACTATTCATGTCAAACTATTATCATTCATGCATTTTATAATTCTTTCTTCTTACAACTCAATAAATCATGATTATCACTCGTACAAGCTCGACTTGCTTCAATTAACCGATATGGCATGCTTAAGAAAGTGCTTATGCCATGCAACATTACTTTTCTCGTTGTTAGACATGATTTGTTCTTATAACAACTCAATTCTTACTCCTGGTCCATGTATATATGTTCCTTAATATTATCCTAACATGGTAACTTAAACCTCTTATAGCACCCATTTATCTCATACGTTACATTTAGTTAGGTCAATGTTATCATTATGCATATATGCATGGAAACCTTCATATACATCTTATAATCCTTTTTATCAAGAGGTTAGACATTATAGTTATTAATGGTACAAGATTTCCACTTACCGCATTAAATCACTTTGCTCACCTAAGATAGGCATTCGACATTAATTCATAATATAAGGGTGTACTTAAGTCATATAGCATCTACAAGTAGTCCTGGTAAGCATATTTACTTCACATATATAGTAAAATTCTCATATTAAGTTCATAAACTTTACATATGTGTAAACATTTCTATATATTTAAATAGACTAGCAGAGTTGCATGTGATTACAAAGAACAGGCATTACATATCATGATTATAAAACAAGGTCTCGATGCCACATGTATGCATTTTATAAATATAACACATGAAACTTAGTGTACATGTTATAGTCCATGTAAGTTCTAGTACAATATTGTACATTTGAGGTCCATATATTCTCCGTGGAACCCACCGATGGAGTTCTACTCACACAGGAACCTTCCTCATGGTCGAGGTGAAATACATATCTCATAATCATGATATGATGAACATGGCATCTCATTTCATAAAGACAATTATAGCCAAAAAGGAATTTAAGATAAAACAATACAATATAATAAGACATTCATCATGCTTAGGTTAACTACGTGAAGAAATCGTTACACACACACACACACACACACACATATATATATATATCATTTTATTTCTTGTACTTTTTATCATATTTAATAGCCTGTCTAAGTAATAGTTCGAAAGGTGGATAACAGGAGCAATGGATACTCGAAGGTATCAAACTATAGATATCTGAAGATATCAAACTATGGACCCAAATGGGGTCAAACAATGGTTCCAGCAAGGAACAAACTATGGACCCAAACGAGGTCAAACGATGGTTCAATTAAGGAATAAGACCTAAACGGGGTCAATTATGGCAATTGTGACTGTATCCCTTTAGGCATGCCTATCTAATCCACAACTGAACTAAGACCCGCAAGCTTAACCACTTAAGAACATTTTTAATTTAACATATCCTTCTTTACTTAGCACATCATTTGGCTTAAAGTCACATTTCATAAAAATGCAGATCATTCATATCATACCTCAAACATTGAGCTCTAGGCTTCAATACACATGGATGTTATCATATGATCATATAGTTGCATCAAATTTCTTTCATTCATATCAGGATGGTTTCGGGTTTAGATAAATAATCATATGCAATCTTTCATAATTAGCATTGTGCGAGCCCATATGTGTGTGTGTGTGTGTATATATATATATATATATATATATATCAGTTTAAAACATGAAAACACATGCTTTCATTACTCATATCAACTATACAATATATAGTAACTACATACCTCATAGATAGTTCTTGAAGACGTACCTTGTTACTGCTTGCTATGAATAACTCCCTATTCTCATCATTATTCACATTATGACATAACATATATAGCAACACTCAAGCATTTATGGTCCATATACTAAAATAAATGAGTTCTTTTACAGTTCAAGTTCAACACATGTTCATATTCAATCACTTGATTCTCTTTCAGGGTCTATCAGATTATATATATACACCTTAACATTTTGGATATATGTATATATATATATACACCACGATCGTCTTACCTGAAATTCCATCTTGTGACATTTTATACTTATTTGGGGTATGTGTGATCATGTCATCTTAGTCATTAGCACACTACTGACGGGCATGAGTTAATCATAATGTAATATAGGCATGAACGAATAGGCAAACATGTTCTATACCTCAATGCTAATAATAATTCTTCTTATGAGCTCGAGCGCATTCAAGCTTCTATAGTTTCATAATTAAACATAAGTCATGTTAGCCTATTCTTTTACCTTAGATTTGCCAACTTGCAACTATTATCTTATTACAACTAGGGTAAATCACAATATTTAGGTAGAATCATCCCTTGACCTAGTACATACCTCATAATGACTTTGCAGGACACATTAATTAGCATATTGTTTAAGTTACTATGTTGCCTCATGCTTTCTATTTAGATTTATGCTCATTAGGCCTTAAAATACTTCTTAACAACATATCTCATATGAGCATCCCCATGTACAAGGCCCTCTAATTAAAAGTTCAAGTGGTCTTTATATTGTGACTTCATAGATTTATTCTTATAAATCATTTTAGTCTTCTATATACATACTTAGGAATACTCTAATTAAATGATCTTGCCCTATAATACAAATTGATGGCTTAGATGACTTACAATTTAGTTCAATACATTCCCCTTTTTAATTTCATTCATATTCTTCAAATTTAGACAATAATCCCATAACATATTATACATCACTTTAATATTCAAACACCTTCAACATTACTCATGGTTAACTTGGTACTCTAAATTATTCACCCCATAGTATTGGTTCATAAGTTAATGAATGTTTCGCAGCTTGGGTGAAGAAGAACTAGTGAAAAGTAAAGATGTAAGTGGTTGGGCTCTTTATGAGAAATAATAGCCAAGTGGCCATGCACGACTCGTGAACGCCTTCACAAGTCAGACAAAAAATGCACAACTCGTGAAGTAATTCACGAATAGGTAGAAAGCCAAACTAGGTTCACGAGTCGTGAAGGAATGTTTGACTCTTGAAGGGACTCATGAGTGAAGTAAAGGGATGAGATTCACGACTCGTGAAGAAGTTCACGAGTGAAGAAAAATGGGTAATGTTCACGACTCGTGAAAAGGTTTACGAGTGAAAAAAAGAGGTGCAAGACTCGTGATAGACTTCATGATTCAGTCACAACTCGTGAAGAAGTTCACGACTCATGAAGAATGTCATGACTCGCCACCCTAAGAAAGAACATTTCTAGAACCGGATCAATCTCAGCTCAAATGTAAATAAAAACAATCCTTTACGCCAAACAATCAAAAAACTCATTTAGAAAAACCAGTCCTTCCTTACTCATCTTAAAACAAACCATCTTTCATTACTCATTTATCATTTAAATGATCCAACAACATAACCCTAGTCTCTATAAATCTGTAACACACTAATTCCTTAACCATGGAAAATCATCAATCATCATCATCATAAACCTAGTAAAGGTCATACAGAAATAATAATAATAATAATAATAATAATAATAATAATACTAATACAGGCCATCATTACATGCCATAATAAGATAATTAAGCTTATAGATAAGACAAGCATAACATAAATGGCCTTCAAGTATCCTAGTATCCTCAAGGCAATTGCATCATGACTAATCCTCTGGAGCTTATCCTAGAACCTATACAGATAAACAAACCCGTGCTAAGCTATAAAGCTTAGTGGGGAACAAAAACTATGGACAATCTCATACAATTTTCTTGTCAAACCAAAATCAGCTATCACAATACCATAACACATGAGATTACATTATTTGTCCTACCACGTTGGACATTCCAGGGAGTGTTTAACCTTAACCATTGATGCCATCATTACCAATTCCTAAAGCATTGTATAAACTTATCTTATCCCTGAAACTTGTTAGTTAACGAGCATCTTTAATCCCTCTCTTGTTACCTAGAAGATTCATGCATCTATAATTCTTCTACTCAAGAATACTGATATCGTCGTTATATTCATACAACCATCAACTTAATAACATTAACCAATTTGGTTACCTAACATGTGCATTTAACATTTATTCATAGCCAAATGGAAGTGCACATGTTATATAACATTTGCAAGAGATATTGCCAGGCATGATTTCATTACATTTATACGTATCATTTTTGTTCAAGATTCTACAAATGTCTTCCTTAATGCTATATTATCATGGCACTTTAAACATCATACAGATTAATATCATATCATGCTTTGTACTTTGATTTATATTAGAATTATACCTATACACGTACATATATATTAATGTTTATATACACACAAACTTGCATGCCATTCCAATGAATAGGTATTACACCTCATGATTAACTAACACGGTCTCCATACCACATGCAAATATTTTCTAATTTTCCCATACATGAATGTTATTATGTATGTCATAGTTCATATAACGTTTAATTCAATCTTGTAAGCTTATGGCCCATGCAGCCCAGCTATTCATCGTGAAACCAACTTACACTGGCAGTCACACGGCAACCTTTCTCATGGTTGATGTAAGACATCTCGATCAAGTAATACATAACATGGCATTTCATTTCATAGCAATACTTTATAGCTAACTAAAATTTAAAGTAAAGAAATAGAATAGATCATTATCATAATTCCAATATATATATATATATATATATATATATATATATATATATATATATATATATAAGTGATGCAATGGATACATACGTTACTTTGTTTCTTGAACCATTTACATCTTTAATAGCCTGCCTATGAACTAGTTCGAAAGGTGGATAACGGGAGCAATGGATATCCGAAGGTATCAAACTATGGATATCCAAAGATATCAAACAATGGTTCCAACAAGGAACAAACTATGGACCCAAACGGGGTCAAACGATGGTTCCATTAAGGAACAAGACCCAAACGGGGTCAATATATAGCAGCTGCGACTGTATCCCTCTAGGCATGCCTATGTAATCCACAACTGAACTAAAACCCGTAAGTTTAACTTTTTAAGACATCTATTAATTTAACATATTCTTCTTTACTTAGCACATCATTTGGCTTAAAGCCACCTTTCATAAAAGAATGCATATCATTCTTTTCATACAACAATGTTGAGCTTTAGACTCCATTATGCATAGATGTTGTCATATGATCATATGCTTGCATCAATTTTCTTTCGTTCATATCATAATAGTTACATGTTTATGCAACAATAACAACACATCATCTTTCGTGATTAGCATTACACGTACCCACATGTACTCGTACATATATGTGCAGTTTAAACATGGCAATACATGATTTCATTACTCATACTTGTTCACATATTAAATCTAGCTACTCTTTATAGCATGCTCAAATCAATTCTACCACATATACTTACATAACTCAAGAATAGTTCTCGAGGACGTACCTTGTTATTGCTTGCCGTGAGTAGTTTCCCTATTCTCATAATTAATCACATTACAACATAATCATATATAGCAGCACTCAAGCATTCATGATTCATATGATAGAATAACTATATTCTCATATGGCTCAAGGTTAACACTTCTTCATCTATAGCCTTTTTAGCTCACTTTTATAGTCTATTATATCATAGGCAATAGATTATCTACCTTAACATTATCACATATATCATGATCATCTTATTTGTACTTTATATTTTTTTAACATTATTTTCTTAGAGGAGTTGTATAAGATTATATCATCTTAATTGTTAGAACATTACTTGCAGACTTGTAACTTTCATTTTACATCATAGGGTATGAATAACATATGAGTATGATCCTTTACATCATGGTTCATCAGAGTAGAAACAACAAGTTATACACTTTAACATAGTCACATATACATTAATCATCTTACTTGTATTTTTCATCTTATAACATTTTATACTTAGGTAAGTTGTGTGAGGTCATTTCATCTTAGTCGTTAACACACTATAAATGCTCTTGTGCTAATCATATTGTATTATAGGCATGAACAAACAATGAGCATATTATTACACATTACTGCTAATCACTAATTCTTCTTGTGACTTGGAGTATAACCAAGATTCTATGATTTCATAATTTAATATAGCATGTGAAGTTCCCTTTCTTTTAACTCGGACATGCGACCTTACGACTATTCTCTTGTTATCACTAGGTTAAATCTTAGTATTTGGACATAACCCTTCCTTGGCCTAGTGCATACCTTATATTGATTTTATAAGACACATTGCATAACATATCATTTAAGTTACTATATTGCCTCATGTTATTCTCAGTTCGATGCTCATTAGGCCTTATCATACCTTGTTGCATCATAATCCATATTAACATTGCCATGAGCATGCCCCTCTAATTTAGAGTTCAAGTGAACCATCATTACTCAACTCAATGTGTTTGATTTCTTTAAGTTTCGCACTCTTTATATGTGTGTGGAGGTTCCTCAATTAAATGATCATGCCTTATGCACCTTTGGGTAACTTACAGCTTAATTCAATCTTCATCCTATTATAATAACATATTGGTGGCTTAGATTTCTTACAACTTAGTTCCGTTTCCTTTCTCATACCATGCCCTTCATGTCATCTAATTTTCAACAATGCTTCATCTTACGGTCCTGCTTTTCTAAATTATACCTCTATAGACTTTAACATGGAATATCGGCTTTTATAACCTATTAATCCATCAACATATAACTTACATATTAACCATTACTTAGTAAGCAATCAACATCCTCACATCACTTATGGTTTACTTGTTTATCCCAATTATACACCCCATGTTATTGGTTCATAAGTTACTGAATGTTTTTGCAGCTTGAGGGTAGAAGAACTATTTGAAAAGAGAATGTATAAATGGCCAGGATTTTCTTGAGGAGTATAGCCAAGTGGCAGTGCACGACTCGTGAAGGCATTCACGAGTCGGACAAGATTTCACGACTTCACGAGTCAATAGAAGGCCAAAACTAGGTTCACGAGTCGTGAAGGAATACTTGAGTCATGAAGGCTTTCACGAGTGGAGAAAAAGGGTGAGCTTCACGACTCGTGAAGAAGTTCACGAGTGAAGAGATAAAAGGATAGGTTCACGACTCGTGAAGAGGTTCACGAGTGAAGAAAAATGGGTAAGGTTCTCGACTCGTGAAGGAGTTCACGAGTGAAGGCAAGAGGTGCATGACTCATGATAGACTTCACGACTCGTGAAGAAGTTTAAGACTCGTGAAGAATGTCACGACTTGGCACCCTAAGAAAGAACACTTCCTGGATCAGAAACCGATCGATCTGCTCTTCGTTCAATCGAAAATAGAAATAATCCCATAATCCAAACGATCTTCAAAACTCATTTTAAAACAAATAATCCTTCCTTACTCATCTTAAAACAAATAATCTTAACATTTCTCATTTAAGAATCCAAACATCAAAACCCTAATCTCTATAAACCTATCCAAAAATAACAAAATCACAGTAATTCCCATACCTGTTATTCAAGCTTGAAATCTTCCAACATCCTTTGATCTAGCTCACTTTCTCCCTCATTTCCTTACAAATGATGACAATAAGATCTTGAAACCTCTCATCACTTAAGGAATCACAAGTTAAAAGAAAAGAAATAAGAAGAGATCTCAAAGGGAAAACATTACCTTCATGATGCTTAAACAACAAACCCTAACCTTCATCTTCTCAAAATCGTAACCCAAGAGAGAAAGAGAGAGAGAGAGAGCTATCTCCCTCAAATGTCGATCCCCCCTCCAAATCCCCCAAGGGTTCCTTCTTCAAGAAGCTGAATACAAGAGTTAGTATGGTAAATATCTCCCTAGGGAAATTACCACTCTACCCTTACATACAAATAAACCCGCATCATTCCAATTTCTTCCAAATTAACCCCAAGACTTTCAAATTCACTTCAATTGTATCCTTTTTCTTTAATTTAATTTAACTTAACTCATATACTTACATGCTGAAATTACCAAATTACCCTTTTGGGGACTTAACCTTGATAATTGCAAAATAATCCAATTTTGCCTTAATTAACGATAGTCCTCAATAATTAGCAATAATCCTCTTAGGTTCATGATTGGGTCCTTACAAATCACTCCTCCTTAAAAGAATTTTGTCCTCGAAATTCAAAACTGGTAATCTTTATCTTTATTGCTAAAATTTCTTAATTGTGCTTTAGTTATAAACAACTATAACCATAAACATTCTCTACATGTATACCAAACTCATCATCTATAATCATTTGTATCTGTGTCTAATTCCCAAGTACTCTTATGCTCGTTGTATTTCTTATCCTGAGTATCTTAATAACCTTAACATCTTACATCATCTACTATCCCAAAGGTCAAGTTCTCTTCTAGTCATATGAACTTTTCCTCAAACATTTTAATAAATAATCTAGACATACTTATAATCAATCTTATGTTATACCTTAATCATAAAACATTAAGGAATTTAAGCACTTCAAATATCAAGAGGTGAGATATATTGACAATTCCTCAAATATAATCTCACAGTCCCTATACCAACATCTTACTAGAGATCCAATATATC
Source organism: Excoecaria agallocha (assembly GCA_037975025.1). Lineage (NCBI taxonomy): Eukaryota > Viridiplantae > Streptophyta > Magnoliopsida > Malpighiales > Euphorbiaceae > Excoecaria > Excoecaria agallocha. The sequence continues at coordinate 4,514,843 of CM075809.1, forward strand.
AATCATAGGTCAAACACCTAACATAATCATCAAAATGTATGCCATTAACAACAACACCATGGTCTAGACCAATATCATCTTAATCTTCCAGAACAATTCCTTAATCCCTTATTGCCCAGAAAAGACTCAACCTGGGCTTTGATACCACTAACTGTAACACCTTAATTCCTTAACCATGGATAATCATCAATCATCATCATCATAAACCTAGTAAAGGTCATACAAAAATAATAATAATAATAATAATAATAATAATAATAATAATAATAATAATACAGGCCATCATTACATGCCATAATAAGATAATTAAGCTTATAGATAAGATAAGCATAAAATAAGTGGGCTTCAAGTATCATGATATCCTCAAGGCAATTGCATCATGATTGATCCTCTGGAGCTTATCCTAGAACCTACACGGATAAACAAACCCGTGCTAAGCTATAAAGCTTAGTGGGGAACAAAAACTATGGACAATCTCATAAAAATTTTCTTCGTCAAACCAAAATCAGCTATCACAATACCATAACACACGAGATTACATTATTTGTCCTGCCACGTTGGACATTCCAGGGAGTTTTTAACCGTAACCATTGATGCCATCATTACTAAATCCGAAAGCATTGTATAAACTTATCTTATCCCTGAAACTTGTTAGTTAACGATCATCTTTAATACCTCTCTTGTTACCTAAAAGATTCATGCATCTATAATTCTTCTATTCAAGAATACTGATATCGTCGTTATATGCATACAACCATCAACTTAATAACAATAACCAATTTGGTTACCTAACATGTGCATTTAACATTTATTCATCGACAAATGGAAGTGCTCATGTTATATAACATTTGCAAGAGATATTTCCAGGCATGATTTCATTACATATATACAAACTTATCATTTTTGTTCGGGATTCTACACATGTCTTCCTTAATGCTATATTATCATGGCACTTTAAATATCATACAGATTAATATCATGTCATGCTTTGCACTTTAATTTATATTAGAATTATACCTATACACGTACATATGTATTAACGTTCATATACACAAAAACTTGCATGCCATTCCAATGAATAGGTATCATACCTCATGATTAGCTGACACGATGTCCATACAACATGCAAACATTTTCTAATTTTTCCATACATAAATGTTATCATGCATGTCATAGTTCATATAACGTTTAATTCAATCTTGTAAGCTTATGGCCCATGCAGCCTAACTATTCACCGTGAAACCAACTTACACTGGCAGTCACATGGCGACCTTTCTCATGGTCGATGTAAGACATCTCAATCAAGTAATACATAACATGGCATTTCATTTCATAGCAATACTTTATAGCTATCTAAAATTTAGAGTAAAGAAATAGAATAGATCATTATCATAATTCCAATATATATATATATATATAAGTGATACCTTGGATACTTACGTTACTTTGTTTCTTGAACCATTTACATCTTTAATAGCCTGCCTATGAACTAGTTCGGAAGGTGGATAACGGGAGCAATGGATACCCGAAGGTATCAAACTATGGATATCCAAAGATATCAAACAATGGACCCAAATGGGGTCAAGCAATGGTTCTATCAAGGAACAAACTATGGACCCAAACAGGGTCAAACGATGGTTCCATTAAGGAACAAGACCCAAACGGGGTCAACATATAGCAGCTGCGACTGTATCCCTCTAGGCATACCTATCTAATCCACAAATGAATTAAGACCCGCAGGCTTAACTTTTTAAGACATCTCTTAATTTAACATATTTTTCTTTACTTAGCACATCATTTGGCTTAAAGCCACCTTTCATAAAAGAATACATATCATTCTTTTCATACGACAATGTTGAGCTTTAGGCTCCATTACGTATGGATTATGTCATATGATCGTATGCTTGCATCAATTTTCTTTCGTTCATATCATAATAGTTACATGTTTATGCAACAATAACAACATATCATCTTTCATGATTAGCATTACGCGTACCCATATGCACTCGTACATATATATGCAGTTTAAACATGGCAATACATGATTTCATTACTCATACTTGTTCGCATATTAAAAAAAGCTACTCTTTATAGCATGCTCGAATCAATTCTACCACATATACTTACATAACTCAAGAATAGTTATCATGGACGTACCTTGTTATTGCCTGCCGTGATTAGTTTCCCTATTCTCATAATTAATCACATTACAACATAATCATATATAGCAGCACTCAAGCATTCATGATTCATATGATAGAATAACTATGTTCTCATATGGCTCAAGGTCAACACTTCTTCATCTATGGCCTCTTTAGCTCACTTTTATAGTCTATTATATCATAGGCAATAGATTATCAACCTTAACATTATCACATATATCATGATCATCTTATTTGTACTTTCTATTTTTTTAACATTATTTTCTTAGAGGTGTTGTATAAGATTACATCATCTTAATTGTTAGAACATTACTTGCAGACTTGTAACTTTCATTTTACATCATAAGGTATGAATAACATATGAGTATGATCCTTTACATTGAGGTTCATCAGAGTAGAAACAACAAGTTATATACTTTAACATAGTTGCATATACATTAATCATCTTACTTGTATTTTTCATCTTATAACATTTTATGCTTAGGTAAGTTGTGTGTGGTCATTTCATCTTAGTCGTTAACACACTACAGATGCTCTTGTACTAATCATATTGTATTATAGGCATGAACAAACAATGAGCAGATTATTACACATTACTATTAATCATTAATTCTCCTTGTGACCTGGAGTATAACCAAGCTTCTATGATTTCATAATTTAACATAGCATGTGTTGTTCCTTTTCTTTTAACTCGAACATGCGACCTTATGACTATTCTCTTGTTATCACTAGGTTAAATCATAGTATTTGGACAAAACCCTTCCTTGGCCTAGTGCATACCTTATATTGATTTTATAAGACACATTGCATAACATATCATTTAAGTTACTATATTGCCTCATGTTATTCTTAGTTCGATGCTCATTAGGCTTTATCATACCTTGTTGCATCATAATCCATATTAACATTGCCATGAGCATGCCCCTCTAATTTAGAGTTCAAGTGAACCATCATTACTTAACTCAATGTGTTTGATTTCTTTAAGTTTCGCACTCTTTATATGTGTGTGGAGGTTCCTTAATTAAATGATCATGCCTTATGCACCTTTGGGTAACTTACAGCTTAATTCAATCTTCATCCTATTATAATAGCATATTGGTGGCTTAGATTTCTTACAACTTAGTTTCGTTTCCTTTCTCTTACCATGCCCTTCATGTCATCTAATTTTCGACAATGCTTCATCTTACGGTCCTGCTTTTCTAAATTAAACCTCTATAGACTTTAACATGAAATATCGGCTTTCATAACGTATTAATCCATCAACATTTAACTTACATATTAACCATTACTTAGTGAGTAATCACCATCCTCACATCACTCGTGGTTAACTTGTTTATCCCAATTATACACCCCACGTTATTTGTTCTTAAGTTACTGAATGTTTTTACAGCTTGAGGGTAGAAGAACTATTTGAAAAAATAACGTATAAGTGGCCAGGCTTTGCTTGAGGAAAATATCCAAGTGGCAGTGCATGACTCGTGAAGGCATTCACGAGTAGGAAAAGTTTTCACGACTCGTGAAGTCATTCACGAGTCAATAGAAGGCCAAAACTAGATTCATGAGTCGTGAAGGAATACTTGACTCGTGAAGGCTTTGACGAGTGGAGAAAAGGTGTAAGCTTCATGACTCGTGAAGAAGTTCACGAGTGAAGAGATAAAAGGATAGGTTCACGACTCATAAAGAGGTTCACGAGTGAAGAAAAATGGGTAAGGTTCTCAACTCGTGAAGGAGTTCATGAGTGAAGGCAAGAGGTGCACGACTCGTGATAGACTTCATGACTCGTGAAGAAGTTCACGACTAGTGAAGAATGTCACGACTCCGTACTCTGAGAAAAGAACACTTCCTGGATCAAAAACCGATCGATCTGCTCTTCGTTCAATTGAAAATAGAAATAATCCCATAATCCAAATGATCTTCAAAACTCATTTTAAAAAAATAATCCTTCCTTACTCATCTTAAAACAAATAATCTTAACATTTCTCATTTAAGAATCCAAACATCAAAACCCTAATCTCTATACACCTATCCACAAATAACAAAATCACAGTAATTCCCATACCTGTTATTCAAGCTTGAACTCTTCCAACATCCATTGATCTAGCTCTCTTTCTCCCTCATTTCCTTACACATGATGATTACAATATCTTGAAACCTCTCATCACCAAAGGAATCACAAGTTAAAAGAAAAGAAAGAAGAAGAGATCTCAAAGGGAAAACATTACCTTTATGATGCTCAAACAGCAAACCCTAACCTTTATCTTCTCCAAACCGTAACCCAAGAGAGAGAGAGAGAGAGAGAGCTATCTCCCTCAAATGTCGATCCCCCCTCCAACTCCCCTATGGGTTCCTTCTTCAAGAAGCTAAATACAAGAGTTAGTGAGGTAAATATCTCCCTAGGGAAATTACCACTATACCCTTACATACAAATAAACTCGCATCATTCCAATTTCTTCCAAATTAACCCTAAGACTTTCAAATTCACTTCAATTGTATCCTTTTTCTTTAATTTAATTTAACTTAACTCATATACTTACATGCTAAAATTACCAAATTACCCTTCTGGGGACTTAACCTTGATAATTACAAAATAATCCAATTTTGCCTTAATTAACGATAGTCCTCATTAATTAGCAATAATCCTCTTAGGGTCATGATTGGTTCCTTACAAAATCTATCACAGATAACAAAAATCACAGTAATTCCCATACCTAACCTTTAAAGCTTCAAACCTGTCTCACTTCTCTTGATCCATCCCCTTTACTCTTGATTCCCTTTTTCTCCTATATGAGGTTGAAACGCCCAAAACCTTAGGTCTTCTTCTTCAATCCCGTAACCAAGAGAGAGAGAGAGCTATCTTCCTCAAGTGCCGATCCCCCCTCTTCCAAATCCCCCAAGAGTTCCTTCTTCAATAAGCTAATAAAAGTTTGTGGGGTAAATATCACCTTAGGTGAAATTCCAAAATTACCCTTATTCAATTTAACCCCCATCAACTTATATTTCTTAACATTTAACCCACAAACTTCTAATTTACTTCAATTATATCCTTTTCTTTAATTATAATTTAAGTTAACTCATCTACTTACATGTGCAAATTACCAAAATACACCTCTTTGGACTTAACCTCGATAATTGCAAAATAATACAATTTTGCCTTAATTATTGATGGTCCTCCTTAATTATAAATAATCCAATTAGGGTTATGATTGGGTCCTTACAAATTACTCCTCGTTAAAAGAATTTCATCCTCGAAATTCAAAACTAGTACTCTCTATCTTTGTTGCTAGTAATTCTTAACTGTGCTTTAGCTATAAGTAACTATAATCATAAGCATTCTCTATGTTCATAATAAACTCATCATCTATAATCATATGTATTTGTCTCTAATCTCCAGATACTCTAATGCTAATTGTATTTCTTATCCTGAGTATCTTGATAATCTTAACATCTTGCATCATCATCTATGCCAAAGATTAGGTTCTCTTCTAGTCATATGAACTTTCCTCAAACATCTTAACAAATAATCTAGACATACTTATAATCATTCTTATGCTATACCTCAATCATAAAATATTAAGGAATTTAAGCACTTCCAATACCAGGAGGTGAGAGATATTAATAATTCCTTAAAATATCATCTCACAATCTCCGCCAAAATCATGTTAATGGTCCAATATATCAATCATAGGTCAAACACCTAACATAATCATCAAGATGTATGCCAATAACAATAACACCATGGTCTAAATCAATATCATCTTAATCTTCCAGAATAATTCCTTAATTCCTTATTGCCCCGAAAAGACTAAACATGAGCTCTGATACCACTAATTGTAACACCCTAATCCCCTAACCATGGATAATCATTAATCATCATCATACCTAATATAGAGATCAGGCAGAAATACTAATAATAATAATAATAAGACAGGCCATAATTACATACCACAATAAAATAATTAGCATATAAATAAATAATCATAACATGTATAGCCTTCAAGAATCCTAAAATCCTCGATGCAATCACTTCTTGCCCGATCCTCTGGAGCTTAACTCGAACCTACATGGATAAACAAACCTGTGCTAAGCTAGAAAGCTTAGTGGGGAACAAAATTCGATAGATAACCTCTTTCCCTGGGTCATATAATCATTCATAAATATATGTAACCTTTTTATCATAATATCAATTAACATATGAGTGTATTATATTGATCATTTGAGAAAGACTTCAACCTCAACAACGAATATTATGCTACATTAATCTATAACATTTACTTGACTTAGCTCGATCCTGCTTAGACTGGTTACATTCACTAACATCAACATAGCATACTATTCATGTCAAACTATTATAATTCATGCATTTTATAATTTTTTCTTCTTTCAACTCAATAAATCATGATTATTGCTCGTACAAGCTCAACTTGCTTCAATTAACTGATATGGCATGCTTAAGAAAGTTTTTATTCCATACAACATCCCTTTTCTCATTGTTAGACATGATTTCTTCTTATAACAACTCAATTCTTACTCCTGGTCCATGCATATGTGTTCTTTAATATTATCCTAACATGGTAACTTAAACCTCTTATAGCACCCATTTATCTTATACGTTACATTTAGTTAGGTCAATGTTATCATTATGCATATGTGCGTGCAAACCTTCATATACATCTTATAATCCTTTTTATCAAGAGGCTAGACATTATAGTTATTAATGATACAAGATTTCCACTTACCGCATTAAATCACTTTGCTCACCTAAGATAGGCATTCGACATTAATTCATAATATAAGGGTTTATTTAAGTCCTATAGCATCTACAAGTAGTCTTGGTAAGCATATTTACTTCACATATATATTACAATTCTCATATTAAGTTCATAAACTTTACATGTGTGCAAACATTTCTATATATTTAAACAGACTAGCAGAGTTGCATGTGATTACAAAGAACAAGCATTACATATCATGATTATAAAACGAGGTCTCGATGTCACATGTATGCATTTTATAAATTGAGCACATGAAACTTAGTGTACATGTTATAGTCCATGTAAGTTCTAGTACAATATTGTACATTTGGGGTCCATATATTCTCCGTGGAACCCACCGATGGAGTTCTACTCACACGGGAACCTTCCTCATGGTCGAGGTGAAATACATATCTCATAATCATGATATAATGAACATGGCATCCCATTTCATAAATACAGTTATAGCCAAAAAGGAATTTAAGATAAAACAACACAATACAATAGGACATTCATCATGCTTAGGTTAACTACGTGAAGAAATCGTTACATATATATATATCACTTTATTTCTTGTACTTTTTATCATCTTTAATAGCCTGCCTAGTACTAGTTTGAAAGGTTGATAACGGGAGCAATGGATATCCGAAGGTATCAAACTATAGATATCCGAAGATATTAAACTATGGACCCAAACGGGATCAAGCAATGGTTCCAGCAAGGAACAAACTATGGACCCAAACGAGATCAAACGATGGTTTCATTAAGGAAAAAGACCCAAATGAGGTCAACTATGGCAGCTGCGACTGTATCCCTCCAGGCATGCCTATCTAATCCATAACTTAACTAAGACCCGCAGGCTTAACCACTTAAGTAAATTTTTAATTTAATATATCCTTCTTTACTTAGCACATCATTTGGCTTAAAACCACATTTCATAAAAATGCAGATCATTCATATCATACCTCAAACATTGAGCTCTAGGCTTCAATACACATAGATGCTATCATATGATCATATAGTTGCATCAACTTTCTTTCATTCATATCATAATGGTTTCAGGTTTAGATAAATAATAATATACAATCTTTCATAATTAGCATTGCACGAGCCTACATGTACATATATATATATATATCAGTTTAAAACATGAAAACACGTGCTTTCATTACTCATATCAACTATACAACATATAGTACCTACATACCTCATGGATAGTTCTCGATGACGTACCGTGTTACTGTTTGCTATGAATAGCTCCCTATTCTCATCATTTTTCACATTAAAACATAACATATATAGTAGCACTCAAGCATTTATGATCCATATACTAAAATAAATGAGTTCTCTTACAGCTCAAGTTCAACACATGTTCATATTCAATCACTTGATTCTCTTTCATGTTCTATCAAATTATAGACAATAAGTTATACACCATAACATTTTCGGATATATATATATATATATATATACACCATGATCATCTTACCTGAATTTCCATCTTGTGACATTTTATACTTATTTGGGATATGTGTGATCATGTCATCTTAGTCATTAGCACACTACTGATGGGTATGAGTTAATCATAATGTAGTATAGGCATGAACAAATAGGCAAACGATTTCTTGTACCTCAATGCTAATCATAATTCTTCTTATGACCTCGAGGGCATTCAAGCTTCTATGGTTTCATAATTAAACATAAGTTATATTAGCCTATTCTTTTACCTTAGATTTGCCAACTTGCAACTATTATCTTATTACAACTAGGTTAAATCACAATATTTAGGCAGAATCATCCCTTGACCTAGTACATACCTTATAACGACTTTGCAGGGCAGATTAATTAGCATATTGTTTAAGTTACTATGTTGCCTCATGCTTTCTCTTTAGATTTATGCTCATTGGGCCTTAAAAGACTTCTTAACAACATATCTCATATAGCATCCCCATGTACAAAGCCCTCTAATTAAAAGTTCAAGTGGTCTTTATATTGTGACTTCATAGATTTATTCTTATAAATCATTTTAGTCTTCTATATACATACTTAGGAATACTCTAATTAAATGATCTTGCCCTATAACACAAATTAATGGCTTAGATGACTTACAATTTAGTTCAATACATTCCCCTTTTTAATTTCATTCATATTCTTCAAATTCAAACAATAACCCAATAACATACTATACATCACTTTAATATTCAAACACCTTCAACATTACTCATGGTTAACTTGTTACTCTTAATTATTCACTCTATAGTATTGGTTCATAAGTTAATGAATGTTTAACAGCTTGGGTGAAGAAGAACTAGTGAAAAATGAAGGTATAAGTGGCTGGGCTCTTTATGAGAAACAATAGCCAAATGGCCATCACGACTCATGAAGGCCTTCACGAGTCGAACAAAAAATGCACGACTAGTGAAGTCATTCACGAGTAGGTAGAAAACCAAACTAGTTTCACGAGTCGGGAAGGAATGTTCGACTCGTGAAGGGACTCGCGAGTGAAGTAAAGGGATGAGATTCACAACTCGTGAAGAAGTTCACGAGTGAAGAAAAATGGGTAATGTTCATGACTCGTGAAGAGGTTTACGAGTGAAAGAAAGAGGTGCACAACTCATGATAGATTTCATGATTCAGTCACAACTCGTGAAAAAGTTCACGACTCATGAAGAATGTCACGACTTGGCACCCTAAGAAAAAGCATTTTTGGAAACAGATCGATCTCAGCTCAAACGTAAATAGAAACAATTCTTTACGCCAAATGATCAAAAAATTCATTTAGAAAAACCAATCCTTCCTTACTCATCTTAAAACAAACCATCTTTCATTACTCATTTATCATTTAAATGATCCAACAACATATCCCTAGTCTCTATAAATCTTTCGCAAATAACAAAAATCACAGTAATTCCCATACCTGACCTTTGATGCTTTAAATCTCCCTCACTTCTCTTGATCCATCCCCTTTACTCTTGATTCCCTTTTCTCCTTCATGAGGTTGAAACACCCAAAACCCTAGTTCTTCTTCTTTAATCCCGTAACTGAGAGAGAGAGAGAGAGCTATCTCCCTCAAGTGTCGATCCCTCCTCTTCCAAATCCCCTAAGAGTTCCTTCTTCAATAAGCTAATAAAAGTTAGTGGGGCAAATATCTCCTTAGGTAAAATTTCAAAATTACCCTTATTCAATTTAACCCCCATCAACTTATATTTCTTAACATTTAACCCACAAACTTTTAATTTACTTCAATTATATCCTTTTCTTTAATTATAATTTAACCTAACTCATCTACTTACATGTGCAAATTACCAAAATACACCTCTTGGGACTTAACTTCAATAATTGCAAAATAATCTAATTTTGCCTTAATTAACGATGGTCCTCCTTAATTATCAATAATCCGATTAGGGTTATGATTGGTTCCTTACACAATTGATGCTCTATCTCTTTTTCATCACATAAAGCTTTAAATTCATTAGAAATATATTCTCGACCACGGTCGGTTCTTAAAGCTTTAATTTTCTTGTCTAATTAATTCTCAACAAGATTCGTAAAAATTTTAAAGCAACTCAATGCTTCAAACTTGTGAGAAATCAAATAGACAAGATCATACCTAGTATAAAAATCTATAAAAGTGATGAAATAATAGGCCCTTTGTCTGGCCCTAATATTCATTGGACCACAGATATCTGAATAAATTAATTGCAAAGGAATTATGGCTCGGGTTCCTTTTTTGAATATTTTTCTAACTAGTTTTCCTTGCAAGTAATGCTCACATATAGGTAATTCAATCTCATTTAAATCACCTAACAAACCTACCTTAGCTAACCGACGCATTCGATCTTGCTCAATATGGTTCAATCTAGCATGCCATAATTTTACATTATCCTCATAAGGATTTGAAGAAAAAGAGATTAAAGAAAAACTAGCTTTATTAGAATAATCAGGATCAACATCCATAATTATAAAGTTTTTTGAAATAAAACCAGAACCATAAAAAATGTCACCCAAAAATAGGTTATCTTTATCATCCTTGCAATGCAAAACAAACCCAAGTTTCATTAAATTTAAAACATAAACTAAGTTCCTACGAATATCAGGAGCATAAAGCACATTGTGTAAGAGTAAGGTTCGGCCTTCACGCAAGACTAGTCTGCATGTGCCAATTCCTAGGACTGCCACTCTAGCATTATCGCCTACATAAATCCACTTTGCTCCAGTAGTTACTCATCGGAACTCAACAAAGGCAGCTTGATCCCTTGTCACATATTCCGTTGCTCCTGAATCAACCACCCACAAAGGATGAAGTTCAATTAAAAATACAGAATTTGATACATAAATTTCACTCACTTTTGAGTTAGAATAGTGAACCTATTTGGGCATAGTGTAATCTTTTGCATTGTGTCAATTTTGCTGGCAGTTGAAAAACTTCACCCTAGAAATGTTCACTTTCTTTTTGCCTTTGGACCCTTTTCCATTTTGCTTAACTTTATGCTTTTTAGGCACTTGAGCCCTTTCTTTGCCTTTTCCATGGAAGCTCCTCTTCTTATTCGGGTTTGACCTTTTCTTACCAGAACTGAAGTGTGCCATATGCATTTCAGCATTGATCTTAATCGATGCTAAACGATCCTCTTCCAACTCCAAATGTTTAGCGACATCCTTAAATGTCTTAATGTTATCCATGTAAGTCAGTTGCATTTTTATGTGCTCTCAACTCCTTGGCAAAGATCGGATGACAGCCTAAACCTGTTGCTCGTCAGTCAGCTTATGACCTGCATCACCAAGCTCACAAATCATATTCTCCATCTCTCAAAGATGTTTTCACATTTAATAATTAGGCCTCTTCTGATAAGTATCAAATTTAATCATTAAAGATCGAAGTCTAGTTAGAGACACTCCTCCAAACTTCTCCTGCAATGCGACCCATAGATCCATTGCATTCCTATATGAGTGAAATTGCAATGGAGTTCTTCTTTTTTCCATACTGCATAAGTTGTTTTTTCCTGCTTATGCTGAGCAAAAGTGACATCCTCAAGTTCAGTCATAACTGAACTAAAGGTTTCTAGAGCCTCTTCCTCCTCAAGCACATACTGGATTTTCATACTCTAGATTTCATAGTTGTTGCCATTCAATTTCATATCTTTGTTCAATTCAGTGACTATCGATTTGGAAGCCCTTTAGATCCTTTGATAAAAATAGAATATATGTTGCACTTATTAAGAAGAATTCGGCAATACATGTTATTTACTATGCATCTGAAATGAGAATCTAATAAGGTTATCCATAAGGCTTAAATTCGAAAAAAATACTAACAGTATCTAATTACCCTCTAAGTCCTAATGTCTAACTTTACAGATTAAAATTTCATACATAGTAAATTTAATTTAATGGAAATTAAGTTTTCTAACTTAATTGAGGATATTATGTGTATAAGATAGTTAAGCCTTAACTTAATAATCAAGCAACTATTCTACTAATAAAATATTACATGCCAAATAATATTAAAATAAACACATTCTTCATAAAAATTATAAGCCATTATAATATCCAAAATCAAAATAAACACATTTATTATAAAGTCTAATAAATCCAAAAGAAGACACAAATATCTCATCTCAAAACAAAATTAGGAAAAAAATTCCTAACACAAAAGTCCATAAAAAAGGTAATATTATGACACTTATGTCAAATATAATTAGGATCTCGATAGACCTAACACCATCCTAGTCACTGGAACTGTCATCCTGACCATACGCATTAACTATAAGGGTACTCTGTGTGTAATCAGTTAACCATAGTTAACTCACTATACGTCCACTTTTGGACACTATATCAAATGGAGTGTTACTTTTGTACACTCCTCATTTCGCTACCTTAAATAATAACTTAATAATGAAATCCTTATAATTTTCTTGCCAGCACTCAACAAATAAGTTCTGGAGTTCTACATGGTAACTAAAATATTCACACATTACATTATAAAGTAATTTATGATTTTATGCCCTGTCTAAGCCACCAACCCAAATGTAGTCTTACATCTTTCTATGCATTTTGACTATATGATGTACAATAGCATCAATATCATAGCTCCTTGCCTTCTTGTGAAACCTTATGCTATGGACTTCACGCACTCGTGCATTGGACAAAGCAATACATTGAGGAGTGTGTGGTACCATAGGTGTTCTTATCATCGTCATAGTTGTTGTACATAACAATATAAAAAAATTTGTTAGTACACTCATGTACAAACAAAAAAATGATTGAAACTCATTTCAATCAAATATAAGGACATAATCCACATAAGTAATTTTCAAACATATTTGAGAATTAAAGAAGGCAGAAAAACACAATTTTCTTAAATTTTCACAGATTTTTCAACAAAATAATTTATAAAAAATAATTCTGTAACTCAAAATTTTTTTTTAAAAATCACAAAAAATAGAAAAATTAAGAAAATCAGAATTGCCAAAAATGGTGATTGGAGGAGCCCTTACGTGCCCACACATATCGGTGAGAGTGGCCATCATGCTCTCCATACACGACAAAGGAATCACGCACTAGCAAGGCACTTTGCCACGTGGTAGGACAAGGTGACATACTGCAACCGATCATTTTGTCTATGTAGACCCACAGGACTAACAAATTGGACACATGGAAGACAGTTACTAGTGCACGTGTCGACATATGGCTTGACTCATTAAGCCACGTGTCTGGACCCATACACCATGTGGCTCCACCGCAGGCTGCGATGTGGATGCCAGGTGACATGACACATCAAGCCATGTGTCGGCTCCATAGGCTACCACGTGTTAATTTTATTGGTCCACATGGTGCCACGTGGCACCAAGTGGACCCCCCATTGTCACATTATCTAACCTGTGATGCTTTACCGTAAGGCCACGTGTCACTCCACTACTAGGCTACGTGGCTGAGTGACATTTCAGTTAATGTGTAGAGTTAGGCATGTGTTAGAGATGTGCCCTTTGGTATGCGCCTAGCACACTGGTGGTGCGTACAAGCCATGTATAGCCTTTCTGGTGGTTTTAGGCCACCAAATTTTTTAGGGGGGTTTTTAGGGTTTCTGAGTCCAATTGTATGGTCAAAAATAAAAAAATTTCCACTTAAAATATTTATTATGGACTTTTAAATAATTATTAAATTTTGGTGTCCAAAAAACACAAAAAAAATATTTAGACCAGAATTAAAAAAAAACACTTACAGAACAGATCAAGTATGCAAATAAATCAGCCTATCAACATGTCTAAATTTACACAAAAAAATAGATCTACATAATAGACATGCCAGAACGCAAAAAAATATGGCTTTGATACCAATGAAAGAAAATAAGCCGTAAATATCATAAGATGTAATTATAAATACCTCTCATAGTGCAAAATCACAATCATTGAGATCGTCCTCGTTTTTGCATTATCGATATCGTTTTCAACCATGCCTCGCTATACCTCGGGATGAAAACTTGAATTTCATGAACTAAAAACCCCAATGAATAGAGAGAAAAATGTGCAGAAGTATTTTGGTAGAGTTTTGATGTAGAATTCTTTTCTTGCTTACCAAGAATATAATTTGTAGCCATATTTATAGGGCTCTCATTAAGGTAATTAAATTTTCATTAATCAGAGAGAATTAAATTTGGCAGTTACTCAAATTAAAAATAGGAAGTAATATCAATAATTAATATGTCAGTTACCTAATTTAAATTAGGTAATTGCCCATATAAATATCCTCTAATTATGACAAATTCCCATTTAAGAGCAATACTAATATGGAACTAATTTCATATGAATATTATTTCCTATTCCGATATTATCACATTTATATTGGGACCAATTTCTCATCTCATGAGTTATAAGCATATCCCTAGCTCCTTTAATTATATTAAACTACAACAATGAATGGAAAACTGCATTACACGACAACATTTTCGAGGAGCAATATTATTTCAAAAGCTTAAAATCCACAGCCTCATCTATATCCCAACCCTTAATGCTACACTAGAAGTGCTAGTCTCATGACTCAATTAAAGAGGAACGTAGCTCCATATGGAAGACAAAATTAGAGCTAACGTAAAACACCTTTATTGAAATGAAAGATTGAGTATAATAATAGGACAAATGTTAGAGTTGATGAGGATAAGGAGGAGCATGATTGTGGTGTTGCCTACAAAGGTCATAAGAGAATCTCTAAGCTAATATCCGCTAAGAAGTTGAATGTTTGGTTATGACGGGTGCAACTACCTGAGACTTTGGCAGCATCGAGGAAAGGAAGTAGAGATTGATTTGGGTTTCGAGTGATTTTTTTGCTTGTTGGTTCATGTAGTCCAATCAAATCTATGTTTTTAGGACAATATTAGCTTGTTTTATTTGTGTTTTAGGTTTATTTTAAGTTGTTTAAGGTTAATTTTAGAATCCTTTACACTTATTTTTTGTTTTTTTTAGCTATTTTTAGATTATTTTGGAATTCAAGTTGGAATGGGAGCTTTAAAATAGAATTTGCAAATTTCCAGTACATGGCATAGCCATATGGAGCTTTAATGGCACAAATATGTGTATTTCTAATTGCCTGAGGAAAAGAAAGATAAAGAAAATATTCTAAGTGTCAAAAGTGTTGACATGTATGACCATTTGATTCAACAAAAGCATAGACATTTTAGAAGGTTTCATTCAACATTTTTGTCTAGTAAAGGACATTCACGACTTGTGCTTTATCTTTGGCATGGCTACTTTTACTCTCTTAAGTTAGATGTTGTCATTTTACTTTTGCTAGCACTACAAAAAAAATCCCAATTCCCGATAGAAATTTTTTCATTGGTAATTACTGACGAAAAAATCCTTTCATAGGCAAAATTATCGGGGACAATTATGTATTGTCATAAATAATGGATGAAAATTTTTTTGCCATACTTTATGGATGGAAATTAGTGACGAAATTGAAAAATCTATCGTTAAATTGGTGCCAATTTTTCGCGGCTGAAATTGGACATGAAATTTCCCTACGACAAATTGTAGTTAATTTACCTCTTTTTTATGCAAGAAAAATCTATTAGCCAAAAGCCTACATCACGATAGGTCTTTGTGCATACTCATACCAAAAAGCATAATGGTGTAACATTCATCAACAACCGATGCAGGCAATTAAATGTATGTAAAGCATATATTTCAATATTTATTTTATATTTAATATTAGTTTAAAATTATCACTAAGTAGTATAAATAATTATAATGAAAGGATCAAATATAGGAGGAGGTACAATGACAGTCACAGGATAACCCCAATATTGATGAGAATTAGACGTATCTACAGGTAGTTGGTGGTAGGGACTGTCGTGGCAGGATTTTAGCCTTAGATCTTTCATAAATACACAATATATGCATGCCTCCACATCCAGTACAGCTCTAGTAGATAAGTCGTATTTAGTGAGGAAGCATTTAAACTTTGGACTGTAGCAAATCAGTTGGCAACTCAATTGTGGGAGTCTATGGAAAATATGGTCGAGCTCCGTACTTAGATGAAAGAAATGAGGGGAGGAGGCAGCACATTGCAACATCTAGATGATCCACTTGTGTCGACAATATAGGACTTTAAATTTTATGACTTTTGGTACTTGTAATAATCTGACTACAATTTTATGGATAATATTTATGCCTTTAGAACTTGTAAGAAAATGATTTGATATGTTATTAAATATTATATTATGAATTAGGCCTCTATTAATTTATTATTCTAAATTATATATTTTATATTATATTGTTGATTAGGATTCCAATACATAGAGAAAAGAAAATAATAAAAATATTGAAATCTAATATTTCCCGATGGAAATATAGCAAACCGTCACTAAAAATATAGATAAAATGTAGCGACAGCAAAAATTCTGTCGCTAAATTAACCTAAGGAATATATCATACAATAGGCAAATTATTTCCGTTAGTAAATTTAGCTATGAAAAATTTTTCCGTTGCTAAATTTTCAACGAAAAATATAACTTCGTCGGTAAAAATATGGCAAATATTGACAATTTTTTGGTCCACACTTTCTGACGAAATTAACGACGGACAATGTTTTTCATTGACAAATTTACCAACGGAAATATTTTCTATTGGGAAAGGTTCCTACAACTGATTCTCCTACACCATTTTTTGTCGCTAAATTCCATCAACATTTTGGTTTTCCTATGAAAATTCACTCAATTTTGTTGGAAAAATGGATTTTTCTTGTAGTGCAGGTTAGCAGATTGGCTCACCCTAGCTAAGCACAGCCATGTACATTTAAAAAATATATTTTTATTTCATTTTTTTCTATCTTTTGTAAAGAAGAAATAGTTCTAGAGACGATAGTTTTTTATAGTAGAGTTCTTATATAGTTATAAAGTGTTTATTTTAGGGGATTCATTCCAAGTTAGTGTAATAGTTAAACTGTTATTTTAGTTTCTTATACTTGGAGTATATTTTACTTTAGATTATCATTTTGGAAGAGAAAACAAGGAAGAGGAAGAAGATGTTAAGCTTTTACATCTTTAACTCTCATTAAAGTTGCAAAACACTATTAGACTCATTTATCTTTATGTTATAACTATGATATATGAGTAATCTCTTTCTTGTTAAAGGATTTCTTGAATCCCCAATTGTATGGATGATTTATCATCATTTAAAATATATTTCTTAATTTGCACATTTCTTTACTTTTTACTATTCATTAGGTAGCTTAGCCCTAAGTGGTGTTACAACCATTTAATTATGACCCAATATTACCCAATAAAAAGTATAAATACTTATTTAAGGTTATAATTAGGTCTAGCCTCCATATATGAGAGAAAAGTATAAATACTTAGTTAAGTGGTCTATTGTAATATAATTAAGTATTAGTGGATCAAATCAATAAAATAAAGGAAGATAGGGTGCAATTAAAGAAAAGAAATTAAGTATGGGTCAAATTGGAAAAAAAATAAACAAATTGGGACACATTTCCAACATGCAAATAGATGGAGGAGTATAAGGGTACTTTGCCCTTCTATTTAAGTTCTAAAACCCTTGTATGTTGGAGGGAGAAAATATTTTCTTGGTTCTTGAGAGGAGGAGGATGAATTTTGCAAGAAAAAGGAGAAAGAAAAAGAGTTTTTAATTCTTTAAGATAAACTCTCTTTCATGTGGATGATTTAGAAGTTTTTAGTGGATTCATCAAGAGGAGGAAGCTAAGAAGAAGAAGAAAGGCAAAGAGGTAGCTAAAGATTGTAGCTAGGTGGTGATTTGGCCAAGGTATAAGAATGTGTGTCTTATGGTTGTTTTTAATTTATTTCAAGATAGAAATTTCTGTAAAGATGTGGATTATGACATGAGTTAATAAACCAAAAAGAATGAAGTCAAATATTCAAGATAGGACTTGTAGAAAAAAAAAAAACAATGCATGTAAAGAATGTCTAAACTTAGCTTCTGTAATTTTAGAATATTTCAAGCTATAGACCTTCAATTGACTTGAATCTAGTTGTACTTCTTCCTAAGATTTAGACATAAAATTTTGTTGAAGGAACTAATCTTTGATTCTACCTCTAAGTGCCCCTAAATCTAACTTGAAATTCGTTTTGAGCTGCTGCCCAATTGTTATGATGATATTGTTGTATTTTTGCTATAACTTTTTCTAGGGAAGCCAAAAATCCTTTGAGATAAAATTCTGGTTAAAATAAATTCATATTAGCACAACTTTCATGAAGGAATGTTGTCAAAATTCTGTACCAATTTAATACTATGAATTTTCTAATTGATGATAAAAACCAAATGGGGTATAGTGAGCTACTGTTTAGAAAACAGGAATAAATTTTAGTAACTATATCTCTTGTTATAGAGTTTATAATTCTATGAACCTAATTTCTAGTTAAAATAGACTTATATGTCTACAATTTATATGAAGAAATCTTGATTTGGTTCTATTTCTAAATATGTCAAAAAATAACTTAAATCTAAAACTAGTAGTAGCATTGTTTCCAAGAATAGTCTTTAATGTTTTTGTAATATCTTGAAATTTAAAAATTATAATTCGGTAATTCTAATTGGGTTATAAAATAGACTCTTATATCAATATTTTTATGAAGAAAACAAAGTCTATTTATGCCTCTAGACCTGTCTAAATTTAGGTTGAAATCCAAAATCATATGCTGCTTGTCACAATGAACAATCATCAGTAATTTCTAATTATCTTGAGTTATAGAAATGACATTTCTATTACTTTTAATGTTCCTAAAACTAGAAACATGTAGGATCATGTTTGTAGAGATGATTTTAGCCTAAAATGGCTTTTTGTGGGTCAAAAATAGCTTTAAATGTAAGCTTAAAAATCTATCTCTATGAAGGATTGTTGCAAGAATTTATCACCATTTTTGGTATGCATTTTTGGAATACTCTTAAGCATTTAAATAAATTTAAGCATCTCTAGAACATCATTTTGACTATAAGCATAAATGATCTTAAGTAACTCTTATGAACATGTTATATAGTCATGGTAATGATCATAAATGACTAAAGATGTTACAAGTTGAGCATGTAAACTATATAAACGCTTAAGATTATACATTGATGCTCTAAGCTATGCTGCTATGATTACAAAAGGATATTAATATATGCTCATATGTATATAAAGGTAACTTGATTACAATAACATACAGAAATGTATAAACTTGTATATGATACTTTGCTCAAAGATGTGTAGTAATTGAGTTTGAAGCATATAAGACAGTAAGAGAAAAGTAAAGATAACTAGAGCAAAAAGTTATAATTGCCTGCGTCTCTGTCTAGGTTGTGGATAGATAAGCATGCCTATAAGGGTTCCTCGCAGCTACCCTATGTTCGACCCTGTTTGGGTCCCTATGATTCAGCCTCATGTAGGTCCCTATGTTCGACCCCATTTGGGTCCCTATGATTGGTACCTTCAGGTACTACAGCATAGTACAGTTACAGTTTCACTCGTTATCCACATTCTTAGAAAAGTGCATGCTTATTACAAGTTACAAGTAAATTAATATGAAAAGTAATTTAATAGAAATGACATGGCCTACCATAAGTCGATTCACATATTATTTTACTTAACTCATGTACAGCATATAAAGAGCATTAGGTTGAATGTAGAGGTGTTTAAACATGAAGTATGTAATACTATAGTAAATCTTGCATATATTATTAATGATAAGTAATTTAATAGAATGACACGATAACATATACCATGATCTGATTTTCGACATTGTTATATACACACACACACACACACACACACACACACATACATACATACATATAAACTCATACATAGCATATGGAGAACATGTGAAAGAGCATAGTTATGTTTAAAATATAGAAATGTATGATGCTATAGAAACACATGCATACAATAATCGCTATTGATTTCTAATGTTTTCACTGGTTTCACATGTAATTTAATTAACGATTGTCATTGATTACAGTATATACTTGCAACCTTAATAATAAGTTAAGTATAGTTGTTATGCAACTTTTTTATTATTGTTCCAGATTGTAATTGACTAATATTATGCCTATGTGTGTAAATTATCAGCGAATACAGTAAGAAATTATTTTTAGATTATACTTCTTTGTTCCCCACTAAGCTAGTAAGCTTAGCACGGCTGTTTATCCATGTAGGTATTCGAAGTTAGATTTCTTTCCGGTGGGATAAGATCTACTACAGCAAGGCTAACACTAGAGATAGGAAGAGTCTGAGTATGTAGTTGTATTTTTGTTGTCTATGTAATCATTATGTTGTCTTATATAATATGAAGAGCAAGATAAGAGCCAGTGTAAATTAACCTAAAGCTTTCTTATAGATCTCTTTAATGTATTGATGTATGTTATACAAGATAGTACATATGATGTCAAGTAATAGGAGAGCTTAGAATAGTCCTTACACTAATCCTTCTGAAGTAGCTTAAAGGTAGGCTCACAAATTGAAGTTAACTTTGCAATGAACCGGCTGATGTATTGCAGCCTACATAAGAATCCTCAAACTTCCTTTTCTTTTCACGATACAGGTATTTCCTTAATAGTCTTCACTTTATCAGGGTCTACTTCTATCCCTCTCCAGTTCACTGTATGTCTTAAGAGTTTCCCTGAAGTAACTTTAAACACACACTTCTTCGGATTCAAACGAAGGTTGTATTTGTCAATCCTTTGAATGAATTTCTTTAGGGCTACAAAATAACCTTCACAGGTAGCTGACTTGACCATCATATCATCCATGTATACTTCAATCTCTTTGTGAATCAGATTATCCAGAATCTTTATAGCCATTCTTTGATAAGTAGCCCCTGCATTCTTTAACCCAAATGGCATAACACGATAGGTGTATGTACGCCATTTAATAATGAATGTACTTTTTATCCCATCCACCACTTTGTTCAGGATTTGATTGTACCCATCATGCCCATCTCCGAAACTATACATCTCACAGGTAGCTACACTGTCTACTAGGACATCTATGTGAGGAAGCAAAAAGTCATCCTTTAGATAAACCTTATTTCAATCTCGATAATCCACAGAAACTCGGACTTTTCCATCTTTCTTGGCTACAGAAACCACATTTGCTAGCCAAGTACAATACTGAATCTCCATTAGGAACTTGGCTTTTATCTGCTTCTAGATATCTTCTTTGACTTTTTCTGCCCATTTTGGCCTAAATCTCTTAATCTTCTGCTTGACAAGTTTGTAGCCAGAATAAGTAGGAATTGTATGCTTAGCAACTACAAGATCAACTCCTGGCATGTTTTCATAGGTCTAGGCAAAGACACTTTCATATTTTTTTAATGTTCTCTTAAATTCTTTCCTCTCTTCAGGGGTAATGTCAGATGCTAGCAAGATTTTTCTTGGATTTTCAAGAGTATTAAGATTGAATAGAGTTGTACTTGTTGAATTAATGTCAAATATGGATGTTTTATAATTATAATCATGTGAAATGGAATCACACAAAATATCACATAAGTAAGCAAAGTTATTCATATTATAAATATAAGAGGAGCCATATACATCGTCATCAAAAAGTTTAGGTACAAAAAGAGTATCTATAAAAGCATCCTCATCTACACTAAGTGAGTTTGATGCCTCAAATGAGCTCACTCTATCTCCTTCCTCTCGCAGAGTCTCCTGATCAACCTCTATAACATTCTTTTTGATATCTTTCGTTAACTCAGGTATAGAAACTTCAAATTCAACCTTTTCCTTCTTTTTGAGCCTAGAAGTTAACTCTAGAGTCAAAATCTCTTCAGGAGTATCATCCCATTCAGATAGCCTAATCATGACCTCTTTATCCCATAACCCTCTAGTAGGTCTGATTGTCCCACTGATCCAATCAAAGACATCACTGAAGATCTCAAAACTAGGAATAACTTCCCCACCAACCATCACAGGATCAACCTCACTACAGTATTGGAATGGAGCTATTACGAGAAAAAAAACTATCAAAAATATGCAGTATGCTTTTTAACTTTACTAGTTTCTTTCCCCTATCATCAAATTCTCTATAATCTAATCCTCTCCAGCTAGTTTGCCCTGTAGTGGTGATAGGCTTAGAGGAACCTTGGGAATCCTTCCCTAAACCAGCTCTCAATAAGAAGTTCATCTTTTTTATCATGTTCACTACTTATGGGGTATAGTCCTGTTCATCCTCATCACTAGCATTGATAGCAGCTATATGAAATCCGTTGAAAGGTTAATTAGCTATTCCCAACATAAAGACCTAATTCACTCTCGCGGCCTTTATAGTAACCACTTTCCCCTCATATGGAATCTTTATCATCTAATGGAGAGTGGATAGAACCCCTTCCAATTTGTGAAACCAAGGCCTTCCTAATAACACATAAAAGTTTGCAGGTGTTAGCAGCACCACAAACTCAACTTCAACATTAATCTCTCCAGTCTTAACATCAGCCATAAAAGTACCTGATGCCTATCTATGAGAATTATCATAAGTTGTAACCACCAGGTCGGACTTATTTAACATTGACTCGTTCAATACGAAGGAAGAAAGTGCCACCAACAGACACATATTGATTGATAAACCATCATCCACCATTACACAGGCCATATATTTCCTATTGACTTGGGCTTTTATATACAAAGGATGGTTTTGCTCCTGACCCTCAATGGACAGATCCCCATTGGTATACACAATGCTTTCACCAGCAGTTCCTATAACTAAATCAAGCAATTCTAAAGATGAAATAGTAGTGGTCACACTAGATTCAGACAAAGCCTCCACTATCTTCTGTCTGTGAGAGGGAAAGTGCCTCAATAACTCCCATACAAAAATTTGAGCTAGGGTCTTCTTCAATTGCTTAAGAATCTGAGCCTCCTCCTGCTCTTTTTCTGTAGGTAATGACTAAAAATTTATTGCTCTTTCTATTTTAGGCACCACTCTAACACTTCGAGTGATCAACTTTACTTTTTATACCTCTTCATCATCTTCTAAATCCCACAGGTCTAAGGGGCCAATGAAAGTTTCATCCTCATCAGGCATTTCCCAACAGTCAACTACATATACCCCCAAATCTTGCTATTTTTCTACATCTGAATGCTCAGGCCGAGTAATATCTAAGTATTTATTGCCATATAAAGCACATAGAACCTAACATTCTAGCAAACCTGAATCAATCATTGATACAGAGGGTGGAGCTGTATTGTAATTCCCTTTCTTCTTTTCCCTCTTCTCCGGATTAGTTATCTGCTTACTGTCGATAAGATATTGAATTTTATCTCTCAGATTTCTAAAATGGTTTGTAAGATGACCAGTATATTGGTGGAATGCACGGTACTAATTGGCCCTATAATTAGGCTGACCTTAATTCTTAGCAGGTCTTGACTGCAAAGGCTGTAGTTTCCCTTCCTTCATCAAACAATCCAATATCCAAGATAAAGATCTACCTAGATTTGAGTATTGACTCTGAGTGCCCTCAACAACTGACACTTCAACTATCTTCTTGGTAGCAGTGGTACCACTGGCTTTTTCGAACGTAGTTTCATAACCCCAGCATCAGTACCAAAACCACCACTGCTCGTAGAACTCACTTTCTTGGCCAGATATTCATCTTCGGCCTTAATAGAAATGTCTTTTAGGGACCCCCAATCCTTCAACCCCTTCATCTTTAAACCTTCCTTCAAATAAGAACTGGCGTTCCAAATAAAAAGCCTAATTTGATCGGGGGTATCAGGCTTTCTTTTCATCTCCATAACCCAGTTCCTCCACCTCGTAAAATATTTATGAAAGGATTCATCTGGCTTCTATTGCAACAGCTCAAGGTCTTTTAAGGTGACTTCCAAACTTGTACTGCAATCATACTGCCTCAAAAATTCTACTGTCAACATATCCTAATCCTCCTTAATACGTCTATCTAGGCCATGATACCAATCAATTGCAGGACCAGTAAGACTAAAGCTAAAATATTCAACCTTCTACCTTTTAGTAAGATTAGTGCCCTTCATAACCAAGGTGTGCTACTTAATACGGGAGGATGGATCAAATGTACCATAGAATTTAGGCAAATTGGGCACTTTAAACCACAGAGGAAGTACATCCTCACTTTTTAGGTCTCTATCTTCTAGGTTAACTCCCTTTCCTAACGACAAAACCCGAGCCATTGCTTCTATTTTCTCCTCTATTTTTTTAAGGACTAGATCTTCCCTTCTGGGTTATTTTCCCCTCTGGGCTTGTACCACAGGTAATTCTTCCTCCTCTAGAATGAAATCCTCTTTAAGTGTAATTCCCTTCTCCTTTTGTTGCTCTACAAGTTAAACCTGTGACCTAACTCCTCTTGACTCAGTCGCTTAGGAAAGTCTTGCTTGGGGAGTGACAGGGGCACCTCTCATAGTCCCAAGCTCTCTATGGGTAGCAGTAGTTGTAAAAGGTTGCTGACTAGCAAGTGTGCTAAAGAGTTTATAATGTTCATCATCATATATCTCATCCTCCATTTAAACTCATCGAATCTCTTATCCAATTCCTGACTATCAACGACCTCACCCCATGTTGGATTTGTCATATTTGTTCTTTCAGATGCTATTTCAAAGATTTTAGCTAACCCTAAATCTAACTCTGACATTGATTCAAACTGACTTGACAAGGACCTTTTGACTAGGTGCCCGTCTGGAACCAATAAAATCAAATCATAAGCAAGAATTTATACTCTATCAACCAAGTTTAGGGACTGTTTGAGATCTTATCTTAAAAACAACTTGGTTGATAGAGTATAAATTTTTACTCTTGAAAGCCCACTTTAGGGACTCAAGATCGGATCAAGGGTCATTTAAATCATGAAAGCCAGTCGCTTTGTGATGAATAAGGTTTCGCCAACACGCAATGCACTCGGGCCTCCAAAAGGCATGAGACAGCACATCAGAGTAACCTTGTCCATTTACTAACGATAGACTTACGAGGTGTTTGCTGAGCATCACAAGGCATACATTTAGGAGCCGCCACCTAATAGAACATTAGGAAAGTGATTTTATTAATACCTTGTGATACTCAAACCAAAGATAGTTTGGATCTCATCTCTACTTACAGCTCTTGGTTGATAGCTAGCATAAACGACCACTTATATACTGACTCCTTTCTCATGCATTGCAAGGAATAGGGAAAGTAAATAAATAAACATATTAGCATATAAGAAAAAAAAAGATAAAATTCATACATAAATCGTGGGCATTTAAGAACATTGGTCCCGGCAAGCTTGGATCCTAAATTATAGCTATCTCATTTTATTTTATGGCTTTAGATAAAATAATATTTTTATACATGCCATAAATAAGTAGGAGAAATAAACAAGCATAAATTGGAGTATTCATTTATTTTCAAGAACATTGATTCCCCTGCATACATTTATGAAATTCTTTCATAGTATGATTTTCTAAGATAAAATAGGACACTAATCCAGCTTTATAATTTAAAAAAAAAATCCAATTAATTTAATAAAAAACCTTATATGCAATTTCTTTGGTCTTCATGCCAAAAATACCTTTTTTACTACATTATTACAGACAGATAATAATTATACATGCCAAAAATATACAAAATAATGATAATGGAACAAACTAATAAACTATGTTATCTAGGCCTAGTCGAATTAATTTCCTTCCAGTAAATTTGCTTATTCATACATCAAAAAATAATAGAGATGATTGATTAGACAATGGTAAAGAAATGGATAAGAATTATGAAACAAAAGAACTGAAAATGCAGGCTATGTGCACTGCAACAAAATATAATAAGAGTAAAAGAAATAAGGCAAAAAAATTAAAGGCAAAACAAGGTTAAAGGATCAAGCAACTCAGATGGGAGTGAGTCACGACCCAACAAGGGACCGAGTCACAAACTACTAGGGGTGAGTCATACCCTTTCTAGCGAGTTACTGTCTGTCCATAGGTGAGTCATGGACCATATCCGTGAATCAACCCAAAACAGTCCAGTAACACTAGAATGTCACCATGGATAAAGATCAAAGGTCTGAAACTAAAATATAATGCCACAAACTCATATAAAACACCTTCAAACACCATTAAAACACATCAAACAACCTTTAATTTCATAGACTAATCAAGTGAGAGAATTTAAATCCTAGAGACAGAAAGCAACTATGGAGGGTGTAAAACTCAACTCTTTCTAGAAAACAATCATTAATTCATTTATAATTTATGAAAACACACACAATCACACTAATTATTCAATATTAACATCAAACACAAAGAATTCAAAATTCATGCAAGCTGTGCACAAGAAAGCTCAAGAACAGAGCTTTGAAACTCAAAATAAATAAAGGAAAACTACATAAATTTTAGTAAGTAGAAGAAGCTTCTCACATTACCTTCAGTGTGGCTATTATCCAAAATTAGTGAGTGCCTTTGCTCCTCTTTCCTTCCTTTTTATGTGATCTTTGTCTTTTTTTTTTTTACCAAGTTCTGATTCTTCTTTTTCTTTTAAAAACCAGACTTTTTCCCAACCAAAACCACTCACTTTTCCTTTCTCTCTCTTATTTTTTAAGGAAGAGATAATTGCTCCCTTAATCCCAAGAAAACATCTCATCCTTTTTAATTGATCTTGTATTAATATCAATAAAAAAGGATAGATATTTTGGTTAAAAATAATCCTTTATTTTATGGGATGAAAACCTAAAATTTTGCTAGAAAAGTCGAGTCATAGACCATGACTCATGGACCAGCTCAGTAGGACCCAAAAATATTTTGAGTTGGGGAGTGATGAGTCACGGACTACAGACTTTAACTCACTTGGTGGGTCACGAACACTTGTTCGTGACTCGATGGCAAGTCGCTGATTGAAGTAGTGAGTGACCAAGGCTCTAAGGTCATGACTTAGGCAGTGAGTCACGGACCAAACCCATAAGTCGAGTCCATGACTCACTTCCTGGGTCAATCCAAAAGTTCCCATCATAACCACTTTCCCGCCAAACATGAAAGAATGAAAATATGCCTTTTTAAAAGAACAATTTTTCGCTTAAAAACTTCAATGCAAACATTTTCCATATCCCAAGAACACCGGTATAGGAGAAAAGGAGGCATCGCTACTTCCTGAGTATCTCCAAAATAGCATTATCCTCATTAGGTAACCTTAACAAAGGCTAATCCAGTCTCAGTGTCTATAGTTATGTGTTATTTTATAAATGAATTTTTAAAATATTAATCCTCTCTCCTCTCTCACATGATGCAAAGTTATAGACTTAAATAAACATCCCAATCAAGTAATAAAAGCGGTAAATAAATAAATTAATTAGATCAAACTACTTAAACTTATTACAAAGACAAATCATCCGAATATAAAATAACATACACATATAAATCGGGGCATTCATTCGGGTTGGGAACAGTGGTTCCCTCAAGCATATTTTTACAAAAAATCCTTTTTTGTCCCTTATTTATTTTTGGATGGAAAAATGGACACTGGTCCAAGTTTTGAAGAAAAAAGCCAAGTTGATTAATAGAAATCATTTTAAGTGCCTTTTTCCTTTTAAACGTGCACAAAAGCCCTTTTTTACTAGCTATTACATCCTCAAAATAAAATAAATCCAAAAATATCAAAATAATAAATAATCAAAAATAATAAACTACATAATAAATAAATGAAATAAATAAAATGACCAAATGGGCAGGTGGTAGTCATCAGCAATCGAGACATGACCCCCAATGCAAA
The DNA here is from genome assembly GCA_037975025.1 of Excoecaria agallocha. NCBI lineage: Eukaryota > Viridiplantae > Streptophyta > Magnoliopsida > Malpighiales > Euphorbiaceae > Excoecaria > Excoecaria agallocha. Next base: position 4,542,954 of record CM075809.1, read on the forward strand.
ATACCTCAAAAGCCTCCAAAAGCGAATGAAGTTACATACTTACATAAAACCATAAAAAAGTAATAAATTAGCATCATAAGAAAAGGCATAAATAAATAATAAAATGCAGAAAAGAAAATCACTCATTTAATCACACATTCAAAATCAAAAACATATACAGAATGACCAATTAACACTTTAGAGATCAAAGAAACAATGTAGATAACAAAAATGCATAAAAAACATGAATAAAGGCTTAAAAATTAGTTATGAACACCCCTAGAAGGGTGATGGATGGCCACAGCTGAAGGAGGGACAGGACAAGAAGGAACTCTCATAACATCCCATCTACCGCATTGATAAACGGCCATCTGTGGGAGCTTCTTCCTATTTGTCACTCGCAGAACAGAATAAGAAGCTGGAAAAAAACACCCAAAAATCACATAAAACTGCAAATAACCATAAACACTCAAATATTAAAGCCTAAAGCATACCAAACTAAGATTATGACTTAAAATTATGCATCAACTATACTAAAACTCATTAAAATACAAGACAACAAAAAAACAACATAAGCTTGAAAATATACAACAATGGAGGAAACCACAACTTAATCATGTCATATCATGCAATATTAATCCAAATTCGTACACCATTAGATTTAGAAATGTAAATAAACGAATCGCAGCACATAAAAACATTTATTTCAAGAGTAATCAACATGATCATGCATGATAATTTTTAAAGAGAGAAAATACAAAAAAAAGAGCCTAAAATGTTATACTCAGGAGATATTGTGACTCTGAATTTCTTGAAGTCCATATCTCTACTTCGACTGTAATCTTCATTCTTCGGAAAGCTAAATGATTTTTATATGTATGTGTGTTTGGATCAAATGAGTTGTTAGAGAATTTTCTTCTTAGAGAGAGAGAGAAATTAGTTTTCTTCTCGTTCAAGGATTATCTTTGTAATCAAAGAGTGATTCCCCCCTAGAAACCCTAATTCTTTTACTTTTTAAACCTAGAGTAGAGTTAGAGTTGAATTCCAACTCTATCTCTCCAAATCTAGAGGGATATACCTCCTAAAATCCAGATTGAAATCCCCTTGATATCTATCTTCTACTTTTAAATTTCCAAAAATGTGAAAAATCTGAATTTTTAACCACAGACGATTATCCCTCATGACAGTCAACCGTCCTTCAAGCAAAAAATTCAGAATTCACAAAAATGCCCTTGATTTGATCTAGGCCGGAGAGAGGACCACAGACAACCATTTGTCACCACTAAAGGCCAAGGTCAAGGTTTTGCATACTCTTTTGTTAAAACATTTTAAAAACACTTGAAAAATCATATAATCTTTGAGAAAATCGTGAGAAGTTCACAATCAGATTTTCGAGATCTACACCTATTGTCAGGAATATACTATTTTCTCATCATTGAGTAACTCTGATCTAAACTGTTTCTGGTCATGATATCTACAATAATTTTCAAAATAATTATAAAATAATAATTAATATAATTATGGTGGCCGATTGAAATTTTCAATTCAATTAGTGGCCAATTTCAATTGCAATTAGTCTAAATGGATTAATTTAAACTATATTAACTTATCTCATAAGTCAAACTACATTTACATTAAATGGGGAATTAATTTTATTCACGATCATTAGGTTTATACACTTATATTAAAAAAAATTATTACACAAAAGTATCGTTATTTACCGATTTTAACATAAATATACATTTTACCTAGAAATTGATCAAAACCTACGGGATTGTACAGTTGAAATTTGAGAATAAATATGTTTAGTAATAAGTATCATAATTTTCTCAATTATTTGAAAGATTGTTAATAAACTTCAATTACAATTTGAAATGATGTTAATTTCATAAAATTTAGTTATTAGAAATTTTTTTTTCTTTTTTTGTGACAGCCAAGGGTCCCAATTTTAAATTATGTGAATTAACAAGATTTTAATTTTGACCATCTTTAATGACCTGTTTATACATTAATCGTAATATATTTACAAGTGTTATGTAATTAAAAAAAATTAAAGAAAAGACATACCATAATTAAATTATTATTTAAGTGATGATGATAACATAAATTTTAATTCCTATCCACATACACATATATATGATTTGATTCATATATATATATATATATATATATATATATATTATATATATATATATATTTAAAAAATATATAAATTGAAATATATAAACTATAACGTCTTCCAATTGGTATAAGAGACCATGGTGTCAATGCATAAACTATCCTATGGTTGATAATATGCACTTTCAAACACAAAAAAAAAATAAAAAAATAAAAAATTGGCAAATGAATAGTTATTTATTGTTAGTGATTTATTAGTGGTGTTACAGCTAATATTACCAGTAATTTCCCGCACAGTTAACAACAAGTTTTCTTCTTTCTTTCTTTCTTCTTCTTCTTCTTTTTGAGTGAGAAGTTGGAAAATTGTGGAAGGGCCAAATTTGGGACTACAGCTTTGGGCAAATTTCTTTTCCTAATTTTTTATTTTATTTTATTTTATTTTATGTGCTTATCTTTTTATTCTGAGTGAATGTAGTAGTTTGTGTAAAAAAGAACACATTAATTTATAGTTTCAATGTGCCTCGTAAATGACTTTGAAAAACTCACTCATAGCTATAGGGCAATGGATCCAACTGAGAGCAGGTTAAATTGAGCGCATATCCGCTTAAGTTTCTAACATGTTGACACTACTTGACTCCTCTGATATCTTTTGTTTTAAAATTCCTCTATCTACAACCTCCTACAATATTAGGAAGCTTGATCGGGATTCATTAATGTTATTAAAATTCCGATACTTACTATATTTCGGGTTAAACTTCTATATCTGCTGCATTAGATATTTTGAACCTTTAATGTCCCCAAGTCATTTCATAATATACTTCCTTATATATATGTGTCGCTTACCAACACTTCAATTTTGCACATGTTAAGCTTTACGCTTAGCATATTAGTTTCCCTTCTGTGCAAGTGTTCATTTATTGAAGTGAGAGCTAGAGTTGAGACATCAGCAATCGGCCACCCTAGAAGTCTAGGATTCAAGTTTATATTATTCCTTCTTGTATTTACCAATAACATTTTGAAAAGACTCATTTTCTCTGTTTATTGTTATCTGTATAAATATAGATATTTTGGAAGATTGCATGTCTTTGATTTGGTTCTTGCACCCCTAAACCCTCCTGAGGGGTATTAGGGTGCAATAGTAGAAATCCCAAAAGAAAAATAATATTTACTGGAACATGTGTAAGAAAAACCCCCGTAGAAAAATGAAAAAAAAAATTATGCAGAAATAAAATTAGAACATGATATACCTATTAAAAGTAAAAGAATGTGGTATAATAGAGAAGATGAAGAAGAATTTAAAATTCAAATAAAAGAGTTATTAAATAAAAATTTAATTAGAGAAAGTAATAGTCCTTATAGTAGTCCAACATTTATGATTAGAAATCATGCAGAAATTAAGAAGAAAAAAGCTAGGATAGTTATAAATTATAAAAACTTAAATAAAGCTACAAAATTTGATAGATATCTAATACCCCATAAAAAAAATTCTTATAAGTAATATAAAAGAAAAAACTCAGTATTCTAAATTCGATTGCAAATTTAGGATTTTGGAAGGTAAAAATGCATCCAGATAGCATAAAATATATGGCATTTAGCACACTAAGAGGCCATTACGAATGGTTAGTTATGTCATTTGGTCTATAAAATTTCCTCAATATTTCAAAGAAAAATGGATAATATATTTAAAGATCTAAAGCTTTTTTGTTTAGTCTATATTGATGATGCAATAATTTTTAGTGAAAACTTTACAGAACATTTTAACCATATTAAGCAATTCATTTTAAGGTGTTTTAAGTATGGAATAATTTTATATAAAAAAAGGGCAAATATTGCAAAAAAAACATAGAATTTTTAGGATTTACAATATTTAAATGAGAAATAGAATTACAATCACACATAGCAGAAACATTATTGGAATTTTCTAATAAATTAAAAAGTAAAAATATGGTTCAACAATTTTTAGGATACGTAACATATGCCAGCGACTTTTATTCACAAGTGCACGAAAAAGAGAAAAGTGCTCCAAGACAAACTAAAGGGAAACAATCCATGAAATTGGATAGATAAGGTCACTAAAGTTGTAAAATAAATAAAGGAATATTGTAGGGATTTAATAAAGCTACCTCTACCAGAAGAAAATGAAGAGTTAAGACTAAAAATAGATGCATCAGACGATTATTGAAGAGAAATTCTAAAAAAGTAAAGATGAAAAAAAGATATATGGATATGTTTTAAGAACATCTACTAACACAGAAAAGAATTATCATAATAATAAAAAGAACTATTAGCTATAAAATATGTAATAGAAAATTTTAAACTAGTTTTACTATTCAAGAATTCATAGTAAAAATAGATAATAATCAAGTAAAATCTTTCATTACAAAGAACTATAATGAAAAATTAGCTCAAAAGATAAAAATAGGATGGCAAGAATATTTTGCAAATTTTAATTTCAATATAGAATATATACCTGGAAAAGAAAATATATTAGCATATCTACTTAGTAGACCTAAATCATAAAAATTATTTTACTAACATCTAAATTGTAGGAATATTATGAAAGAAAGTGTAGAAAAATATTCAAGCTCACTGTAGAAAAGAATGAAGTAATGGAATCTATTAAAAAATTTATTTCTTGAATCCAAATTCTGGAGAATGAGACTAAATAGCAATTTAAAAATTTTCAAACATATATATCCCATTTTCTAGAATTGGATAACGAAATAAACTAAATGTCTATGAACTACATCTAGGCAGTTAACCATCAAAAGGAATCTAGCCATGTAAGTTTTAGCCCCCAAAAGATGACAATTCTTAGCACTACTACCAAAAGGGAGTTAGAAGACAATATATCCAAGAATATATTGATGAGAAGATCAGTTCAATATTTGTACTGTTCCTATCAAATCCCAGTATCTACTCGGATAAAAAGGTATATACTTCTATGGAGAATCTAAATTCAAAATTGATTTCTCCAAATGATCTAAGCTTATCAATGAGATTATGGAACGACAATGAAAGATCCAAGATAGATGTTAAGAATAAAAGAAACAATGGGAAAGTGAATTTATAAAAGCACTACAATACCTATCTAGTTCACTAATGCTACTAGGATTGTATGATTCCAATAAATGGGACATATAAAGAAGTTATAATCAAAAAAGGAGCAAATCCAAAAACGGTACAAAAACTTTATCGTTTTAGGTTAGTACACACCAACTACACCGAGGAAAAGCTAGAAGAAATTCAATATCTACTAAAAATAATTAAGTCTCAAATAGAAACATTTAAAAATATCACAAAAGGAGCAAAGAAATATGTTAGAACAATGAGTGCCATTCCTGAGTGGGATGATGAAAGCAACATGGAAATAAAGGTAAAAACTGTGATGAAAATGGTAACTTCTAAAAAAGTAATAATTCTTGAAGAACAAAGGACATTTACGCTCTTGCCTCTGATCATAAAAAATTTACTAGAAATGAGGATGAAAAATATTGAGACAATAAGTAGGGGATTAAAAGAAATATTAAGCGATGGTAAAAAATATTATACCAATTATCAAGGAGACATATTGATCACAAATCCATCCATTGACTAGTATAAAAAATATCTACTTGAAGGGTATCTATATGGCATTTTGGAAGGCGACTTTCCTATGACAAAAGCTACCTGACAACTTTTAGAAAAACCAATAAAAAAGGAATCTATGGTGGAAAACAAAAGAAGGGAGCAAGGCTTAACAAAGCCGGACCCCCTCTAAAGAAAAGAAAGAAAGAGCAATAATATAGGCATCTAGATAAAAAATAATAATAATGTAAGCAATGATGTAATAGAGGCTAGGTTCAACTTATGTAAAAACCCATATTTTAATAAAGAGAGGACACAACCAATCTTGATAGCCGTACAAGCAATCTTTAGACTTGTATTCTCTCAAATATTAGAAATATAAACTTTTTTCATAAATAAGAAATTTATGGAATTCTAAACTTTCTCTTTTTCTTGAGTAACCTTAGTAATTAGCATATAAATGCTCTAAAAAATATAGGAAATTAGAAACGGTAGACGGAGAGAGATAGACCACGCAAAATCCTTAAAATTTTTCTATTACAAAAGTTCATTTATGAACAATTTACTGTTGTTTACTAGAAATATGATATGCTTTTTCTAGAAGCTTAAATACTACAAGTATACGGTGTACCAGTTATAGTACTTCAGATATCGATCCCACGAGGAAATGTTGATTGAAATTACCCACTATTACTACTTAATTTTAATCTTGTTTATGATGTTCATAAGTGAAAATTAATTCTAACTACTCTAATACATAAATTAATTAAATCCTAGTTAAATATAATCAAAGAAGACAATAAATATAAAGAAATTAAATAATCATGCACTTGATACCATTATTTTAATTATAAGTTTTAATCTTATTAGTAAGCCAAGTTGGAATATATTTCTAATCCATTCTCTCGACATGAATTAGATTGCCTAAGACATGCAATTAAAGTGCTAATTCTCAACTCTCGTTAATGAACTAGTTGATTTTAATTACACATTTTAAGATTAATCACCAACCTATAGCAATTATCTCCACATGTGATCTCTCTAACTATGCTTTGATAATGAATTTCCTATTAACTTTCAATAAGATGTTGCTCTCGCTAACTCCCTTATTTAAAATTATTATGTTGATTTTCAGAAAAGGAATTGCCATCTAAGGTCTTTTTCCTTAACCTATAATGATACTAATAAAATTTTAATAGCAAATTCTACATTCAAAGATTAACTAAGTAAATGGAAATAGAAAATTGTTCATATATAATCAAATGTCAACATAATATTCATTTAAGAGAATACAAGGAAGAAAAATAAAATTAAGAACAAGAAGAAGGGGATCTCTCAACCCTTTTTCATTCACACAAGATGTCTTCTCCCTTGCTTTTGTCTCCTTCTTTAAGTCATGAAAATAAAAACTAAGTACTAAAAAATTATTGTTCTCAAGATCACAAAATTAAATTCCAAGATTTCATCCCCTAAAAATCTGTTCACTTGCCATAAATATGCCTCTCTAAAAGATATGACTCTTCAAAGATAACTTTTCACAAAAGTTGTATTTGGTGGTGAAAAATTGCATCTCTTCAAAAGTTTAACTCCTCATCCGTCCTATGTCGCGCTCGCGACAAGACATGCCCATGCTTGGCTGGCTCCGGTGGCTGTCGCAAGCCTTCCATCATTGTCGCCCTCGCGATAATGCATGCTTCTGGCTGGCCTGGCTTTCTTCCCCGCTTGATGTCGCGACCTTTCCTTTGTTGTCATGCTCGCGACAAATTCCTTGTAGCTCACATGTTTCTCCTTCTCCCATTTGACTCCTTCAAGCCTTAAATCATTTCCCTTCTCCTACAAAACAACTAAAACAACCACAAACACACAAAACACATAAAAGCAACAAAATCTAGATAAAATACGAAAATAATAAATACAATTCTAAACAAAACTACACATTAAAACACAATATTTATGAGCTTTTCAAGCTCATATCAAAATACTTTCAATAGCAATTCCTAATGTTAATAGACCCGTATGTGCTTTGAAGAGGGCAAGAGGTGTAGAGATTGGAGTGCTCATATTAACCCCGAACATCTTTGTCCAAGGGTGAACAGTTATCAAAAAATGTTGATAACTAGATCCAGGTAGCAGTAAAGGAAGCGTGTTGGTAGGGATGATCGCGGGATGAGGCGGGGGCGAGGAATGGCTCCCCACCTACTACCCTACACAAGAGCGGGGATTCCCCATCCCGACTAGTATTTCAAAGGAAAAATTCCCCCCGTCCCCATCCCAACAAGGATCCCTATCCCCGCAGAAAAATATGCTATTTTAAAAAAAACAATTATAATTAAAATATAATATTTAACAATTAATTGTAATTGAAATATAACATTCAATAATTAAAAAACTATAAATTCAATTATAAATCAAAATAATATAAATTTCAACAATTGACAAAATTAAAATTAAATATAATTTAAAACTAAATTATATAAATAAAACTAAATTTAATTATCAAATTTCGGGGGCGAGAAAATTTCGGGGTAAGGACCACAATTCCAGTCTCCGGTCCGAATTCTAAGTCGGAAAATATTTTTTCCCCGTCCCCTCCACCATGAGAGAAATTTTCAGGAATTCTCCGCCCCATTCGGGGCGGTTTCCTGCCCCATGATCATCCTTACGTGTTGAACCTAGTAAATAAAAAACTATAAAGTAATTTTGTAACCCTAATCTCTATTGGTCTATGTACTAATTTTTCATTCTATTTCATAGAGATATGGCATATTAAAGAAAAGGTGAAAAGAAAGAATGTTTACAAAAAATGAAATTGTTAAATTTTAAGTTAAAGAATGTTTTAAATTCTAAGGAAAATAAAGAAAGCAAAAAACGTTTAATAATGTTTGTAAGGGTCTACTACTCTAATTCTTTGTCAGGGATAATATAAAAAAAGTTTATAAATAGAATTGATCATAGAATAAATCAATTAAAAATAGCAACAAAAATGTATAAAGTAGAATTAAATAATTTAGAAAATAGAGTAAATTTAATAGAAGGAATTGAATTATTACCAACTGTAGGAATATACGAAAAAATAGAAACTCTAAAGTATATAGTAAATTGAAAAAAGAATTGGATAAATGAGTTATTAGACATTAAGAAAGGAATTCCATTAGAATAAAAATAGTAAAAGCCAATATAAAAATTTTACTTGAAGGTATATAGGTTGAAACAATTTGATCTGCAGACTACTGATCCAAATAATAATTTGGTCATCATAATTGATTATTGCCACGTTCCTTCTAATTTATAAGTTGATAATCTCTAGATCTAAGAAAGATAAAAAAAAAATTCAAAAATTTTGCATTATGTTGGTATTAGAGTCTATGAGCATTTATTGCTAAATAAATAAAGATCTAAATAAAATATATAGAAAAATGAGTGAAAGTTTAATAATAAATGATTTAGAAATTTTCTGGTAACAAAATAGTTATAACGATGAAGTTATTGCAACATTATATGAATATATTTAGAAGAAATAGAAATATTATCAGATTTAGAAGATGAATTTGACAATATAAATATTTAATATATAATGTTAAGTTTAATATTAAGAGAAACTTGTGAAATAATATTTAGAGTATTTTCAGAAATAACAGGAAAAATAAAATATTATAGAGATAAAATGAAATATATGGAAAATGAATGCATGTTTATAGATCCAAATAATTTAGAAGAGGAATGTAGGATACCCAAATTACAAGAAATAAGAGCAAAATTAATGGTAATAAAAGATAATTTAGAAAAAGATCTAGAAAAAATTACAGAAGAAATAAGTAAAACTAGTAAAAAAATTAAATGAGAATTAGATGAATCAAGAAAGAGTAGGAGTGAGCAAAAAAATTGAAATTTAGGTTAACCGAAAAATCGATACGAAACTGAACCGATTTTTAGGCTAACCAAAAATTTAGGTTTACGATTTTTGCTTTAAAAACTAGAGGTTAACAGAATCGAACCATTAACCAATCTATATATATTTTATAAATTATATTTTAAATTTTACATTTATATATTTTAATATTTATGTAATTTATAAATATTATGATATATAATTTTCTAAAATATTATTAATTAACATATTTATAATAAATAAACATTAAAATTATGATTATTATTATTATTATTATATGTGCATAATTAACACTATGTTATTAGTTTCATATTGAATATATTTAATTCTTATAATTAATTATGAAAATTTTATTTTTATTTTGATTCTTTTAATGATTATTGTATTTAATTTGTATTTTTTTATTTCTAAAGTATTTTTAACTATTAAAAATAATATTACAAATTGTATAATTTATTAAATTTATATATTAAAATTTTTTAGTGGTTAACCAATAAATCGATCTGAAAAATCGAGTTAAAAATCGAAATCGATATAGTAGTTAACCAAAATTAATGGACTACTTTAATAAATTTGTTAATGAATCGGTTAACTAGTCTATGCTCACCTCTATGAAAGAGAGACAGTTAAAGAAAAAATAGACAGAGAATTAAGACAAAAAAAGGATTTATAGAACACCTAAAAAATAGAATTCACTATTTAATATTTATAAAAATACTATAAAACTATTAGAAAACGATCTTAAAAATAGCGAATAGAAATTACAAAAGTTATTAAATATAAGAGATAATCTTTAAGAATGAGTACAATAGAAAAATTTGAGAATATTTAACGTTATTGGATTTAAGTAGTCAAGAGAATATTAGAGAAATAATAATAAAAATGGAAGGAAAATTAAGAACTTTGTATGAAACTGAATTAATAGACGAAATCCAAGAAACTTTAGGAGAAATGCAGAGAAAGGAAATTTTAATGAAAAATATAAGATTTACACTAATAAAAATAAAAAATAAATTTAATAATTAGAAAAGGGCATAATTGAAAGAAATAAAACTTTAAGTATTTAAAAGGACGCCTAAAACCTGAAAAGTCAAAATAGGGGCAAAATTCACCCAAAAACTATAATTCAAGGGCATAAATTCAGAAAATTAAAGTTTAAAGACATTTTTACACCATTTCAGAAATTTTAAGGGCAAAAAATACACCTACTCCATTGCACAGTTATGTCGTTGGTGGTTGCTTGGTTGATATTTGGTTATTTGGGAGAATACATTTGAATTTTTGTAAGAGGGCATGAACTAGAAAGAACTGTTGTGCTGCCCAAATTTTTAATAAATTGTGAAGAATATAAATAAGTAAATATGTATGTATGTATATAAAGTATGCCAATTATGGACTAACTGAATAAATTAAGGAATTTGGTAATTAAGTTAAAAAGAAATGTCATTTGAGTAAATTAATAAGTAATTGGTCAAGTTAATAATGCCATAGACAAATATGACACTCTGGCATTCGGACCAACGTCTGAGTGCAGAGTGTTACAAAGACACTTTTATTTTTAATTTCAATTCTCTCTCCCTTATTTTTTTTTTTTAATTATAATATAAGAGAAAAAGTTGAAAGACACATAATTTACCTAATGGGTGGGTGATCCAACCGAACATACCGTTACTTACAATACAATTCATACAATTATTTATGATAAAATTGCAAATGAAACAAAGGACCATATCTTTTTTTGTTATTATTTTTTTCTTTATGTTATAAAATTGTAGTAGGAGATAAAGATGTATTTTGCTAACATGTGATTTTACCCCTAAATTTTTTTTTATCATTTTTCCCCCCAATTTACATAAATGATACAATTTTACTTTTATTTTCGATAGAAAGTTGAGTTGGCTAATGGTACTAATGGCAGTGAATGATATTTTGACATGTCATCAACTTGTATCCTAGTTAGCAAAATGAAAAAAATGAGTATGTGTGATTTATCTGGCAAATATATATATATATATATATATGTTGTTTCTCAAGAAAATGTAGGAATATAAAAAAGTGGTGTAAAATCACTCAATTTTACATAGTTTAAGGACAAAAAAAAAATACTTTATAAAAAAAAAAAACTATTTTGTTCCAACAAAATACAAATTTTTTCATCGCTTTCTTGAGAAATCAAACAAAACATTTTTCAGCTTTTCAGCCATGATTATGCACAGTATTTCACATTTCTTCCTAAAATATGGTAAAATCACACCATTTATGTAAATTTGAGGAATTTATGGATAAAATTACTCTATTTTTTATACTATAAGAGCAAAATTATAGCTTATCTTTTGTAGAAATAGAGGGAGAATTGTATTTGAGAGAAGATTATTTTGATCCCAACTTTTAGGTGCATCTTCCCAATTCCACCACATATGACAGTGCAATCCACTTGTCTAAAAAAATTTATTTTACAAAAATAACTTTTAAAATATTTACATTAAAAAAATATAGTAAAAAAATCATAAATTCAATATCAGAACAAGCACATGACATGTTTTAAATTTTTTTTTCTTTTTAATGATCGAACCTTTATTTTGATATAACATCTAGCGAAAATGGATACAATTAACCCATAATGTAAGACCCAATTAAAACTTTCACAATTACTTTCAGCAGCATAATTTCAGCTGAATTGGAATTAACCGAAAAAAGAAAAAAAGATGAAATCCCGCTGGACACTGCAACGACAAACATGAAAAGGTTTTACACTAAATGAAATGCTTCTAGCAGTAGCAAATTGGATTAAACTCGCAAGTTCAGCTAATCTAATTGTACTCTAGAATCGTGGCTATCAAAGAATATTGACAATACAGCTGCTTCTGCGACTCCCTCAGCCTTGAGCCTATGCATGAGTAAAATCTTGAGATTTGGAAAACGTAATCTTGGTAGCAGACGCCAATTAGGCCAAGACAACAAACTAACGGTGATCATGTAGACTAGCATTACTTGAAACCCTAAGCCAGTATGTCCGTATTTCATAGAACATCCCATTGACCGAAGCTAGACAAGTTTTCATAGACAACAATTCAAACTCATTGGCACCTTTTCATGATGTCTACAATACATAGCATGAACTTGCAGTAGATCATAAGCAGAAGTTAAATACATTTAAGTGTAGACTTGATTTTTGTTTTTTTCAAGCAACGCATCGCATTAATCATTCCACAACATAATTTGGAGCTACTGCTAATATCCTGTTATCTCTAGATAATGACTGCCTTGCAACTTCTCCCATTGCTTCTGGTTGCCTCCCATCATCCACAACTATCAAGTAACCCTCCCTGCGAATCAAACTCTGGTACCAAAACATGTGTCAAACGCAACGATATAACCCAATACCAAATTATTGGCAGAAATCTAGGGTTTTTTTTTATTTTTTTTCTTTTATTAATTTATACTCTTTACCTCTATAATGGCTTTGATTCTTATAGCTTCATTCTTTGCTTCTTCCACAGAATTGTAGCTATTTTTCTGATTCTGCTGATCTACATACCATCTTATCAACTCCCCCTGTCTCATTCCAGCAAGTCCAATCCCTAAAAATGATAAAATTTCAGCATAACAAATTTAGCTATACACATAATAGAATATGTAAAAGAAATAATAGGATATGGCCAAGTGGCCAAGTGCTTCTACATTTTCCATGGATCATTGCCCACTGCATCCATAGCTCAAACTACAAGTGCACCTTTATGATTATTATTATTACTAATGAACAATGCTTACATGCTGTCCTTAGCAAAATAACTATACCTTGGGAATAATTACAAGCATGCTATAAAAAGAAATGGTTTCAATTTACCATCTCGCAATACAGCCTCTTCATGCTGCCTAAGATGCATGACCAGAGCTTGAGTAACCCTCTGAAAGTATTCTTCACTTATCACAAGTTTTTTCCCCTGTTGACTTGCTGACGCTGCTGTACCTGCCACAAAATCAGCCTAATTTGAGTAAAATTGTCCAAAGAAGCAAAGAACTATACAACACTGGTTGCAAGAATCCCACCAGTACTTCCAGATGGTGGAGAAGAGGAAGTGTTATTAGGTTGAACATCATCTTGACCAACATCATCACTACCATCACGATTTGCTTCTTGAAATTCTGATAGATCAATCTCACTGGATTCCACACTGCACGACCAAAAAAAAAAAAAAAATCATTTCAGAATCATCAAATATAGACATTTACGAATAAACACAGGCATATACATGTCTGTTGATGGTGGATTGTTAATACCTGATAACAGATGTTTTAAGCAATCTCACTGCTAAACGAACGTGGCGTGGTTGTACCTGTAGAAAAGTAATTTTGTAAGTCTGGAACTGCCAGCAATAATTTTAGCAGGAATGTAAGTTAAATTTAAAACCTGGTTTTCTAAATGACTCCGAGCAATGGCTTCAGACAGTCTGATTAATGCCTCAAGCTGTCTAACTGTCATGCGATAAGCAACTCTACTTCCAGGAGTTGTATCGCCTTTCCGGAGAGCAACATAAGAGTCGACTAGCAGTTTTCTTGCTTCAGAATTGAGCTGCATGAGTCAGCTCGGATAAAATAAGTTAAGGTACAGGAACAGAAAATCTTCTGCCAAAAACAAAAAATTTCATGAAAAGTTGGACCAGCCAACCTTTGGTTTCAAAGTTTTTGCATATGCAATGTATCGCTTTAGTTGAGCAGTTGTGAATACAGGAGCAAGTGCATCTTCATGCTTCTGATGAACTCTTACAATGTGATGAGCGATGTGATAATCAACTTGATCATCTGGATCATCGACCATTATGTATACCAGATCAAACCTTGAAAGAATTGCAGGGGGAAGAGCCACATTATACTGAAAAAAGAAAGCATCAAAGTGCTTAGTCTGGATTTAAAAAAAAAAACAGAAAGTACTCAACAATGAAATAAAAAAACTACCATAGTAGTAACAAGGAAAAAAGCAATTCCGTATTAAACTAGTAACAAGGCTTTAAAATCTGTTAAGATTCTTGCCTTAAGTGGTTTAGACTTATCATAGCGTCCTCCTGCAGGATTAGCTGCAGCTAAGATTGATGTACGAGCATTAAGTGTTGCCTGTATCCCTGCTTTTGTTATGCTTATTGTCTGCTGTTCCATGGCTTCATGAATTGCGACCTTCAAATTCATTAATATTCATATGAGAAGTCATTATACCACCTCCAATGTCAGAGTAAAAATAAGAAATTACCTGGTCTTTGATGTCCATCTTGTCGAATTCATCAATGCAACAAATGCCATTGTCGGCAAGCATCAGGGCACCAGCCTGCATAGTCAAAAAAGCTAATATAAATAACAAAACAGTTGATTCATTATGATACAGAATGGAACCACGGAATGTCACAATGCTGGCTAGAAAAATTAAGCTAGCATAAAGAAACATGGGAAAGCATATTTCATTATACAGTTTCAATTTCTCTTGGACTTTCATGTTAGGTTTTCACTAATCATCCAAGTTTACAACCAAAGCCTTTGTACTGACATTGGAATGTATGATACACTAAACCGCTTTTAAATTTGTCGTTTGTTCCTTCATGTTCCACAAAGTAATCTTTTGAGAGTCCACCTACACAAGTACTTGTGAGTTTAGCGTGTCAAAGCCTGGAACTTCCTTGATTGCAAGTTAGTATATTGGATAATTTGATTTTAAGGTTAATGGCAAAGCCATGCCATCTGCCAATACAATAACATTCTCAAAATTTATCTGGGCCTCTGTGCATATTAACCCATTATATGTAATTGTAAAATCTGCATATATTTTTTGGTTGTTTCAATAATTGGGTGATGGCATATTGCCACAAGAACAAAAAGACAACGATAGGCGGTGATAAGAAAATGTTGTAAGTGGTGGTACAACAACTGGTGGAACCAGACAAAATTCAGCAATTGCAAGAGAGCTCAACGCCCATAAACCAAAAGCTACCTCGATACAGAATTCCCCAGTTTCTGGTTCTTTGGCAACTGTTGCAGTCAACCCAGCAGCAGATGAGGATTTGCCAGATGTGTAGACAGATCTAGGGACTATACCAGAAGTGTATCTGGGAAAGACAGACGTGGATAAACAAGTTAGTCATCATGCACAAAATAAAGCTGAAGAACAAAACACGGAAATTTGATGCACAATATACTTGAGAAATTGAGACTTTGCACAGCTGGGATCTCCAACTATACAAACATTGATGTCGCCTCTAAGGTTAATACCCTCGTGAGTGTATTTGTGGACACCACCCAAGAGCATAAGAAGGATTGCTCGCTTGATATCTTGGTGACCAAAAACAGTCGGAGCTATGCTATCAACCAACTTATTGAAGAAATCAGGAGTGTTTCTCATTTTCTGAATTTCATCCACCTCCTCTACCTGCCCAGTTAAATCAAGTAAGATTCTCTGTAAGAGTTTTAGTGTTTCCCCCCTAATATTATGAAGAGCTACTTGACTATAGGTATGATAACCGGCAGATATTATCATATTTTATCCATGAATTGAGGAATCAACAATTTTCTCAAATGAATATAGCATGATGAGAACTACCATGAGAAAAAAGGAACAAATACTTAAGAACAAGACGTGATGAACATACAGTGAATTGCTGGTTGTCATCTTCATCAACATCCTTCTTTCTATTCCTGATGTCAGTGTCCCTTCTACCATCAGAAACCTAATAAGAGAATCATTTGTGAGACACTGAAAATAATGGGAGACATCATCATTGCAGGTACCTTAAAGTTGGGCCTATACACCAGTTATAAACCAACCTGCACTGAATTGGCAATAAATGCAAGGCGATAGGAGAGGTCTCTCACTCCCAATGCTCGAAGACCCCTCACACCGTCTTGCCCAACAGCAGAATTCTTGCGCTGTGGAGCTTCACGACGGCATTCTGCTCTCTCCCCTGGAGATGCTAATGCCAATATGTCAGGTATTACTACCACAGCACCTGCAAATATGACCCTGTGGCACAGAAATTGAAGCAGCATGAAGAGTGAAATCCAGCTATCACTACATAGAACAAAAGCATAACAGAAAAACAAATTGATAGACTCAAAGTAGATCAAGGGAGAAGACATTGTCATACGTATCCCCAGCTCTAGCCTGTTCCACAATATCATGGCGAAGGATAACATCTAAGGATCTGGGAAGGGAGCCTGCAGGAATCTCTTTGGAGGTTTCCTGCATTCTGACCCTCTGCCAGTCAGCAAATTTGCTCTCTTGTCTAAGCAATGCCCATTTTGTTCGGTTGTTACATGTTGCATTTACACAAATAGTAGGCTGCAAACTCAATTACAGCGGCATATTAAAAATTTGTCAAAAAAGGAACGTATAATGAAGATAAAAGATTAAATTTTTCTAGAAATCTGCCTCAGTGTATTTGAACTGCTGCTCAACATTCTTGATTACACCACCACATTCCAGGCATCTGAAAGTTCCTTGTAGGAGCTCTGGCCTCACCTCACTTGTGCGAGTGACAACCCCTGTCACCGATACAAGTTTGCCAATTTCTGCTGTAGTAAGCTCTCTTAATCTGCAAATGGTGATTTCCAGTAAATCCAAAATATTACACAGCAATTCACAGGAGTTGACTCGAAGTCCCATTTCAAGCTTGGGTGTTAAGACTTGTCCTAGCAGCAAAATTAATACTAGTCTACTTTTAGGGCAATGAATAACAAAGAACGAAAATCAAAGAAGAAACTACTAGGACAAGAACGAAAAAATGAACACCATGAAAATTTTGTAAGAAAAAAATTCGCTAAATGTTAATAATTGGGCAAATTGAAAAAAAGAAATTACAACAGAACTACGACAGAGCCAAGGATAGGTTGTTACCGCTTGGCAAAGGGAATATTGAAGAAGGCCAGATTAATATCCTTATTAGGGTTATCATCTGAAATGAATGTGGGCTTCAGCTCCATCACAAACCTCTTGCAGGCATTCTTCAGGTATGGCTCAAACCTAAAATTAAAATGAAAGTGAAATGACTAAATGATTAGGGTTTTCAAAATGATAATATTGGAGAGGAAATAGAATATATACCTCAGATACTCATCTGCAATGGCTTTCTGGAGCAAATCATTATAACGCATAACGTGAGAGAAATCTATGAACATAGTAGAAGATTCATTGGCTCTCATTACTTCAATTTCAGCCTCATAGTAGGCTTCTCCCATATTACTTTGCCCATCCAATCTAAAGCTGATCCACAAATCGAATAGAAACAGATTGCATCATTAATTTTTACTTCAAGAATCTATATTCGCTGAATTCAACAGATAAATAGATTTATGAAGGGGGAATCAGAAAAAATAAATAAATAAAAAATAACAACGATAGCAGCAGCAAGAAAAGGACATAAAATAAATATAACCTCTTGAGAAAGTCGAGGAAAATGTTCTCGACCCGCTCTGCCTTCACGTCTGCGACGTATCCACCAAATGCGTCCATTAGATTATCTTTCTTCTCGAATACGAGTTTGGCAGTAGGCAAATCAAAACGTAATTGGTTTAACAATGGAATGAAGGGAAATGACTGTTTAGGCTCCTCGTTCTGGCGGGAAAATGATCAGCAGATTCCCGCCAAATTGCGCATAAAGTGGTGTTGGACCGCTCTATTGAGCTCTTTTTCTCCATTTCTTTTTTTTATATATATAAAAAAAAAAAAAGTTAAGAGGACTTTTATTTTTACTCGGGTTGTTTACCGCACACGTTTGATAAAAATGCCTCGAATTTTCAATGTTATTAAAATCAGATCGGACGATTGAATCGATTTAATTGAAAACTAACAATTAATTTAATTTGATTTGTTAATAAAAATGAGATGAGTAAAAAATTGAATTTAATCGGAAGAAATAAAAATAACCGTCAAACTGCTAAATTGAATATAATTCGGTTTTTATCCTTAAACACCAAAAATCGCCAATTTTGTTTAATTTTTTTTAAATCCAATTCAAGGGATTAGGGCATATTTCAATATTATTTCAAGTTTTACTTGATCTCCACATCCTTACAGGACAAAGAGACAGCAGCACCATAAACAGCGAGCACCTCTCCCAGTTGCACCGCCACTGCCTCTTCTTTTGCGACCGCCACTGTTTGTCCATTTTGGTTAGTCTTTATTTAATGCTTGACTATTAATTATTTAGTACCTACCTACTATTATTTTGGGCTACTTTATTCACGTGTCGACGATAATTCTGTATGTTAACCTTAAAGACAGTTCATCCATACACTCAAATAAAATAAGATTAAGCAGATGAGTTAGGGTAGAAATTTAAAACTTTTAAGCCCATAATTAATTGATTTTGCCATGAAATTACATAATCTAGCTAAGTAAATCTGAAATTCACCTTGAGACTTGTTAAACGGTTGATTTACTTTGCAACAGGTTATTGTAAATCATAGTGTCCAATGTGTGATCCACACCAATCAAAAACAAAAGAACCAAGTAAAACTTGGGGGACAATAGCTGAAATTCTTCCGTGCTAGAGGAAGAATTCGACCAGAGATAATATAAGGAGGCAAAGAGAATTTCTTCTAATTCCACCAAACTTATGTTTTTATACTTTAAGTTAAAAGACTTAGTCTAATAGGTTTAGGAGTCTTTAAAATTCTAGAGATTTAATTCCAATGGATTGCTATAATTGTTAATTAATTTGGGTCCCAATTATATCTAGTGTAGGTCCTTTTAGAAAAGACCATGTGTAGAGGCCCTTTTCACTAGGTTTTCTTGCGGACTTAGATTTAATTATCCAAATCAATTCCGAATATAACCAAATTAAATATGTGAGGTTCATAAGTATTGTATAGCATATTTAATTTAACTTGCCAAAAAATTAAGCCATTAAACCCATATGTCTGGCTTTTGCACAAATGCCACTCCCAATAGGCTTTTGCGTAAATGACTTTCATCCCAAGCCTGAAATTAATTCTCCAAGTTATCCAAAATTATTACTTCAGTCCTATAACATTTATAGTCCAAAAATATTTTATTTTGAATCAAAACGTTAAGACCATGTGCAAACACTTCTAGTAATTCTTCTGCGAAGTCTTCTAATAAGTATTATCCTAATATACTGTAACACCTTCTACCCGGTTAGTTAAAAGACCAGGATATCGAATGTCACACTCGGGTTTAGGTTTTTTTATGTGCGGATCAAATAAAACTTTATTTAAGAAACTATTTAATTTATAAAAATTTTAGCAGAATCTCTCCTAAAATTTTTTGAAACCCTTTAAAAAGAAAATAGTCAAACACTTCTATTAACATCTATCCCACCAACCATTCGCCTCTAATTCAACCTCAATTCAGTATTTATTGTCCATCCTCTAGTATTTCAAACTCAAGCCAGCAATTTTTTAAACACAGTATATCAAAATCTCCACTATTCTCCATTTTATTTACAACATCGAAGATTATAAATAATTACATAACCAATCATAAGTACACATCAAAATATCATGGGAATAACAACAAAAGGGCTAAGCGCCTCCGCCTCCTTGTCTTCCTACTTTATGTTGTGATTCAAAGTTCTTTGATGTAGATCCACTACTGACTCTCTCTAAAATTCCTTCAACCTACACGCTCTAAGCATATTGTTTAGTGGTGTTCAAGTAATTCTATTTTTCCAACAAGATCAAAAAATATTTGACTAAAACATAAAAAGAAAGAAAAATTACATAAATTGTCAAACATGCGCATTTTTATTTATTTGAAACTGAACAATTATAAATCTCATATACATAATCATAGTATATACATATAATCCGCATTTTTCCTTTTCTTTCTTCCAAATTAAAGTTTAAGTTAACGTCATAGTAAAAGGGTAACTAATTAATTGTCTTTACACAAAATAATTCAGTTAATTAGATAAATACTTGATATTTATTTGTTTGTATTGTCCTAAGTAAAATATAGCGGAATTGTAAGACGAGCTGGATAAATAGGAATCAAACACAGGACCGAGTTCTCGGAACCATACGATCCATCAACATCACTTCCTCATATTGATATTAAAAAATTTCATGCATTTAAAATACACATACATATATATTTATACATATACACACATGTGTGGACTGAGTTCTCAGAATCATATAACCCACCATTCTAATTAATTATACTCGCCGGACGAGCTCTCGGAGCCATACATTCGATAACCACATTAAGATGCAGTACTGCTAAGTTTCCCTAATTGGCATGCCAATCTTATCTTATTACTCCAATTCTTGTCTAGTTTTACTAAGGGCAATTAAATATTTTTTGAATTTCATTAATTAGACTTGTAGCATTATTTCCAATTAATACTTATTCCATGATTAACCGGTTTCATTTTCTCAATTTTGCATGAATATACATTCACCATTACCCATTTAAACATCTTGCAAAGTCACAAATTACTATGGCATGTTTATGGCTTGCCAATCAATTTACGAACCATTCATGAGTATAGGCCTAAGTATTTAACCATACATGCCTCATTATTAATTAAACATACATATTCGCTATTATATACACCTCTTTCATTAGTAATCCTACTTTAGCTTACAATCATTTATTTATTAATTTAAGTTAATTTCCCATTACAGTGATTGGGTCCAACTTCTTTTTGACCATAAGGCATATTTTACCCATCGTTTCAATTTCCTCGAAACTATGAAACACGATGGTTCTATATCGTCATAATAGCCCATTTAGAATTTTATTATAATTGTATTAATTAATTCAAAATCATACCTAACTTATACTAATTATAGAGTACCTCTATTAATCCATAAGTCCAAATTAATCACATGTATTGTTCTTATTTAGCCTAAACATAGAATTTAACCTCTAATTTAATAATCATAACCTCAATATTACCAAACACAATCAAATAAAAATAACCATTTCAATTATTTTTTACTAACATAATATAAAAGTTAAGAAAAATAGATTTGCTTAAACACATACCGAAATTAGCATCTATTTCTTCAATTCCTTCTTCCAATGACTTCAATTCATCATTTCTCTTTTACCTCCTTTCCTTTCACACCCAATCCAGTGTTTTTCTCTACATAACCCATAAATTTAATATAAAATTTTCAACGAAAAATATATAGAATAAGAAATTAAAGTGATTTTAGTTAGTTATGTACTATAATTTCTCAATTAATTCAAATAATAACTAAACCCCCAAATTTTTCCTAATTCTTAAAATCCATACATTTAATTATTTCTCCACTCTTCCTTTAATTTCACCACAAACCATCGATTAAAGGGAGGAAGGATGCTTACCCAATGATTAATGGAGGAGAGGAAGGCTTGCAATCAATGGGTAAGAGAGAGAGCTAAAGCAAGATAAAGAGGAGGGGCTACTCCTTTAGTGCAATGGAAAAAGAAAAGAGGGGAGGAATAAGAGTAGGCCAGAGGGGTTATTGCCAATGGAAGGCGACGACGGCGGTGGCGGGAGGTGGCAACATGATCAGTAGAGGAGGAAAGAAAAAGAAAATTGAAAAAGAAAGGAGGGTGGGGCTATGCAAAGAGGAAAAGGAGTCCTCCTAAATGTAGCAAAAGAAGAAAAAAAACAACAAGGGCCAAAACGACATAGTTTTGGCAAAATTTCAGTTTGGTCCAGCAAAATTCCATTTGGATCCTTCAACTTATGTATTTTAACAACTAAGCCCCAAATCAAGTATAATTCAATCTATAATTCTTTTTTTTGACACTTGTTATTTTATATTATTATCGGGCCTAGACTAAATCAGGTTAGTCCGATCATTATTCGGGTAACTCAAAGTGGGATGTTACATATACAATTAATTAAACCCTTTTAATTAATTGTTTCTCTCTTCTTTTCTTAATCCATAATAATATCAAATATTATTGATGATGCCATTTTACCATAATGCCCTTTCCCTATAGCTGTGTGATCCATTTGATTGTTTGGTTCACTTGGCACTACATACATAATTATAATTATAGAATTGAATGATTTAAAATCTTTAAATTATTATACTAATTCTCCAATTAATATTTATATATATGAACATATGGAAATCATGAGAGGCTTCTAGCCAAAAATCATGACTATCCAAGTGAAAGAAAAGTCAAGTGTTTTTAACTGTACCCTTCCATGGAACAGTTATCGTGCAATCACTTTTTTCACCTTACTTTATCTCATTTAGGTTTTGAGTATGGATAATGTCAACGGTCTCGCATATCCTTATGATGAATTCCATCGATTACTATAGGCAGTAGAAAAGAAACTATAAGTTGTATTTAGTTGATGTAAATTTCAAAATGATGACTAAGATTTTTTTATACATTATGATTTCAGTTGCACTAATATGCTGATCTTAAGCATGAGTTTGGACTCTTATGAAAAAAAGGGGGAAAACTTTCATTTTATTTTTTTATTTATTGCCATATTTATAGTTTGTTGTATTTTAAAATTGTGAATATGTTTTGTGCCATTAGAATATTTTTGGGAAGGTAAATTTAGTGGTTGCCACTAAGCATTGTGCTTAGCGCATGAAATTTTTATTTATGCGCGTAGGTATATAAGAATTTTGAGAAATTTGCAATTTAGGAATCTACTGCTGAGTGAGGAGAAATTCTTCTACTTCATAATGGATACTTTGGCTTGGAAGTTAGACATTGCTACTTTTGGAGGTTTTAGTTATTTATGATTTTTGTAGATGGCTCTCCAATCGATAATTTTTGTATTAAAGCAGTTATATTACTTTAATTATATTGTAGAATGGTGGATAATTTTTTTCTTATAAAAGTGAAGGTTATAACTTGAAATGCTTATTTTCTTTTATATTGTAATGGATTAAGGAGGTTGGGATATAAATTAAGTATTATTGATTGTTGAAGGAGTTGAGGATTGTATAGTATATTATAAAAGTGCAAATTATCTCTTGTAAATAGAAAGGATAGAGACTCGTATAGGGGAAACTATCCATTTTTCTGGAAAAATAATTGCAGTTATAAAATTTAGTATGAATAAAGATATAAAAGGTAAATTTGATTTTAGATTTCTAGATGGTGTAGCATTCGATATTTGTCCCATTTATTGAGTTGGATGTTAGGAATTACATTTAATGGTATTAGAGTCTAGGTTTAGGTGGTCCTAGACCTAGCTTCGAGTAAGGGGAATAATGAATGGGAGAAATATGCTCCGTGTGCCTGTCAAATAATCTTTCTTGATATGGGTAAATTTTTCTTTTTTTTTTTTATGAAGCATGACCATTTGGGTAGGGCAAAATACATAAAAACATACATGATGCATGTGCATTTGCATAAATTGCATATGACCAGTATTGGCATGCACACCCTCATTTGCACATACACATTCATAAATTGTATATTGAAAAAGAAATTTCCCCATTTATGAAGGATTTGATAGGTTATGCGTTGACCATATTAGAGCGATATGAAAAATTGGTTTTCTTGGTGTGAATAAAACGTGAATGGAATGTGAATAAATTGTCTGATCATGAGTATATGGAATTTGGAGGTTTGAGAAGTAATAGATATATCTCATGAAGATCCATTTTCATTTACTATTTCAGATTGGCTATAGAACCAGATTCAAGTATGGCTGGTCAAAAAGAGGTGGAGAGTTATGCCTCTACCACCGTCGTGGGTACTGTAGGGATAAGCTCCCCATTAGAGACCTTGTCTGCCTCAATGGTTCCATTTACCCCACCTGTCCACCCATACCCTAAGCTCGAATGGAATTCTACCAAGCTATGACGAAGGCATTTAGGAGAGTGATGAAGGTTATGCCCCATTATTAGCCCCAGCCACCACCTCCTCTATAGGGTGGTAATTTTGAGAGTGAAAAATTTAGGAGCATCAAATTTCTATGGAGATGTATTTATTACTCCTCAAATAGCTAAAAAGTGGCTACAAAAGATAAAGAGAATTTTTAATCACATAAAAATTTCTCCTGAGGATAAATTAGATTGTGTGGCCTTTTTGCTTTAGAGGCAAGCTCATAAGTGGTGGTTAGCTACCTCCAGAGATATACCTGATTCGGGTCCTATTTGGGATTTCTTTTTGGACCGATTTGAGAAGAGATATGTTGGGGTTCAATATAAAAAGGCTATGGAAAAAGCTTTTCTTTATCATAAGTAGAGAGGTAGGTCAGTGATTGAATATCTAAGAGAGTTTGATAGATTAAGCCACTATGTACTAGAACTTACTGCTACAGCAAAAGATGAAACTTCAGAGGTTTAAAGATAGGTTGCATACTGAAATTAAATAAGGCATCGTTGGTCACAAATTCTCTAATCTTAGTGAGTTGGTAGAGGCAGCTCTTGAGATTGAAGCTGTAAAGGTAGAAGAACAAAACAGAAAGAATAGAAGGCAATAGAAGAGAAATCAAGGGCAAGGGCAGTCTGGCTCAGCTTCTAACCCTAGCAAGAGATTTAAAGGATCTCATGGCTCAGCATAGTCACAAGCTTACTCATAGAGACAGACTCAAAGTCAAAAATCTTTAGGTAGATCAGGTCAATAGGTCACTTCTATAGCCAGTATACTTGTGGGTACGAATAGAGTAGTTTCCTTATGTGAACATTATGGCAAGCAACATCAAGGCGAGTTCTGGAGGTTGTTAGGAGCTTGTTTTAGATGCTACTCCAAGGACCATTTTGCTAAAGATTACCCTAAATTTCAGACTCCGACCACACCGCAGACTAAGGGACCTACTACTCAGGGAGGTAGAGGTAGAGATGATGTTATGAGAGCTACTAGTCTTTGGAATTAGAGGCTAAAGTTCCAACACATGCTTATGCTATTAGAGCTCAGGCGGAGTAGGATTCACTAGATATTATAGTCGATAAATTTACTATCTTTACTTATGACGTTTTTGCATTAATTGATTTAGGCTCCACACATTTATACTTATGCACCATAGTAGCATATGAAATGGGTTTATATGCTAAAAAAACTAGAACATAAGATCCTTGTGACTTGTAATGCCCCTCAATATACCCTAGAAGAATTATTACTAATTAAGTATTAGTGTTTATGCCTAATTAAGAATAAATGTATGAAAAAGGACTTGATTGAAAAGTTTAAGGGTAAGTTGTGGGGTATTATTAGAAATAAAGGAAAGTTAAGGGACTAAATGGCAAGTTTGGCTTAAACATGACATTTGGGCCAATCATTGATAAGAGGAGGGAGATATTCTTGAGGGAGTGATGGCCGGCCAACCACTTGGCCTTCATCCTTCAATCTTCATCTTCAACCTCTCTCTCTTACCCTAAACTCTCTCTCTCAAATTCTCTCTCTAGAATTTTTGGGTCTTTGACAAAAAAGAAGAAAGGTTTGCTTGAGCTTAGTGGTAAGATAATTTGTTTCTTCTTTGATATGTGTTGTTCTTTGTCTAGACTGAGAAATATTCATGAAAGTGTCTTGTATTATAGAAGGTGAATCAAGTAAAAAGAAAGGGAATGAGACTCTCCAAGGTTGAAGAAGGCTTGGAGCTTAGTAAGGTATGGGAACTTAGGGTTTTGTATGTGTATATATATATATTGACTTGTCATGAGAGAGATATTGAGTGCCTCTCTCATGTGTTATATGGATGATTTAAAGCTTAGAAAGGTTTAGAGTCAAAAACATGCAAGTTTGGTTGAAAATATGAAAATCTGTTTTAAAGATTATTTGACCAGTCTATACACTTTTGCTCATATCTTGAGTTATAGTTGTTCAAATGATGAAATTCAAGTTGGTATAGAAACTAGACTTGCATGCCTTGATTTTGTTAGAAGAGATCGAAACCTGATTTTCACTGCATGATAGTGAAAATCGATATTGAAACCTGATTGTGGATGTGATTTTTGCCCTCATGAATAGTCTGTGGTTTTTCTTGAATAACTGGAGTTTTACAGGCCTTATTGAAATGATTTTTGGTGTTTTGAAAACTAGAAACTTAGGCCTAAAACTTTGTTGAAGGCCATTTTGGCTAAAACTGTTGTTTTTCAGGTCAAAAATGGTATAAAAGTCGAGACTGGAAATCGGTCTCGAGGCGGTTTAGGGCTCACGGTTACCATGAATTTCATAGTAACCGTGAGGTGCCTAAGTTTTCAGTCCAGACCAAAAGTATTTACTGGACCACGGTTACTAAAGTTTCATGGTAACCGTGACCCAGTCTCGTAGCATTACTTTACGGTTACTACCCTGAACTTAGTAACCGTAACGTAATGAGCTTTTGGTCCAGAAATAAAACCCAAACTATCTCACGGTTACTAAGGAATTTTTAGTAACCGTGACCCGAGTTCACCACCCTACTTCACGATTACTACAAAAATGTTGGTAACCGTAAGGTAGTTCGTTGTTTAGTCCAGAACTAAAGTGCATCTTGGCTCACGATTACTAGAAATTTGATAGTAATCGTGACCCTTATTACAAGTCAGGTCTCATGGTTACCAAGAATGTGATAGTAACTGTGACCCTCCCCTGTATTTTGAAAACTGTATTTTCTTTGATTTCTTTTGAGGTACAGACTTGTCTAAACCCTTTCTAAGCTTATAAATCATCCTAAATTACAGTTATGTAACAAAATGTATTCTCTATAAATGCAAGGTTGCTTATTGATTAAAAGGTGAGTTTCTATCACTCAAATAGAAACATACATGAATTTATTTCAAAGAAGTTACAGTATATGATTATTAATTATGCTATGAAAAAGAGAATACATACTGTTATAAGGATTAGCATTTGTTAATGCTATATGGAATGATAGTGATGAAATTTCACGATATATATGAAATATGATAAGTTATACCTGCACTTAGAGACTTGGTTGTGGATAGATAGGTATGCCTATAGGGTTTCTATCGCAGCTGCTTCTGTTTGACTCATATGAGTCTTCTGTTTGTCTCTACGTGAGACTTCTGTTTAGATACCTACGGGTATCCTTCTGTTTAGATACCTACGGGTATCCTTCTGTTTTGATACCTTCGGGTATCCATTGCACCTGTTATCCACACCCACAGGAATTTACGCAGGCCATTAATGCAAATAATGATATGCATATACAGTTTAAAATTTGTTACTGTTCTGATTAATGAATAATGTTATATTTGTAGTAATCCAGTAAATGCATGGTATTTTATTTTAATGAATGCTTAGTAATAACTACTGTGAGTGGTTATCAGCATGTTATTAGTTGTTCCTTACTAAGCTTTATAGCTTAACACGGGTATTTATCCGTGTAGGTTCGCAGGGTAGAACTTTTGTTCAGGGACAAAGCCAACAATCTCCCAAGCCAACACCAGATTAGAAGTAGCATTTAAATGTATGAGATTGATTTTTGTATCTCTTTTGGTTACAACTAATGTATTTGTATATATAAAGGCATGTAATTATGAAGTCATGTAAAGAATGATCAACAGCATGTGAAAGTATAATTCCATGATCATGCATGATATGCATATAATGAATGTATGTATGCTCATATATGCATAATTAACAGATAAGTCATAATATTAATGGGATTAATGAATGTAATTAGTAACAGTAATCAGGATTATCTAGTATAGTCATTACATGACTAATCCTTTAGGATATAGTGTAGCAGTAAATAACTTATATAAGGATTGTTCGATTCAAGTACTAAATCACACCTTTACTGCAAGCTTCATTGAATTACAATACCATGAGTTTGATGTGATTCTTGGAATGGATTGGTTGTATGCTCATGAAGTAATAGTGGATTGCCGTCTTAAACGGATTACACTTAAGATTGACAATGATAAAGAGATCACATTGGTAGGAGAGAGATATGATTTTCTTTCTAATGTGATATCTACTGCTATGGCTAAAAGATTGATGAGAAAGGGGTGTAAAGCCTATCTAGCATATGTCCATGAAACTAGAAGAGAAGAACCTAAAATCTAGGATATTTCTATAGTGTGTGACTTTTAGGATGTATTTCTAGATGAATTACTAGGGTTACCTCTAGAGAGAGAATGAATTCTTTACTGATGTTTTACCTAGTACAATACCTGTATCTTTTGTACCCTATAGAATGGCACCTACGAAACTTAAAGAATTGAAGATTCAATTGTAAAAACTTATCGAGAAAGGTTTTATCCACCAAGTGTATCTTAATGGGGTGCACCTATACTTTCTGTCAAGAAAAAAATGGAATACTGAGACTTTGTATTGATTACAGATAGTTAAACAAAGTCATAATGAAAAATAAGTATTTGTTGCCTAGAATTGATGATTTTTTTGATCAACTTAAAGGTGTTGGTGTATTTTCCAAGATTGATTTGAGGTTTGGCTATTACCTATTAAGATTGAGGGAGTCAAACGTGCCTAAGACTGCCTTCAAAATTAGATATATGCATTACGAGTTTTTAGTTATGCCTTTTGGGCTTACAAATGCTTCACCAGCATTCATGGACCTTATAAATCGCATATTTCATCGATACTTGGATCAGTTTGTGGTAGTCTTCTAGTTTTCATTGATATATACTAATCTACGCAAGGAATCTGGAAGAGCATGATGAACAACTCAAAATCATTTTGCAAACCTTGAGAGAAAAATAGCTTTTTGCTAAATTTAGCAAGTGTGAATTTTGGTTAAATCAGATATCTTTCCTTGGCCATATTTGTGTCAGCTGAGGGAATTATAGTAGATCCTAAGAAGATTGAAGCTATCCTTGAGTGGAAACCACTAAGAAATGCAACAAAACTTAGAAGTTTTTTGGGCTTAGCAGGTTACTATAGAAGATTTGTTAAGGGGTTTTCATTAATTACAACTTCTCTGAACAAATACTTTAGAAGAAAGTCAAGTTTATTTGGAGTGAAAAATGTCAAGAAAGCTTAAGGCAATGTTGATAGAAGCATTTATTCTGACTTAACTAGTAGTTGGGAAAGATTTTGTAATTTATAGTGATGTATCATATAATGGACTGGGATGTCTTTTAGAGTAAAATGGAAAGGTGATCGCTCATGCATCTATGTAGCTCAAGCCACAAGAAAAGAAATATCCCACTCATAATCTGGAGTTAGTAGCTATTGTGTTTGCTCTTAAAGTGTGGAGACATTATTTATATGGAGAAAAATGCTATATATATACTTACCACAAGAGCCTTAAGTACTTGCCTACGTAAAAAGAGTTGAACTTGAGTCAAAAAAGATGGATAAAGATAATAAAAGATTATGATTGTATCATTGACTACCATTCGCGAAAGGCAAATATTGCAGTAGATGCACTTAGTAAAAAATCCATGGCTGGTAAATTTTCCTAAATAATTAGTATACATTTTTAAAATCTATATGAATGGCAAATTTTTATATAGATTCTAATTCTGGTCTTTCATGCATAGCTTTAAGAGTTATGAATGTCAGACTAGCATTAGCAGATAATGGAGCCATTATAGCTGAACTAAGGCTTAGACCAACACTGTTGTAGCAAGTTAAGGAGGCTCAAGGGTATGATGAGAAGTTTGCTGCCATTGTTAAGCAAATTCAAGAAGGGAAAGATAACAAATTTGTGATTAAAGAAGGAGGTTGTTTATATTACAAGGATAAAATTTATGTTCCTAATGATGAAGGACTTAAGAAACAAATCATGGAAAAAGCTTACAATAGCTCTTATGCTATGTATCCGGGTAGCACCAAAATGTACCAAGATGTAAAAACTCATTATTGGTGGCTTGGTATGAAAAATGACATATCAGAGTATGTGGTAAAATGTTTGACTTGTCAATAGGTGAAAGCTGAATATCAAGTTCTATCGCGTTTGTTATGACCCATTGCAATACCTAAATGGAAGTGGGATGATGTCACTATGGATTTTGTTAGTGGTTTGCCACAGACTAGCAAAAGGCATGATGTCGTGTGGGTGATTATTGATAAATTGACAAAGTCAACATATTTCTTACCAATCTGAACTGATTATTAGATGAACAAATTTACAGAAGTATACATTAATGAAATAATAAGATTACACAGAGTTCCATCTTCCATTATATCAGACAGAGATCCAAGGTTTACTTCAAGATTTTGGAAGAAACTTTAAGAGGCTATTGGTACAAAGCAAAAATTTAGCACTGCTTTTCATCCTCAAACGGACGGACAGTATGAAAAGGTGATATAGATACCTTCTAATAAGTGATTTAAAGATGTATGATGCTAGAGATTATATTAATTGTATGATTATGATGTGATAGGTATTGGAAGATATGCTTAGAAGCTATGTAATAGATTTTGAAGCAAATTGGGACCGATATCTTTCTTTGGCCGAATTTGCCTATAATAATAGTTACCAAGCGAATATTCGTATGGCACTACATAAAGCATTATATGGAAGAAAATGTAGGACTTTGTTGTGTTGAATCGAACTTAAGGAGAACAAGATATTTAGGCCAGAATTAATTAGATAGACAAAAGAAAAAGTGAGAATTATCAAGAATAATCTAAAAGCTACAGCTGACTGTTAGAAGTCTTATGCTGATCTAAAAAGGAAGGATATAGAGTACTCGAATGGTGATAAAGTTTTCCTAAAAGTATAACCATGGAAGAAGGTCTTGTGGTTTGGCAGAAATGGCAAGTTGAGTCCTAGGTTTATTAGCCCATATGAAATTATTAAATGTATGGGTCCAGTAGCCTATAGATTGGATTTGCCAAGGGAATTGGAAAAGATCTATAAAGTCTTTCATGCATCTAAGCTGAGGAGGTATCGATCAGACCCATCTCATGTTGTCAAACTTGAAGATGTATATATTCAACCGGATTTGACATATAAAGAGGAACCAGTCCAAATTCAGTTTGAGAAGTAAGCAAGTAAGAAATAAGACTATTCCACCGGTGAAAGTGCTTTGGAGAAATAACAACATCGAGGAAGCCATGTGGAAGCCAAAAGAGACGACGAGAAAGACAAACCCATAGCTATTTTAACCAGGTAATTTTAAGGATGAAATTCTTTTTAAAGGGGAAGAAATGTAACACCCCAAATAATATACCCGAAAAGAGTAGTTAATAAAAGTGGAATTAATAAGTTAGGTTCAACTATAGGACCACCAAAATAAACAAATTAAAATATAATATAAATTAAATAGGAATTTAAAAAATTAGAATGGGTTTAAAATTTGAATTAAATAGGACCCAAGTGTATAGAGTTGTAATAAGGGATTTAAAAGGAAAATAAGGAGGGATTTAAGGGAAATTTTAGAAGGATCAAAGTGAAAATTTGGCATAAAAATCTATTTTTCTTCTTCCTTTCCCTTCCTCATGTTCTAGCCCCCCTCTCTTTCCCCGATTTCTCTCTTCAACCACCGACACTCGATCCTCTATAGCCACTGCCCTCCTTTTTACCACCAGCCACTGCCGATAGCAACTTGATCTCCTCTCTTCGGTACACGACGACAACAGCTCCATCTCCTCTTTTTTTTCCTCTTTTCTTCTTTTATTTTAGACGGGATTTGTGGCCAACCATCACCTTTAGTTGCTCTACCAGTTACCTGCATTTCTATTCTGACTCCTCCTTCTTTGAAATAATAGCCAAGAGGTATGAATTTTACTTATTAAAAATCTGGATCTAAGAGAATAGTGTATGATAAATTAGGGGTTAGGGATTTAGAGTTAATCCTCTTTATTTTATCATCTCCTTAGGAAATTTTTATAAACTTAAGTTTAAATTTCATACTTATTATTAAAATTCCTCCTAAATTTACATATGTTACTTTGATTTGAGTCATTTGATATAAATTGATAAATATATTTATGAAGAATAAGACAGTTTGAAGAAAAAGGAGAAAGGGAAAGAAATAAAAGATTTAGCTTGATTGTGAGGAGTATTTTGGGAAATTGAAGCTTGATTTTTTCCATCAAAAGAGGTTTATACTCACTAAATTTATCTTTTCCATAAATTTAATCTTTTGTGGTTAATATAATAATTATAGTATGATAAGGTTTGTTTGGAATTAATTTAAGACGTATAAAATTAAGACATATTTGAATTTAATGACGTGTTTCAATGTTAAAGAATATCATGGTTAAGTGGCTTATTTTCGTTATGTGATTATAATTGAAAACACATGTTATCAAAACGGAAATAAATATATTGATGTGGGAACTATGTTGTGAAAACACATGCATATGTGATATTTTTTTTGAAATGTAAATGTAATTAGTTGATAATTAACTTCATTACTACACATGTATGGACATAAATATGAAGTGGAAATATTAAATGTTATCATAAGTAAATAGAATGGGATAAAAGACAAATAAGGAGAGTATTTAGATATAAGTTTTATGTATGATGATATCGGAATGAAATTAAAAATACAACTCTATAAGGAACTATATTGATTTTAAATATGTTGATTCTCATGCATTTTATGAGAAATTAATTGCAACTTCAAAGAGAATATCTTAATGCCCTTAGTAAATGATAGGAATTTCGAGGTAGGATATAGTTGGTCGTCCATAGGGATGATGATTTGATTGGTGTGATGGATGGTATGATAATTTGTTAGAGGGTATAACGATGTGATTGGTGGTGGTGTGTTGGGTGGAAAGATAGAAGAGTGTCAAATTAATTACCAATTTGGTATTTTATATATATATATATATATATATATATATATATATATGAGAATCGACAGGAAAGAAATGAGTAGTGGGCTTAGTATGGGCTGATAGTCCCAGATGGCAACAGTCTTACGTATCCTTATGATGAATTCCATCGATTACTATAGGCAGTAGAAAGGAAACTATAAGCTCTATTTAGTTGATGTAAATGTCAAAATTACGACTAAGATTTTTTTTTATACGTTATAATTTTAGTTGAACTAATATATCATTATAAATAAGTCATAAATGAGTTGGATCACAAATGGATCTAGTGGGTTATGAATCGACCTATTTGGCCCATTTGTTTTTTTTTTTCAAAGTAAACATTTATTGTTATCTTATAAGTACAAAATTCAAACTTACAAATATTACATTCAAACACTTAAAATACTGTAATATCAAAATCTAAAATAACCAACTACAAAAGTATTTTAGTAAACAAAAAACTCCACATTATGACTAAAACAAATAACTTGAAAAAGATGATTTTCCTTCATTAATGGAGCAACAAGAAACCATGCAGCAACTCAATATAATTGATTTGTTTATCATTAGCCACTTTATATTAGATATAATTCCAAGCTACTATTGGCATCAATAAAAAATAGTATAAAATGCAACATGATTGTACTTATAAAAAAATATAAAAAATACAAGTAACTTACACAAATTCATATCTAAAATATGAAAATAAATATCCAAAAATAATGTAAAAAAGGTGAAAAAGGAACACATATTTCATCATTTGGGTTATGGGTCACATAAGTCAATCCAAATACCCAAACCATTTGGCCTATGAGTTGACCACCGGTTGACCCAATCCAATCTTTTTTTTTTTAATCATTTGGGTGGCTACATATATGGATTATTTACAAGTTAGAATTGGGTTTAGGACAAAATTTTACAAGTCTAATCAATATATAGTTAATTATATACAATATATGGTTAATTTCTTATAATTATTTTATGTTTAGATTATCATTTATTTATATAACACACTGAATTAATTGAATAATTAATTATGTATTATATAGATAAATATAAAAATTTTATACAAAATATAAAAATAGAATCCAAACAAATTGAAATAATCGAAAAAAAACTGAATACTAAATATATGAACAAATCCAATTGAAATAACTGAATTATATATTGCTTGGTTCAACTAAGTAAAAAAATCGAAAAAAGGATTAACCAAAAACTTGGTCAATTTTGCGAGTAACCGAACCGATATAAATAGTTTAGGTTAGTAATTATAGGAGAATTCTGTTTTTCGATTTGGTTCTAGTCCAATATTTGAAAAAACTGGCGGTTTTGATTAACCGACCAGTTTAATTAATTAATTATATATATATATATAATTAATTATATAAAAAGCCCTAAAATCTCTCTAGGC
Source organism: Excoecaria agallocha (assembly GCA_037975025.1). Lineage (NCBI taxonomy): Eukaryota > Viridiplantae > Streptophyta > Magnoliopsida > Malpighiales > Euphorbiaceae > Excoecaria > Excoecaria agallocha. The sequence goes on from CM075809.1 coordinate 4,577,532, forward strand.
TCTCCCTCAAAAGTTTACCACTTTGCTCTCCCTCACAATCTCACCATCTCCCTCTCTCTTAAAGTCTCGCCATCGTATCTGCCTCTTGCAATTTTTGTGCTTGTCATCTCAGTCTTCACTACTAGATCTGACTGGTGAGTAACTAATTTCTCATTTTACATATTAATTTCTTATTTTATAGATTGTATTTTTTGGTTTAACTGATTTGTGCTTCTCATTGGCTAGCCATCGCCATCTGCCTCTCGCCATTTTGGTGTTTCTTATCTCAGTCTCACTGCTAGATCCGATTGGTAAGTAATTAATTTCTCATCTCATTTCATCTCTTGATTTTCTTTTTGGGTTTTGTATAAACTTGATTTTTGATTATTTTTTGTGTTCTTTTAGATTATTTCTCTTGATTTTATTTGAATTTTTCACTTGCGAAGTTTTGTTCTTTTTGTTATTTCTTTTTCATTCTTAGATTTATGGATATGCCTCGATTTCTACAGCTATTGGATTCTTATTTTTTGTTCTTCATTTTCAAATATTCCCTAGTTTGATTGCTTAGGTTATGATTATTTTTCTTTGAATTATTTTTCATTTAGGTTTGTGTTCTATTTGGCAAGTGAGAAATCCTAGACACGAAGTAGAAATTGAATATGATTTTGGGAATGTTGACATGGAATCTAGGAGAATATAAGAAGGTGCAAGATTCAACAATTACTAGAGGTATTTTTGTTTTCATAACACTACAAGTTTTTTTATCTTAATTTTAATTTTCATTTAATTTATATGTGTCATGAGTGAGATTTTAATTCTATTGAGCTGATTGTGCAATTGAAGTTCCATTCATAAATATTCTTGATAATGAATGTTAATTTTAATTAGTTGATTCAGAATATCATGAAACTGAAATTATGAATATTGATGAACTTTGGTTTAATTTTGATGCTATTGTTTTGTTTCGGTTCAATTGCTACTGCTGCTTGATGTTCTATTAGCAAAATTGGTTATAATAGAGGACCACATTTGTATAATAACTCTCTTCATAACTTCTTTTACTTATGTGGTTCAAATTCTCCTTTTATGCTACTTTGTGCAATAGCTCTTTTTTTATCTAATGACTCTGGAAATTACATTGGTTAGGATCACATTTTTTTTTCTACTACTGTTCTCACTTAATTGAGTACATAAATTATATTGGTTAGTAAATTACATCATTGTCTGGCTTTTCTCTGTCTCTTTCTTTTTCTTGAAGATTTGATGGTATTCATAATCATATGAGAACAAGTTTGATATTGTTGTTTTGTATGATGCTAGAGATGAGAAGATTAAGAAAGATGTTTTTGGGTTCCTGCTTGTTGGCATGCCTTAATTTTGGTTGAGTTTTGCAGGCTCTATGGGTTCTTCTTGTACTAGTTTAGGTTTATGAGATGGTTTTGATTGTGCAGGTTGAGATGTAGTAGAACTAGTTGCTAGCTCTTTAACTAGGCTATTTTTAAGTGTATAATTTCTTAATTTATTGTTCAATTACATTGCTTATAAATATTTGTAGTTGGTTTTTTCTATCATAGTCATTGGGTTTGTAGTTCCAACACACTACGTCGTTATAATTAATAATTTCCTCAATAACTTATAATCTATAGTTTTTGGAAGCATGATTAAAATGTAATTTTCTTGAGGCCTTAAAATCATAGTTGCGTAGATTTTTTGTTTTTTTTAAGTGTTTTGATGGCATTTTATAATTATAGTAGTTAACTGAAAAATATTAGGACCTGTTCGGAAACATTTTGTTTTTAGTGTTTTCATTTTTTTTTTTAAAAAATAAAATCGTGTTCGGTTGAATGTTGCTATTTTGGTTTCTATAAAACTTTACAAGAATTGTTTTCCTAAACTAAAACCAAAAATAAGAATCTATAAAATATGGATTTTAGGTTTAGTTCTTAGTTTTAAAAATAATGAGAGAGTATTTTTGCTTTAAAGTGTCGACCAGCAGTCAAGCAATTGTCGTCGCCCACTTCTTGAGTGCCGCCGTTGTTTGCCGTTGCCTACAGCCCACTTCTAATTTCTTACAGTCGATTGCAAAGAAAAAAGCAAGGTTAGCATCCTACTTTCTTTGTGTTTTACTTTTTTTTTTGTTTGAAATTGATATAAGGGGTCTTTGTTTCTTTCTTGTGGGTTCTTCTGTTGTATATGCGTGATTGGGTCTTTTTTTTGGTGTGAGAGCTCGTATGAAACTAAGAAACATCTGACTGAATTGATGGTGGTAGTAATGGAAAAGCATTGCTGGGTTTGCAATTGGAGGGTTGTGTTATGATGCAACATTTTCATGAACAATTGCTTTGACTTTACGATTGGGCTAGGAAATCATCTCTTATCTATTGGCTATTGTCTTCTGTTTCTGAATTTTAGAAAGACTAATTCCCAATTACTCGGTTGATAATGGCCAGGGTTCTGCTGTTCATGTTGTTAATCATTGGCAATTCAGAACTTTTTGGTCTCCAACTTCTGTCAATCTTTTAAATGCAAGTGGGAAAGAGAATTGTTTTATGTGCTATTTTAAAGATTCTGATTGTAACGAAATCCCTGATAGTTTTCAAGAAAAGAGGGCAAAGATTAGGGAGATGGCTTTGGGGCTTGGTGGATTAGCTGCGTTTCTAATTTCAATAGCTGTGATTGTTGTCACTATTGTTTTCTTTATGGTAAAGAAAAAGAAGGGTGGCAGCAGAGTCTGTAAAAGGAATGAATCAGTACCAAAAAGATTGTCAATTGCTGATATAAAGGCAGCTGCTTTGGGGTTTCATAGAAGCTTAGTCATCGGTGAAGGATCTTCATCTACAGTGTATAAAGGGTTCCTTCCATCAGCAGGAGCTGTAGCCATTAAGAAGTTTAATAAGGCACAGATTGACTATCGCCGCAACTCCTTCATCACCGAGTTTGCTACAATTGTGGGCTGCTTAAGGCACAGAAATTTGGTTCAACTTCAAGGATGGTGTTGTGAAGAAACAGAACAGTTTTTAAAAAATAAATAACAAAAATTAAAAATAGTTTTTAGATTTTAAAAAACTAAAAACTAAAAATATACAATTTTACCGAACGCACCCTTAGTTAATCAAACTAAAAAATCGAAATCGATGGACTGATTAACAGTTCGTAACGGACTGGTTAATAGTTAGTGTTTTGAAAAAATCGATATTAATGGACTGATTTTTTTGATTCATGGACCCATGATCAGCTCTAGTTTTACACACCCTTGGGAGTGAGGTAAGTAATGGAGATTAATAGACATTTTGGTTGTTCCATGGTTTTTGAAGTAAATGGGTATAAAGGAAAAGAGAAGGTGAAAACTGTTTTTGCTTATACCATATGTGGCTCGTGTCAATTTTTTATTGATCAATTTGAGGGAATAATTTACATTAGCTCATTTGAGAGGGATTTTTTTAAATTTGGAGTTGTTTGAATTTTTATTTGAAAAAATGAGGCTATTTTTTATTATTTGGACAAATAAGGTCTGTCAATCCATTTTCGCAATCATTCATTGCGAAAATGAAATGATGGAACCAACGAGATAATAATAGTTGATGAAGGCGGGGTCGATTTCAATTCCCACAATATAGTGTTGCGGGAATCAACAAATTAATTATATGGTAAAAAGATGCAAAGTGCAAGAAAGACAACACAAGGATACTGAAACAAACTTAGATTCCTCCAACCCACTTACATTTGTATTATTTATCAGCAATTCTCTTTGATCATTCTATCATTTTAATTTTAGGGATTTAATATTTAAAATATATGTACTCTCTTTCCATATAATGCACACTGCAAACCCCTTTAGGGCGCACTGCTTAGATTCCTTCTGTCAAACTAAAAAGAAATTAAAAGGTTTTTTTTTTTTTTTTTTTTTGTTTCCAGCTATATATATTATAGCATAACTTGTTTCCATTTTCACCCCTTTTGCATGCATACCCCTTTTCCAGCTTTATTTTTTCAAATTTCTTCTTATATATATATATTGCAAATCCTACATGGATATTTTTTTTTCTAGATAAAAAATATTTTAATTTGCATATTTATATTATTTGAGCAATCATGATGAGGCCGTGGAAATTAAGAATTTCACAAGTTAAACAGTTGGAATTGAAGTGAAACAAGTTTCTGAGCCCTGCAAGTGATTCCACCAAAGTATAATTTTCAGATTCCGGCTCCAAAAAGCCAATAATCTTGATTGATTGCTTGAAATGATGAACAATAACAACCTCAATTTCACTGAAAAATATTTTTTTTCTTTTTTTTTTTGTGATTAAAAAAACTATTCTTTTCCAAGGGCCAACGTCAAACATGGATAGCACTTTGCATCTTTTTACCATATAATTAATATAATTAATTTATTGATTCTCGCAAAACTGTGTTGCAAAAATTAAAATGAACCCTACCTTCATCAGCTCCAATTATCTTACATGTTCCATTATTATATTTTCGTAATGAATGGTTACGATAATGACTTGACAGATTTTATTTATTTAAATAGTAAAAAAATAGTCATATTTTTTAAAATAAAAATTTAAATAATTCCAAATTTAAAAAAATTTCTATTTGAGATGAGGTATAAACAGTAGTTAAATTTCTGGAATGATGTAAATAGTATTGAAAACAAATTTGGGTGTTAAATTGAAATATATTTAAATTTAAAGCTCGCTTGATAAATTTGTACGAGTCAAACAAGTTAAATGTTAAGCCATAAGGAACTAGCCGAGCATAAATACACATATGCATGCCGGTACCATACGGATATGTGTATGAAATACAATATTCTTTAAAAAAAATATAAATATGCTGTATAAAATTTATTAATAAAAATTGTATAATAAATAATAAAATTATAAAACTTAAACTATAAATACTCAAAAAAAAAAAAAAAACAAACAAACACAACAACAAGAAACTATAAACACTAAAATTTGCTCCATTTAATTTGATGGATCCCCAACCCAAAATTTTATTTTTTTAATTTACATATTTAAATTAAAACTTTAAATTAATACAAATAAATAATATTAAATATCATAAAAAATACAATAAACTAATAATTTTAAAATTATATTAAATATATATTATATATTAATTAATATTATAAAAATTAATTTTTTTATTTATATATTTAAAAAATTAAATTATTCGGTCGGGTTTGAGATAGTTGAATTTCACCCAACCCGATTTTAAAGTATACATACTATCAAAAATCGAATCAATTCTATTAACCCCATTCGATTTTTGCAGACCTCTATTGTTTTTATACGAAGGGCGAAGACTTTTGTTTTTATGGGTCTTCCCGAGAAGATTAATTATTCAAAAAATGGAAAGAGAAGATGACGCCATTGTCTGCGTTAGCAGAACACTGCTTGGAATGCTGACGATAGAACACTCGTCACCAAAACGACCTCACCTCCACAACGATTCGGTCACCGACCCACCACCACCATATTCCACCGTCGGAAAAGAATAATTTGTTATTTTATATATATTTTCTTTCTGGACCAAAACAATAAGAAACGTCGCTTTCTCTTCTTCTGTTCATTTGAAAGCGAAAAATGAAGTTTCCATCCATCACGTTTGGCACGTGCCCTTGAATTCATCTTTTGTCGATTTCCTTCTAATCCCTTGCTATCCCTCAGCTCCTCCTCTTTCAAACACACAACCCAGAAGAAAGAAAAGGAGATTGTTGCTTTGTTTTTGGGTTCACTTGCTTAGTGGGTAAAATTCATCCATAGATCTGGTTGACTGTAGCTTTTCTAGCGTTTTTCTTTCTTTGTTTGGATAATTTCACATCCATTTTTATCTTTTGGTTTTTTCTCTTTCTAGTAATTTTTTTTTTATATATTGGCTTTGAATTTGTGCTATTATAATCATTTTGATATAGTTTATCCTTTTTACAAGAATATAGAGTTGTTAATGCCGCAACTTCCTGGTTTTTGTAGCATTTTGACTTTGTGGTATTAGAAATTCAACCAAGAAATTTCCTCCCATCTTTGTTGTAGTATAGAAAAATATTTATTAACTGAAACTTGCGTTTGCAATTTCATGGTCAATATTCATAGTTTTCTGATTGTTCAGATGAAGGATTTCAATTGCTTTTCGTAGGAATTTTCAACTTTATTTGTATTTTTGTCATGTACATCATTTCTGCAATACCCATTTTGAATTTATCAAAATGATTGCTTTATTAGTTAATTTTCTGCCATCTGAATATCTCAACAAGTGCTTTATTCTATGTCCTCAAAATATATTAGGAAAACCGTTATTTGTCTAGTTTAGGGCCGTTTCTGATTTTTGCAATTTTTTTTTTCTTATTTTGTTATTATAATGCATTCCACTTAGATACTATTCCTGTAAAGTTTCACTCGACAAGTAACTTCAGAATAAGGTAGCTTCGGATTATGGATGATACTTATTATCTCATCGGTCTTTTATAAAATTTCTCAAGTGGATCAATGGCTAATTTTTCTGAGCCATCTTCATCTTTGAGCTTCACCTCATCTTCTCACGCATCAAATGGCTCAATTAATCAAAAAGTATCGAGCATTGATGCAAGGCCTAGCCTTGAGGTGATTAGTCTCACCAAACTTAGCTCCAACTTAGAGCAGCTTTTGGTCGATTCCAGTTGTGATTACAGTGATGCTGAAGTTGTTGTTGAGGGTACCCCTGTTGGCGTTCATCGATGTATTTTGGCTGCTAGAAGTAGGTTTTTCCATGAATTGTTTAAGCAAGAAAAAGGGTCTTCGGGCAAGGAAGGAAAGACAAAGTATTGCATGTCTGATCTGTTGCCTTATGGGAAGGTTGGATATGAAGCCTTCTTGATTTTCTTGAGCTATTTGTATACAGGAAAACTTAAACCATCTCCAATGGAGGTATCAACATGTGTTGATAACGTGTGCGCTCATGATTCCTGTAGACCTGCAATTAATTTTGCAGTGGAATTGCTGTATGCCTCATCCATATTTCAAGTACCAGAGCTTGTTTCTCTTTTTCAGGTCCGTTTCTGTAATTCTAGACTAAATTTAAAGGTTAATTATTACTGACATTGTTATTTTGATTAGTTGTTATGTGGGCTTTGAGTTTGCGATGATGTTTAATTTATTTGGTTATACTTTGATACTTGTGCTGGAACTGAATTTATGCTTTTGCAGCTCATAATTTTCTGTACTAGTGCTTTCAAGATCTTAAATATTGAAGTGCCTATCTTAGCTGATCTTTGCACAATCTGTTGTTGAACGATACAGATACTATGTGTGCTTTGTTTTTTTAACTTTTTTTATGTCCATTTTTGCATTTGAATTGTACCACATACATTAGTATTAAAGAAACCTTCTTACTACTATACTGAGTCTAGTATGTCCTAATAATGCAGTCATAACTAATTTGGTAAGTTTTATGTTTCTATTATTCTCTCAGTATGTTATGTTCTTTGTTCATTCATTATGTTCTATCCTCAATGAGGCTTGGGTTTTAGATAAGGAGCCATTTTGTCATGACATTAATTGACAAGAAAAAAATAGGGCCCTTATATTCATGGGTCAATCTGCTTTGCAATTCTGATGCGAGTTCAAACATTTACAGAGACGTCTTCTTAACTTTGTTGGTAAGGCTCATGTTGAGGATGTCATCCCAATCCTTGAGGTTGCCTTCCATTGTCAATCAAATCAGCTTCTTGCTCAATGCGTGGAAAGGATTGCAAGGTCTGATCTTGATAACATCTCAATAGAGAAGGAGCTTCCTTATGAGGTTTCCGAGGACATTAAATTGCTCCGCAAAAATCATATTGCTGATGATGACCAAGACACTAAGGCAGTAGACCCCGTGCATGAAAAGAGAATTAGGAGAATACTCAAAGCATTGGATTCAGATGACGTTGAACTTGTAAAACTCTTATTGACAGAGTCTGACGTAACATTGGATGATGCCAATGCCCTTCATTATGCTGCAGCATACTGTGACTCCAAGGTTGTGTCTGAGGTTTTGGGCCTTGGTCTTGCTGATGTCAACCTCAGAAATTCACAAGGTTATACAGTTCTCCATATTGCAGCAATGCGAAGGCAGCCGTCGATTATTGTTTCTCTCCTTACTAAAGGGGCTTGTGCATTAGACTTGACATCAGATGACCGAAGTGCTGTTAGCATCTGCCGAAGGTTAACAAGACCAAAGGATTATCATGCTAAAACAGAGCAGGGGCAGGAAGCAAATAAAGACCGGCTATGCATTGATGTCTTAGAGAGAGAAATGCGGAGGAACCCAATGGCAGGAGGTGCATCTATCACTTCCCAGACACTGTCTGATGATCTGCACATGAAGCTTCTCTACCTGGAGAACAGAGGTGTCCTTTTGAAGATGATTCGTTTCTACCTATAAGCTGTCTTTCGCAAGAAGATTATTTTTCCCCTTTTCCTTTTTTTGTCTTAAATACATAATCAATGGGCTGGCTTTACTTTTGCTTTGATTGCGTTACAAGGTTTACATTTTTTCTTTTTTGTATAACAGTGGCATTTGCACGATTATTCTTCCCAACTGAAGCCAAAGTAGCCATGGAGTCTGCAAACGCTGAGACAACGCATGAATTTGCTGGTCTTTCAGCCTCAAAAGGCTCAAATGGGATTTTGAGGGAGGTTGACTTAAATGAGACACCATTAGTGCGGAACAAAAGACTTTGTTCTAGGTTGGAGGCACTTATGAAAACAGGTACGTGCGCATAAGAATGGTGTGTCTCTTTTGGCTGCCAATTAATTTATTGTTTTGCAAAAAGGCCCTTTTGTCAGAGGCTTTCCATTTGATGAGTTTTCTAATGATTGTGATTTGTGAAGAATGAGTTTCCTTTTGCCTTGGTTTTCTCTTGTTGAAAGTACTTCATATGTGCATCTAAACTATATGTTTTAAGGCTTCTAGGTATGCAAATTGAATTAACTACATGCTGAAATTGGTGGGTGTTTTTTTTTTTTTTTTTTTTTTTTTTTTCAGTTGGGGGAGAGTTAAAAAGGAAGTTGTTTTGCTTTTGGTATATAATCAGCAGTCTGAGTATTTTCCTTTGTAGCCCAGCTCAAGAGAAAAAAAAAATAGAGAAATGAAACGATTCTACTGTATCTCACCTCAAGAAGAATGATATCAACCAATACTGCACCTCTTCATCCTGCCCTTTAATTAGCCGTATTGTGGGCATTTGATGGTTGTGGCAATGGCAATATCTAATTTATTTCTTTTAAGCTTAATAGCTAGCTTACTTCCCTATATATGCTGCTTCTTACTTTTTAACCGTCTAGTCGTATTTTAAAAGATACTGTTAGTTGATCTGATGGTTAAAAAGTAGGCAGTACCAGGTACAGGGAAGAACCATTGGTTTTCTTTCAAGTTGGCATAATTTGCAGATTACCCACCTTGACTAATTGGGGTACCAATTTCCATCCTGAACATGTCAAATCATTATCAATTACCTCCCTGTACAGATACAAACAAATTTCTGCTGGGCTGTGAAATTAATGGGCTTGATGTGGCATTTTATTAAGTTAAATATATTTTCTTTTGTTTAACTCACTCTCTCTCTAATTTGATTCCTTATTTTCTTGCTTTCTCTATGCTGTCTATCAGAAGTGAAACCCCAATACCAGTATTCAATCAAAATTCATTCTTCCATTGCTTGTATTACCTACACTTCTAGGCTATCCTCCCTCATTTGTATTCAATTGCTGCCATGAAATTTGTAGAAACCGTTATCGAAGAAGGGATTGAGTATATATTAAGAACTGATTTAAGGTGAATTCATTTTAGAATCTTGTTGATTCATTGAGATTATTGCAGCAAACCAAATCGACAAACAATTTACTAATACATCATTTCAATTTAAAACCCCCAAACTCAACAAATTGTACAGCAAAACCCAAGATCAAATTAAATGTGTTGCAGTTCCCAGGGTGCCTGCAAACCAAAAAAAATGTTATCCTGAGTTTGCATTTGTCGACGAGATCTTTCAAGAAGCTGGCTGCCTATTGATTGAAAACTACACAATTTAGGACTATTTTTTTTTTTTTGGGTGTTTTACTGGATTCTAGCAACTTATTTTGGGGTGGTCAAATTTTGACTCCATGCTAGTTTCAGAATTAAAATTGATTGCATGTGTGTATATGTTAAAAGAGAGGTTAGATTGTGACACAAGTAAATAAACAATGAAGTTTGGGATTATTCAGGTAACTATGTGAAATTCAAATAAGAGGGCAACTTTCTTGAGTGTGAACTCTTTGCATGATAACTGGCATGCGTATATTGTCATAAACTTCCATTTAAGCTCTCTGGTTTTCGTTCATGGCAGTGGAAATGGGTCGACGCTATTTTCCGAATTGCTCCGAGGTGCTAGATAAGTTCATGGAAGATGACCTTCCTGATTTGTTTTACCTGGAAAAGGGCACATCAGATGAACAAAGAATCAAGAGAATGCGGTTCATGGAACTGAAAGAGGATGTTCAGAAAGCATTTAGTAAGGATAAGGCTGAGCGCTCTATGTTGTCTTCATCGTCATCTTCTTCATCGCTAAAAGATGGACCTAGTAACAAGCTTAGAAGATCATGAGAGCTCATGTAGAATATTACACTCTGAATAAGTATTGTGATTGAATAACAGGTTTTGGGAGATTCTTGCTAGCGTTCAAGTTTTGGCTGTACTTTGTATAGTATTAGCAGGAGAGGAGACATGAAGTTGTGTGCTATCATCTATGAAGCCAGTGGCACCTAATACTTTGATAATTAATTGAAAATATTCATTAGATACTGTAAGAAACTCCGATAATAGGAATTTGCAACTGATACATTAAAATTTTGAAGTTATACTGCATCTTGTTGAAACGTTTACTGTCCTCTATTTGCTTTAAGCTATAATAGAAAACAAAATAGGAGTTAAAAGTGCAAAAACACGCCTATGGCTTTGTACTTATAAGGTTCAAATTTCTCTCTAAATTACTGAAAATGGTGTAAATTTATTTTTAAAATTTGCTTTTTTTTTTTAAAAAAAATACTACTAAAGTATTGAAAATGTACATATTTGTTTTTTTATATTAAAATGTTTTGGGAATACAAGTTAAATTTTAAACTTTTACACTTATATTTTAGTAATAAGGGTCAAATTTGTTCCTAAAATAGTGAAAATAGTATAAATTTATTTTTGAAGTTTGTTTTTTAAAAAAATTGCCACTAAAGTATCGGTAATTTATGTTTTGCCCTTTGTATTTGCCTTTGTATTAAAAATACCCCTAAAGTATTAAAATGTTCATATTTACTCTAAAATATTGAAGATGGTCTGTAAAATATATATGTTTTCAATATTTTGAAGGGCAAATATGGACCATTTTTAGTATTTTGAGGGTAAATATGGACATTTTAATACTTTAAAAACAAATATGAATCCACAGTCAAAACATTGAAAAAAGTCTATATTTGTTATTCAAGAGCAAATCCATAACATTTTATTAGTTTAGGAGTATTTAAAAAAAAATTAAATTTTAAAGATAAATTTGTATCATTTTGAATCCCATAGTGTCAATTTGACCTTTACTCCCATATTTATCCTTAAAAAAGTTTTCTCTTTTTTCGACCTTACCTGGTTTAGGGACCATTTTTTTTTTTTAAATGTGTTTGAAAAAAGTATTTTGAATTTTGATATATTTTGAAAAGCATTTAGGGACATAGGGTGTTTTGCTCATTTTCGCAAATAGTTGCTGCGAAATTTGGATTGGCATGCTTGCGGATGCGAATCCCCTTGGCTGAATTATATCCTATGTTGACCGTGGGAGTTCTTGACTAAATTTTCAAGATCTTTAGATACTAAGTGAAAAGAAAGAAATTAAAATGTAGGTCTCACCGTACATATGTTGATACTTTTTAACTATATGCAAATGTAAAGATCATACCATCAATATATATAATTGTAAATATATCATTTAATGATTGTTATTAAATTCTTATTATTGTATAATGATAATACAATATTATAAACTAAATTAATAGCAATAATTTATATAAATAGTGCTAATTATTTATACTGCATCATACACTACTTACACTAGTAAGTTTCTATTACAAGGAATTAAATTTGATTTCAATTATTCTACTAGAAGAAAAAATTATATTATTTTTCTAATTATTCTAACTACATTATTAGTTTTAAAAAATGATCCAAAATCAATTTAACTTGAGCAGTCGGTCCTAGTTGAAAGATGACTTAATCTAATAAGGATTTGCCCAATCTATCCAATAACGACTCCTTTTGATTAGTCTAATTTGATAGTTTATGGAATTTGAAATTTTAAATCGCCTTATAATACATCCGCTAGCTCCATTGTTTAAAAAGCTAGGTGAAAGAAGAGGGTTTTTGAGCCCACACACCAGTATAATGGCCTAAACACCTCATTGAAGAAACTAAAGAGGAGAATAAAGCTAGAGAGGCAAGACTTAATTAGCTCTATGTTTAGTTCTATATAGAGGGTTGCTAGCCCAAAGTTTAAGGAAGAATGTAGAGACAAAAGTGAAACTAGAAATAAAATATCGAAAGATGCAACTCAACTAAGCACAAGCCAGAGGAAGAAGTGGAATCAAGAAGCTAGGCATTCACAGAACAGGAACAATCATGCCAACAATGATGAGAATGCACCCGTGGAAGATAAAAGCCAATTTGAGGCATTAGTGGCCAACCTTAAGCCATTGAGGTTGCCAATTGTGCGGCAGCCATTAATAGCTAAAACTTTGAGAGAGCTTGCAAGGGAGTATTGCCCCTCTACTATTTTCTGAATGGAAACAAAACAAAGAAAGCAAAAAATGAAGTCCTTAGGAAGTGCCATGGCTTTTTCGAAAGTCAAAGTTGTTGACCTAATTGGGAGAAGTGGGGGAATTCGTTTGTATTTGAATGAATATATCCATGTTAAGTGCTAAGTGAAAGCAAGATTTATTTGCATTGCTTGGTGAGGGATGTGGAGGATTGGTTCACAACATTTGTCTACTGTAAATCCAAAGCTGAGAGTAAAAAATAGGTGTGGAGAGCAACAAAAGTTTAAACCCCTTACTCCTTGACCAAAGCTGGAGTTGCATTAGTGATTGCAATGAGATTTTTCTCCCTTTTAAAAAAATAGGGAGTAGAATTTTTCTTTTCAAGATATAGAAAGCTTTAGAGACATGGTAGAAAAATGTGGACTCATTAACTTTGGCTTAAGGGTAGAAATTCATTTAGTCTAAAAAAAGAATGGTAATGAATACATAATTGAGAGATTAAATTAAGGCTTTGGGAATCATATCTGGATTGAAATGTTCCCTCATGCACAAGTAACCTTGACCGGTGTCTAATAAGTGTATTAGATTGGCTAATAATATAGGAAAATAAGATTAAAATCCTGAATATCGTACCTAAAAGAACATGAATTATTAAGTAGAATATCTATAATTGAGTTGAATATATCTGAGATTATTTCCCAAGTTGTTGAATTGAAGGCAAGAAATAAACTAAATGGACAATAAAGCAAAATAAAAACTAAAACTAGAATAACATATATTAAACACAGAGCAATAATTGAAATACTTTTGCTAAAGGGACTATCCACCTCAACTTCAATTGCAATGACTCAAATCAAAAGTAACACAAATGATTATGGAAAAACTAGATAAATAAAGCCAGATATCTTATACAAAAATATCATTCTAAGCATCAAATTCTCTTGTTAGGAATAATCTAATACTTAGCATAAAGATCTAGTTTTAAACTCTTAGATATCCATTAAACTCTTTTGCAAGAAAACTTAACTTCAACCTATTATTAGTTTAACTTTTCTTAGTGTTAATCTACTCTTACCAACACACAAATACACCTTAACTCAGAATATAATTAATTATGCATTAATACTAATGAATTAACCCAAGAACATACATACCAATAGTCATGCATAAATCAATCCCCAACCATTAATTAAAATAAGTTAATCATTAACTTAATAACAACCAAAGATAAGAAGTTGTCCAAAACTAAGAAATAATCAAACTTGTATTGAATTAAAAGTCAAAATAAAGTCATTACAATGAAAATATAAGGGTTCAAGTTTCCCTCAGCAAAAGAAGGAAAACTACTTACCAAACATGATGAAAACTAAATAAAAATTAAAGTAAAGAGATACAATACTCATAAAACTTCAAACTATGCTATTGATGACTTCAATAAAAAGCTGAGTCTTTTAGAGAATTGAAAATAAAGAAAACATAAAAACTAAGCTAAAACTATTGTACAAAATTAACTAAAGAAAACTAGGTTAAAAACTAAGTAAATTTATAAATCTCATCCCTAGGTCTCTACGTCTCTCTAACTCTGATGTTTAGGTTTGCTTATATAGCCTCCAAAGAAGAAATTTTGATGTCTTCAAACTTCCACAGAGTGAGACTTCACTGAAGCCCTGCTTCTCATGCCTCACTCGGTAGAGTGAGAATTCACTCTACCGAGTGGTTGCTCTTTGGACTAACACAAGACTTCTTCTTTTCTTCTCTTTAGCCTACTTAATAGAGTGATTATTTCACTCCACCAAGTGACCAGGTTCTAGAATTTATGATGCAATTTTGCCTTCATAAAAACCATTAAATGCTGAAATTACACTTTTTCCCTTGTAAATTCTTTTTTTTTTCTTCAATTACATACCTAAAAACACCAAATTAACCAATTAAGCTCAAAAAGTACTAATTAAGAAATTTAAGCACTAAATTAACCAAATTGCCCCTAAATTAACATAATAAACACATTAAAAATACACTAATAATAAAGTATAATTCATACTTATCAAATACCCCACACTTAGTATTTGCTCGCCCTTGAGCAAATTAGAACAAATGAACTTCTCAAAATAATCAAACTTCAACCAATAAATATGCAATTCAAAACCATGCTTAGCAATTAACAAGAGCACTTAATAAAATTCTAACTAAAATGAATTCAAACAAGACAATATGAGTTAGTTTCCTTGTGTGTGTGTGCAAGACCAAAATATTTTAAGCATTTTAAAAATCAAAATACCAATGCAAATTTAGAGTTAAGCTTAGAATGAATGTACACCCAAGTGTACAAATGGTTTCGCACTTGAAACTCTAAAAGCACCATAGGCCTCTCTTTTAGCATTGGAACCCAAAGGTCATATTCGCTAAACAATTCAAAAGCAAACTTAAAATCACTTAGGTCTTCAAGGGTTGTAACGGGATTAGGGTGTTGGTTATCAAAGAATGGATAAAAGATAAGTAAGAAGAATAGCCACTCTATGATAAGATAGACTAACATTTCAAAAAGTTCACTACTAAGCATAATCCCTTTACCCAACTTTTTTTCTCAATCCCATACATATTAAGCACTTTTTGATATAAAGATTAATGAAACCCCTCATAATTCATCCTCTTTTAGAAGTCATAATTATTTTTCCCTTGTAAAAACCCCACACTTAAGATTTTGCCATAAATCCTGGCTTTATTTTCAATGTTTTTTTTTCTTTTTTTTCATGCTAGCTTCATTGTTGGCAATACAATGATAAAAATGGGTAATTACAAGGCCAATCTTATACTCTTTTACTTGACTTCAACAATAAACTTCAATAATAGTATCCCAATAACCTTTTCTACTACACTCTTCAATTATCCAACAAAAAATTAATCCATCCCAATCCTAGAGTGGGTAATTTTTAGAAGGGAAGATAAAGGATGTTTAGGCTATATGGTTAACAAATGAGTATAACAAGAAAAATAACTATGGCACACATTAAGCATGCCTCATTAAGCTCAAAATGGCTATCAAGGGTCAAATATATAAAAAAGGTGGGAAAAAAATCTTAATATAATTCCATAAGAAAAATATTGCCTAGATCACTTTCTAAGTTGTTTGAGTTGTTTTTATGCTTTGAAGAGTGATGAGGAAGGTTCTAGTATCCTAAAATTCCTTACTCAACTATTTCAATGCACAAGTTTTTCTTAAATTTTTAAAACTGGTCTTAGTGCTCAAAAGTGGAAAATAACAAATATAAGTCAAGTTGAATGCTAAATTAGCTAAAATCTCATTAAACAAATGCTTACCTTAATGCTAAACAAAGGTTTTAAACATTGCACATTCTAAGTTCAAGTTCAACTAGTTCAATTTTCGAGGGTAAAACTGGGGCAAACTAAACTAAATGTACAATACATGATAATTGAATTATACCTACTCAACTAACATGCAAAACTCACAAACCAAACTAAATAAACTAAAACAAAAACAAAACAACTAAAATAAAATAAATAAATAATTCATGAGTAATATAATAGAACTTTCCTGAATTTCTGAGTTCAAAACCAATTTCAGCTATGTTCTATTCCCCTCTTTAAAATTTTGTTGTCCTAAAAAAGGTTGAGCTTGGATTACTGTGGTGGTGGAGGTGGTGGTAGTAGTAACTGCTCTCAAAACTGCTTGGATCAATATAAGGTAAAATGCACAGTTTGGAAGGATGAAAAGCAACATCATTCCTTGTTCTCTTAATGGCCACTACAGAAGTCAAAATATCAAAAATAAGTATTTATAAGTTAAAGTTCAAAAAATTCATCCCAACAGAAACAAAACAAATAGAGCTCAAGGTGAACAATTTCCAATACTTTGTATCAAAGGATTAAAAAGTAGATAGCAAGTGTAAAATGACATATGGGATTGGTGAAAGATGGTTGAGACTAGGAAAAATGAAGCAAAAGGGCTAAACTTAGTCATTGAGGCTAATTATTGAACCCATTTTGTTCACAAAATAATGAAGCCAATTTAAAAGTAATCTCAACCAATATTAACCCAGCAAGTAAAATCAATAGTCATTCTCACACAACAGGTATGCTAAGTGCAAATGGAATAAAGGTGAAGCATTACTTAAACTCAAATTAAACTCTAAGTAAATTCATATTTAAGAACAATAAAGCCACACAAATTCAATCCAATTAATCTACGTAACAACGTTAAAGAATTGAGCAATACAAAATGCACTTACTTGACGAGAGGGAGTATGGATAATGAAAAACAACTATAGCTTGATATGAGTGTCCTGGGTGAGGGAAGTGTGTGAATTGAGTGAGCATACAAATACTAAGTCTAAGCACTTTCCACCATAGGCAGGCCAAAATATGAAAATAAAACTCAACCTCAAACAATGAGTAAACCTTGTGCAATTTGCATGCAACTATACTACGATCATTCTCAGCTAATTGCCTAAAAAATGATGTTTCAAGATAGTGAGTAATAACTTGAATGAAAAATAAGGTGCTAGATTAGATAACATGGCAGTCTGTTAGTCGATTAGTGGGCGAGGTTAAGAGGCGATGCCCCTTACGGGTTTCGAAAGGGCAGAACCTCTAGACGGGGTCGAGGGGCAGCGCCCTTCGAAGCTTTAAAGGAATGAGAAACTCATGAATAATTTTCTTCCCAAAACCCTATTCTACATTCCTAGAGAATTGAATCTGCAAATCATATTAGCAATTGTTTGATCACATTGAATGATCAATTAACAAATACAAAATACCATCCGATTTAAGTGAATGGGGGAGGCGGAGCACATTGGCTGAAATTTGAGTGAGGCTTGGTTGAGGAAAATAAGTTTGGCTGTTATGGATCAAGTTGCTTTAGTTGAGGTTAATGGCTCGCTAGAGTGAGGAGTGACTCAGTGGAGTGAGGAGGGCCACTCGGTGGAGTGAAAAATCACTCTACCAAGTGGGAAGCCTCTGGAACAAAAAGTGACAAAATAAAAAAATTAAAGGGTTGGCCATATTTTGAGGGACTCGATGGAGTGAAAATCCACTTTACCAAGTGGTGTCTCACTTGGTAGAGTGAATTTTCACTCTACCGAGTACATGCTCTCAGTTCTCAAGGCTAAAATCTCAAATCCAATTTTTTCGAATGTTAAGCTTAAAACCCAATTCTTAATTGAACTCCACTAGTTTTTCTTTTTTATTCCTACTCTAAATGAATTTCAACTTATCAATCAAAACCACTCATAATCCCCAAACAATTAAGCATACTAAAGCTCTAAGTACTCACAATCTTGAATCAATTAATCAGAATTGAATTCAAAGCATTAGTAAATCAATTGCAGAACATACATACCTTGTAAACCAACTACAAAACATACAAACTTTGTAAATTGCACCACATTGTGAATATGAATCACTCTTCCTAAGTTCATGAAGCACACTTACTAAGGCAAAGCATATCCAATAAGTATAAACCCACCTTAGGTTCAACTGTAATTTAATTCCCTTTAATTGGCACCCCTAAGAACCATATGAACTCTTCAATCAAACTAGCAACACAAATCAAAATGTGATAATTAAGCACAAATATCCTTAGAAGAAGACTCTTTAATTTTTGAACTCATGAATGACACACATAAAAAACTTGAGAAAACATGAATAATATGAAATTAACTACACAAGCCTATGAAATTAAACTAAAAACAAGAAAGCAGCTTATAAAAAAAACACAACTTATAAAAAATATGAAAATTTAAAGAGAAGGGTTAGAAGAGTCCTGGTTTATCGAGTCCCAACTCGACTCATGTTACTTTTTAGAGGTTAAGCTTGCGATCCAAATGTTGGTCTCTCCGAACTTTGCTCTTTATTTTCTCCCTTCAGTAGGAGAAACTTGTCAAAGTTCACCAAAACTGGAAATTTCATGTCTTCAATAATGTATGGCTCCTCCTTTGGCTCTTCAAAAATGAACTCTACCGGCTTTTATAGCCTAAATAAATTCTTCAAATGAATTGAATTCAATGCTTTCACTTGAGAATTGAATACTTTTTGCTCCTTTGATGATCAACCCTTCACAAGAGATCCAACATCATCATCCAAATAAATACATAACTTGTCTTCAAATACGAATTGTTCCTCTTCCTCTTTATTCTTCTGAAAACCAATTACTTCTTTATCCACCATTAATGAATGATTATGAAAAAACTAGATAAATAAAGCCAGATATCTTATACAAGAATATCATTATAAGCATCAAATTCTCTTGTTAGGAATAATCTAATACTTAGCATAAAGATCCATTTTTAAATTTTTAGATACCCATTAAACTCTTTTGTAAGCAAACTTAACTTCAACCTATTCTTAGTTTAACTTTTCTTAGTGTTAATCCACTCTTACCAACACACAAATACACCTTAACTCAGAATATAATAATGCATTAATACTAATGAACCAACCTAAGAACATACATACCAATAGTCATTCATAAATCTATCACCAACCATTAATTAAAATAAGTTAATCATTAATTCAATAACAGCCAAAGATAAAAAGTTATCCAAAACTAAGAAATAATCAACCTTGAATTGAATTAAAGGTCAAAATAAAGTCATTACAATGAAAATATAAGGGTTCAAGTTTTCCTCAGCAAAAGAAGAAAAACTACTTACCAAACATGATGAAAACTAAATAAAATCTAAGATAAAAAGGTACAATACTCCTAAAGCTTCAAACTTTGCTCTTGATGACTTCAATAAAAAGCTTGAGTCTTTTAGAGAATTGAAAATGAAGAAAACATAAAAACTAAGCTAAAACTACTGTACAAAATTAACTAAAGAAAACTAGGTTAAAAACTAAACAAATTCATAATTCTCATCCCTAGGTCCCTACATTTCTCCAAATTTGATGCTTAGGTGTGCTTATAAAACCTCCAAAGAAGAAATTTTGATATCTTAAAAGTTCCTAAATAAGAAAGGAATTGAGCTTTAATAGGCAGTAGAGTCATAATCAAAAATTTCAACAAGCTTCCTACTCCGTAATTGAAAAATTCACTCCATAGAAAGAGACTTCACTGATGCCCTGCTTCTCACACCTCACTCGGTAGAGTGAGAATTCACTCCATCGAGTGGCTGCTCTCTGGACTAACATAAGACTTTTCCTTTTCTTCTCTTTAGCCTACTCGGTGGAGTGATTATTTCACTCCATCGACTGACTAGGTTCTACAGTATACAATGCAATTTTTCCTCCATAAAAACCTTTAAATGCTGAAATTACACTTTTTCCCTTGTAAATTCTTCTTTTTCAATTACACGCCTAAAAATACCAAAGTAACCAATCAAGCTCAAAAAGTACTAATTAAGAAATTTAAACACTAAATTAACCAAATTACCCCTAAATTAACATAATAAACAAATTAAAAATATACTAATAATATAGTATAATTTATACTTATCAAACCCATAAAATGGCCTTTGGATCTAATAATTGTCCTTTAGTCTTGCATACCAACCTTTAAAAGCTAGGTTTTAAATTTGAATCAAAATAGATTGCAAAAGATAATTGCATGAAAATAATTGAAGAAGCTAGAGGAGGTAGAGATTCAATCACAACAAAGCTCAAGTGCTACCAAAATGCACTAAAAAATTGGGCTTGGAATAATTCTCTAAATTGTGAAAAGAAAATTAAAGTACTGAAAGGAAAGCTTGCCGGCCTCTATAATAGACACATGCTAAATGTAGCTATTAGAGGAGAAACTAAAAATGCTAAAATAGAGATAGGATGAGCTTGGGTGGAAAAAGAGCTTTACTGGAAGCAATGGTAATGAGTTCGTTAAAAGAGAGGGATAAAAATACTAAATTCTTCCACCTTACCACCATCCAAAAGAGAAGAAGGAATGTGATACAAAACTTTAATTGGAAAATGGGACATGGTATGAGAAATAAGAGGAAATCATAATAGAGATTTGAAATTTCTTCACCAAACTTTATATAAAGGAGAAAGATTGGAATCCAACACTTAGGTAAGAGCTACTCAAACTTGACATTAGCCAGGAGATGAATGAGGCCTCACAAGTACAATCACTAAGGAGGAAATAAAAAAAGTAGTGTAGTTAATTGGAACTTTAAAGCCCTAGGACTAAATGGTTGTCCATGTGTTTTCTTTCACTCTTATTGGCATATCTTAAAAAAATATTGGATAAATAAAGTTAGACATTTTTTTTTATTTTAGAATCATGAATAACCCCTTGAATAAAACTTGCATTTGCTCTAATGACAAAATCACCGAACCTCTCTCTTGTTAAATATTTTAGGGCTATAGCTCTATGCAATGTGTAACACCTCAGAAATTTTGGTTTCATAAATAGTACTCTTTAGACCAAGAATAACACATCCTAAGATGAAGAGCATCACCTGGTCCCCGAACTGCACTTTATTGGGCATTAAATACTATTATTAAAGGACAACTTGATGATCATATTTGAGGTCAAAATAAGTTCATTTAGAGGGTTAAAAACTAAAAACAAATTCAAGTACTAGTTTTTAAGTGAATAGTAACAATTTAACTTTAAAAAGTCAAAAGTCAAACCTGCCATAAAAGATTTTTTATTTATGGCTAATATGGATAATTAAGTGGAAATAAGGTTTTTTTAATGTTTGTTAATTAAATTAAAGAAGGGATTAATTAATAAGGGAAATTTAAGGATTAATATGGGCCATTAGATCAAATAGTGATAGACTTAATCTTGACCATTGGTTTGGGTGTTACGTAATAGATATTTGTGTAGGAATTAATTATGGCCATTAAATGAAATAGTGAATGAGAAGATCATGGCCATCCATTTTAAATAAAAAGAATAAGATAAAATGAAAAAGAAAGGAGAATTTATGACATCCATTGGATGGAATAGTGAACAAATCCATCTAAGCCCTTCATTTGTACATATAAATACGTGTGTGTAGAGAATTCAAGAAACAAAAATACACACTTTCTCCTATGGTGGCCAAACCAATACTTCTCCAATCTCTACTCCATTTTCATTCTTTCCAAGCATAGATTTCCATCCTTTCTCATCTCTAATTCTAAAATAAAGCTTTGGTTTCATCTTATATGTCTTCAATCTATCATAAGTAAGTGGAAAATTTGAGTTAAAAGTGAAGAAGAGTTGAAGAGAGAAGATGATGAATAGTAGCTCAATTTAGTAAGTTGATTTATATGGGGTTTCTTTTACATTTAATGTATCTTTTAGAGTTTTTAGATGATAGTATTGATCATAAATGTATGAAATTGAATTTTTATAGTTTTTTTTTATGAAGAAGAAGAAGAAGAAGAAGAAGAAGAAGAAGAAGAATGGAGGAAAAGAGAAAAGGGAAGAGAAGGAAGTAAAGAATTGATATTGGAATTGAAGTTATTTAAAGTTTAATTTGAAGAATTTAGCATCAATTTTGGTACGTGTTCATGTAAATTCATTTTTCTATGAAAATTGTGTGTTATGTAACTTAGGGTTCTTGAAGGAAAATTGAGTATTTTTGAAATTGATGTTATAAATGTTTAATTAGGGAATAATTAAGATGTATGACATGTATGGTTTGATTTTATGCCATGTAAATTGTTAATTATTGCTTGAATATTCATCAAATTTGACTTTGAATCTTTAAGGTTTGTGCCAGTTTGTCTAATTGATGTGATAATTGAGGATTTGGGTATAATAAGTACTTAACTAAGGCATTAAGTTGAAGAAAAAAGAAACCTTAAGTTTGGAAGCTTGTTACATCCGAATTATACAAGGTAGAGAAATCCTTGGTTTAAATTGTTAATTCATGTTTAATTGATAATATTTAATGATGAAATAGTATCATGCTTGAAACTTGATCATAAAGAATGAATGCATATGTTATGGCTGAATGTGGAAGAGCTTGAATTGGCTAGTTTTATTCTTGATGAATGATGAATTGATGGTAAATCATGAATCAATGATGACTAAAAAGAATGGAATAAAATTATTTTGATTATAAAAGAAAATTATTAAAAATGATCTTGGTTATATGTACTTAAGAAATATTATGTAGCCGTGTCATTAAATTGAAATTGAGAATTAATTTTATCTTCCCTTAGCAAAAATAGATAAGAATTAAAGTAATGTGATAAGGTTAGCATGCCAATTTGAGATCTAATAGTATTGATCATGACATGTGTTATTAGACTGAATTGCTCCGATAGCTCAGTCTTTATTTATGGATATTTAAAATTTAGAAATAATATGAAGTATGTGTAATGCCCCAATTAAAACCCTAGTAGGAATGTGATATGGTTAGGAATGTTTTGATAGAGATAATAATAGTTCCGAGGGTTAGTGACCGATTGGGACACAATCAGTATTAATGATATTCATTAAGGGTACTTTTGTAATTTAACATAAGCAAGCTATATATGTGAAATATAATAGAGATCATAGGCTTATATGTAATGTTAATTAAAGTTTCATGCAATTGAGTGATAAGAGAAAAAATTAGGGTTAAATTGAAAATAGTATAAGTTAAAAGTTAGGATCAATGAAAAAAGGACATTGGTCCTTCTAGAAGTTTGAAATTATAAGGATTAGGGAGAGGGGAGTTAAATATGCCGGCCACTTTTGGAAGAAAAGATGTTTAATTTATGCTTTATTTATTCTCTCCTTCTTCTTTGCCTCTTAATCTCCCTAAAATCTAGTTCTTGATTAGAGAAATATACTAGAGATTTAGGAAAGTATTTACAGCATAAAACAAATACAAAGAGGTAAGAATTAATGCTTCCCTCTTAACTTCTTCTAGTATATACCTCAATTTGAGTATTTGATAGTTAAATGATTATGAAATTCTGTTTATGATGAGATAAACTGGGAAAAAGCAAGACAAGGGTTCAAGTAAGGATTATGAGCAAAAGGTTCATAAGAGGAGCTTTAACCAAGGTAAGAGAACCCCAAACTCCATGTATCTATATTTAATAAGTAAAAATTGAGTATAAATGCTATAAAAGCTATTTAAAATATGTGGGAGTATGATTGAAAAGTCTAGATATGCAAATAAGTTGATAATAATACAAAAGTAGTGTTAGAGTAAAATTTTATTATAGGAATCACAAGACCTATCAAGATTGTTTTAAGCATAAAATGAGTTCTAGAGCACTAATTAAAGGGATTCCAATTGGAAATGAAAGTTAAGAATAGATCTAAAAGTTTATAGAGGAACCAAAATCTAATTCTACCTTTAAGGTCCTCGTATAGTAGCTTGAAATTGTGTAATGGCTGCTGCCTTGTCAATTGGAGTAGTCTATGTATTTTTGTATATATCTCCATATGTAGTTGTTCAAATTGCATGATTCTTGATTATATAAAAACTAGATACATAGTGTAACAAATGGATAGAGCCAAAAAATAACATTTGCTAGGTAAAAATTTATGTAAAACTTGAACTTGGGAGTCTGTCTGCTGAGTTCTGGGCAGCTTGCATCAACCCAGCTAAGACAAGGTTGTCTTAGTCGGGTCACTTGTGTTTTGGTTGGGTAGAATGCTATAACCGGTTTGAGTCAAATGCAATCACAACTGGGTTACTTGTGTTTTATCCCCAAACCTTAATGAACCTCACCCAATGGTTACCGAATGTCTTTTGAACTTTTTCGAACATTAATAGAACATTGTGTGAAACATCCTATTCTAGTGCCTTTATCATTTATTATACCATATATTTCAGTCATATTATAGGAGAATACTAACCCATTAATCCAACATTAATCATTCTAATGATCCCATATTATTCAACCTGTATTTTAAATAGGCGATCCTCACTACTTCAATTACTTTAATTACACATGTATAACCACTCATCATTCAAGCTGCTTATCATATTCATGCTAGATACATCTATCTTAGTTCTATATTCATCATCATGCCTAGCATTTAGCATTCCATCACACACACACACACACGCGCGCGCGCACACACACACACATAAGTATTCTATCTCCTATATGCATGCATATACTAGCATTCTCATTATGAGTTTAATACAACATTATCTTCCATATGACATACATATATTCTATAACCTTTTTATACATATTAAACATGTTAAGAAACTTGTACAAAATAAATAAAAAAATCCCTACATCAACTTCTATAAACTAGTGTTGGTCTGTCCTGATGCAGAGAACGTTCTTGTGCAAAAGCCTTGACCATAGAACCTACATGGATAAAATAACCCGTGTTAAGCTATAAAACTTAGTGGGGATACTAAATATAAAAGACAAACACTCTTAGTGATTGTCAGAATTATTAAATTAGACATAAATTGAAAACATTTAAAGTAACATATAAAAGTTGAGTGTAAAACAAAAATATAATGTTTTAATCAACAATGTAATCCTACATTCAATTTAGCATCCATAAATTTCAACATTTCATAAAATGATCTGCACACACACACACACACACACACACACACACACACACACACATATCATACATGCATTAGAAATCACAGTTAACACATGTTATTCCATATATCATATGCTTTAGTTATACTGTAATTAACTATGATGTATTTATACTTTAACTTAGCATGCTTAAGTTCTAAAGGTGGATAACGGGAACGGTGGATAGCTAAGGGTATCAAAACGGTGGATATCTGACGATTTCAAAATTATAGACCCAAATGGGGTCGACTGTATAGTAGACTGGTCAAATGGACCCAAACAGGTCAGCTAATAACCCAAACAGGGCTGCTCATGATCTAATAGGATCAACTTTACTTTAGACCTAAATAAGTCAACGGTGGTAGCTGTAATTTCCCTATAGGTGCCTATCTATCCACAATTAAACTCTAATTGCAGACAATACTCTATTTAATTCTCTTTTCATATATCATGTTTGCACTTAACTAATCAATTTGCATATGTATCTGGTAGAGAGTATGCCCTAGAGCCTATGTAATAGAGATGTATTTCATATGTATGAACTCATATTCTTAATAAAAGGCATCATTCATTTATTAATGCTATGTTTAAATACATGAGTTTGTAAATCTTAAATTAATAAATGAAGTCCTAGATATTATAAACACAGTGCAAAGGCAATCATGAAAGTATTCATGATATGAGATGTCTATTGCATGCAAATGTGTTAATATCTAAATATCCCTAGTCTTATAATTAACAAGATAGGACATTGTTAATTTCGAAAGACTAGCACATGTTATGCTTCTTGAATGGTTCAAGCAGTGGTTCTCATAACTATGATTATGGAAGATAATCAAAGCTAATATGTGGATGCTTGTTAGAAGAACAAGTTCATTGGAGACCTACAAAGAGAATTCTCACATGAATATTAAATCTATGTTAGTGAGGAATCTCTTCATAGCGGTTGTGTAAGTATCCTTAGACTTGAGATCACCAAAGTTACCTTAAGTAGCAAGTGGTATACTTTGACTCCATAACTGATTACTTCTAACTGGGGGTGAACATAGTTAGGAGGTTGGGTATATCATAACCTACTTGAAGATAGTTGAGTGATTAACAAAGGATTCACCATCCCAGATTTATTAAGGAAAGTTATCTCGCATGATTCTATAATTGCCTTGTTCACAGAATCTCTAGCCAGAGTAATATGCCAAAATGGATAGTGATCCATAAAGGGCATTTTGGAAACAATGGTTAAATTAATATAATATAAATAATTATATTTATATGATTTGATAGATATCCATACTCAGAATCTAATTGAGATAAGAGTGGTGAAAGGAGTAATTGCACGGTAACTGTTTCTATGGAAAGGTATAGTTAAACCACTTGACTTTCCTGATATTTGGGTAGTCATGATTTCTAGCTAGAGGCCAATCATAACTTGTATAATGGTGTATCATAAATATCAATAGGGATTGATAAAATGATTTAAAGAAGTTTAAATCATGTGAGTTTTGAATAGAACTCACAATTACATATTATACTGTCAATATGGACAGGAACCCAATAGGTCACATACATATAGAGAAAAGGATAAAATGATAAAATGACAAGGATAATAATATTTGATATTATTATGGGAATGGAGAAGTGAATAAGAGAATAATTAATTAAAGAGTTTAATTAATTATGGTTAAGTAAAATTGTTCGCAAAACTTTTTAGAAATGTTCTGTAAAATAGACCTAATTGAAATATTATATTTCATAATTAATTATTATTGGAATATAAGTGTTATAGGGCTGGTATAATAATTAATAGATCAATTGGAGAAATTAAAAGGGGCTAAAAAGAATGGCTTTGGCGCAGAAACCCTTCAGAGGAAGGGTTACACGCCAAGCCCTGGTAAAAGGCCTTAGAGGCCTAATTATTGGACAAAAAAAATTAAATATATTTGAGCCCACATATTTAATTTGGATGGATTTGGAATTCATTTGGGTGATTAAATCCAAGTATATGCATAAAGGGTCTAGTTTGTGGGTTTTTTGCATAGTCTTTTGTGAAAGGATTTAAATTGGATTTAATTGATCCCAAGTAAATTATTAATAATTTCAAAAGCCCGTTTAATATTTCTCTAGAAATTTTAAGAGTCCAATCCTATTATGAAGTTGGATTTTTAACCTAACTATAAAAAATCCAAGTGATAGGGTATTAGGGTTAAGGTGAACAATTAAGAGAAAAGAATTCTCTCACTCTCTCAACCCGAGCCGCCACCCTCTTGCGGGTATCAAGGGGATTTTGGCCAGCCCTTGGTCTCCTCCTTTGTTGGTTCATTCAATCCTTCTCTAGTGTCGATTACTTATTAGAGGTGTTCAGTTTTGGACACTTTGGTTTGCGACAACCCGGTGAGAAGAAAAATCAACTGTTCAACAAAAATCAAAGGTGATTTTTCTTATTCTCATTAATATGTATATTGTAAATTCATGGAAAGATCAGATCTATTGGTTAAAATTTTAAATTTCGCTTATGTATGAGATGTATGTAACCGATAATTCCCAACATGATATCAGATCCTTGGTTTTGTCATGAATCTATAATTCTATATTTTGCGAAATAGTTTTTATTTTTGAGTTATTTATTTCATAAACTTTAAAATATCATATTTGATTGTTCATGAATGAGAAATATTGATTTTCTGGATGTATGTGATCAAAATATAGTTTTGATCCACTCTAATATCATTTTGAATGGCGTGTATGTGATCAAAATATAGTTTTGATCCACTCTAATATAGTTTTTAGTTAATTGGATTAATTAAAATGGGCCTTAAATTAATTGGATTAATTTTAATTCATTAAAACCACTTAATGGGCTTAATTATGTTTACCGACTTGGTTTAAATTAGTGAATGACTTGGTGGGCCCAAGAAGCTAATTTAAATTAAATATTATAAACTATAATTAAGTTTATTAAGATAAGCAATTTTAAACAACAATGTAATCCTACATTTAATTCAACAACCTTAAATATCAACATTGATTAAGATGATATGAACATTAACACATATAATCCATACATTGGAAATCAAGTTAATCATGTTGTTTCATATATCATAAGCGATAGTTATACTATAATTAACTGTGTTGTATTTATACTCTAGATTAGCCTGCTTACAAGTATAAGAACATTAAAAAATAGTCATTTGTAATCACACTCCGCACGCTTTCTATATATATACATTTATTTAACATGTAATCAATGGATTAGAAAATCTTGACATATTTAATAACCTCATGTAGTAAATAATAAGAGCATTTGAAAAAACCTTAAAAGTTAACTTAGCATGTTCGTATTGTATATTGACTGAGAATTCTTCATGCATTTAACTCATTTAAGCAATTTCAAATATTTGGAGCCAACTATAAACAGCACACACACACACACACATATCATGTGTTACTTGGTAACCTCTATTTATTTAAACTTATGAAACAATACAATCAAATCATGTCAGACATGTAATCAAGCAATATCCTTAATTATTTTATAATGCTTGCTTTATACTTTATACTTTAATGTCAGTACTGTACTTATAGTTTAGCCTGCCTAAGTTCGAAAGGTGGATAATGGGATTGGTGGATACCCGAAGGTATCAAAATGGTGGATATCCGAGGATATCAATATTATAGACCCAAACATGATAGACTGTAAGGTAGACTGATCAAATGAACCCAAACGGGGTCAACTAACAACCTAAACGGGCTGTTCATGATCCAATAGGATCAACTGTACTTTAGACCTAAACATGTTAATGGTGGCAGCTATAATATCCTTATAAGCACCTATCTATCCACAGTTGAACTCTAGTAGCAGGCAAATACAATCTCTTTACTTTATCTTTCTTTACTTTACTTTTACTCTATTCAATCATATTCGTATATGCAAATGTATACTCTTGTGTAACTATGAATAAGATAATCATGTACATGCTTATAGGTAACTTTATACAAACATATGATCATGTGTACCATTGAGTATTGCTATTCTTTACCTTGCTCTTTTTCATCATGTACATATATATATATATATTCCTATATATCTATGAGCAAGATATCGTATACATGTACATGCATGGATTTCTATAAACATGTCATCTTGAGCACAATTAAGTATTACTATTTTGTACTTGTAATCCCTTCAAATTATATAGCTATTTCACATATATAATATGATGATACATAACATCATGCTCTATTAAGTTTCTTTAATCAATGATGTGTACGATCATGTTCACAACAGGTTAACCTATATGCGTACATACATATATGACTATATATATATACAATCACTTATAGTTATACAAATAACTGTAAATATTCAATTTGCACATATTTGTAAATATATGTTCATATAAGATGATAAGGAATCTCTGATAGTATACACATGAATACGAGTATAATCAACATAATACAATTAGCTGTGAATGAACATATATCACCGTCTTCATATACTCTTTGCATAGTAGCATATAAACGCAACATATAAGTATATACATGTAAGCATAATTTCATACAATAAACCATGTACATAAGTTTGAACTTATATGATTATACATATCTTTATTCTCAATCATATTACATGCTATTTATAATTCAATGTGCTTCCATGAAGTCATTCATTAAATATAACAACATTTAAATAAGATATATATAATCTTAACTCAATTTATATCCCTTGTTACATGGTGTTTCTATACTAAGTATTGCTTTATTTATATTAAAGATGGTTTAGATAACCTTTATTATCAATTTGGGACCTTTACATGAACTCTAGGTGAAGAGGAAAGGGGTCATGATCATTAGGTAATACTTGGTAACCGTGACATACATTCTGCCCAGAGATAGAATTCCAGATTCAAATTGTATAACATTTTTTACCTAGAAAACATCCTTTTTAGCAAAAAATTCCTTCTAAAAACTTATTTTCCTATGTTTCTAGTTTCCATAATATCAAAAATCATGTCAATATCATCTCTAGAACTCAAGATATCTGTATTTTTATTAATACTGTTCCTAAGGATAGTACTGTAAACAGGTCATGCTTAGAGATAGATTTAGGCTTAGCATCCTTCATATTAAATGTTGATTTTGAAGTCTATGTTTTATAGAAATCAACTACATAGAATTCTAACCTATATACACAAAGATACATCATTTTTACTTTAGCTAGTTCCAGAATCGAAATTAACAGCTTATAGAAAATTCAATTAATTATTTGGGTGTCTTAAAGGCAATTTCAATGCTAGGTTCCTTCTACAATTTTGTAAGCATATATCTTACGTAACCTTATAAATTACAATGATCTCAATTTAAGTTTTCTAACTCAAATTATGCTGAAATTACTACCATTAGTTTATAATGCTTTATGTATTCTCTTTTAGGAATACTATTAATTCAAAATGCACATTTGTTCACTCTACTATGCATAAACTTCATGTATTATATATATATGTGCTTATCTATTATACATATATAAGTATGTATGTTTATTATGCTTGTACACTTCATCACTAAGCGTGTGAAATAGGTTCATAAAAGCTATTCCCATACATGTCACTCATATGTCAAGATTTGATCTCATTCATGCATGATCATTCTTTATTCATGTCTATACATTCCATATACTTATGTTATCTCAAGTAAGCAATAAACATGCTTAAATGATATTAATCATACACATGCTTTCTCTTAAGTAAATAAATATTGTTGACATACCTGATCTTGTCATTCCTATAAACATTCTTTATCATTTAATCATACCTATTGCATTACAATATGATATCATCACATACTCTACGTATTTATCTCTCTTATGTTCATTTATATAATAAATATGCTTTAAAACATTCAAGAAGGTCTAAATAACCTTTACTATCATTTTGAGACATTTTGGTAAATTTTATGTGAAACAAGGGAGCCATGACAGACATTCTGCACAGTGGCAGATTTCAAATTTCATTTTGTTACTAACATTAAAAATATAAAATATCATTTTTAGGCCAAGTGATCCCAATAAAACTTCTTCCCCTGTGTTTCTATTTTCTATAACATTTAAAATCATCTTAATATCATCTCTCTAGCTCAAGTTATTGGCAAATCACTAAGGACTACTCCAATGACCCGCCAACTAAAAAATGGCTACTATTTTGGGCATTTTTAAGGCCTTAGAGGCAAAATTTCATTATTGATATTTCTATAACATTTGTAGGCACAAATGTTCTGGTTCTATCCCAACTAGAATCATCAAATTAGGAGTTCAAAAACTCAACTTATGATCAAAATAGTCACTGGAGGTCAATCCAAATTTCTGAACATCACTGCCTAACATCTTAATTCCTTTACATGCAAAATCATTTGATGATCTACAGATTTATGACCTGCCATTCTCAATCGCTACTTCATCACAATAAAAAAATGCAAGATCAAAATAATTCCCATATATTATAGTTGAAAAATGTCACATATATGCAAATTATTTTCAAAGTTCAAATCCCATACCTCTATCAAACATCTACTCTTCTTACTTGATCAAAATGCCTTTGCCCTTTCCTCCTCCTCCTTCTCCTTTAACAACAATTCATCCATTTAACATACTTCTATCATTTAACTCAATCCTCGATCAACCAAATAAGAAGAAGATGAAGAAGAAGAGATGAATTATCAAATTAATATGCTTACCTTAATGTTTAATACTAGTTATCCTTGATTAATTCCACATGCAATGATTTCTTCAAGGATTTCTTAGAGAGATTAACAATGGATATAAGAGATGAGAAGAAGAAATTTTTGTAACTCTCTCTCAAGAATGCAGTCCCTCTCTCCCATACATTATCTCTTTCAACTTGTAAATGGCTATTTATAATGGTAAGGGAAAATTCCCTTTTAAATCCTTCCATTATTTGCATATCCCACTAAAACCTCACATTTTCTTGCATGTTTTACATTGACCCGTCCATTAAATGTTTCTCTTAAATCAACCACTAAATTATTTCTTTATTCATAATTGGCCCTTAAAATGCCATATTTATAAATTGACCCCTAAATTCATACTTTATGCTTCAATTACACCCTTGAATATTATTATACCAATATAATAATTTAATTATACCCTTATAAAATTCATACCATATAATTCACACATTTATCACATAATTAATTATAACTTAATAACATTTATGCCCCAATTAATATCTTAGCTACTAATAATTCATCCAATAATACTCAATTAGACTTTAATAACATGTAATTGCCCTTGAATTCTATTAGGCCCTATGTTGGGTCCTTACACTTAGATTATTTATGGGATTTTGAAATCATATGTCCCAACATGTTATAATTCCATCTAATGCCTTAGGCCCAAAACCATTTTGATAGCCCAATTAAGTCTAACCATTTTTAAAACATATGGGTAGCACCATTACCCATCTTGTCTTACTATAATAACCTAATGTACTTCACTTTGGTAGAACCAACATTTTGGTGATCTTAGTCTTGACAGGTGTTGTAATTATGGGTGGCATAAGACTTAAAATTTTGTGAGGGAATTTTAAATTTTAAGCTATGATGTCTATTTATTTATACATCATGCATCATCCCGTACATGGCACCTTATACACATATATAATCATTGATCACATCACTTGCTGATATAATATGCATAATATATAAAACGTTTCATAGTATGGCCAAAAACTATATGATCTTCATAAGCCAATATGAGGATCAAAGGTCAATCCTCAGTGGAATTAGATGAACTTGTTTTGATCAATAACTTCCACTTTACACGTCCATCATCATGGAATTGGATTGATCCCCTTCATGGTGTTCATGAAGTTCCTTTGTCTTCATTACAATAATGAAATAAACTATTCTACTAAAACTATTAGTAAAATAAAATTATAACAAAAAGAATGACATGCTGGTCACATTTAAAATTACAAACCCATAAAATGAATAAATAAAATAAATACCATTATAAGAGTCTCAATTTGGCCATGCTATGCACCTTGCAAAGACATCATAGATACATCAAATAAACTCAAGTCATCTCATATCATTCTCAATTAATTGCATTAAATTGATGTATTAAAATTATCTAATAATAACTTTAACGATGCATAAGATGCTACGATTAGATAAAACAGTGGTCCGCTATTCTGTATCCTTAAAAATCAAATTTTCGATCATATCAATAATTGTTTAATCACATTAAACATTCACTTATAGATAAAAAATACCACTAGAATCAATTGAATACATATTATACATTTAATATAACAAGATAATTCGTTTAATCATATCACAATAGAATTATAACCCACATGTTAATCATATTAACATCTATCAATTTCATAGCCTATATACATAATATTATGAATATCAATCGATAAATTACATTCATGTCTTATATAAATAGATTGATACCATTCATATCCCATAAAAAATATATTAATTTTAATGATTACAACAATTATTAACTTATCATGTATCAAGATTCATCTGTTTATATCGTATGCAATCGATTTTATATACATCACACACATATAAAATATGATAATTGAATCAATTAAATTTGCAAGTGGCTCTGATACCATTATTGGGTTTCGACAAAATAGAAAAAAATAAAATCGCAACGAGATAAAAGAAATACACCAGGATCCATGCGATCTAACTAATTTAAGGAGGAGAAAGATAACGGTCACTACCTCTTGAAGCACAAATAAATAATTTTTTAGGTCTTGCCTTATGTGAAACAAACACCCTCTATTGACATCCACACTCAAACGGGTGATCGAAAATTCCTGGGGTGCTAATAGCTAGGGTTTTTAATTTTTTCGTTTACTTCTCAGGGTTACAAAAATAATTTTGTCTCTCCACTCAAGGTGATGAAAGCCACTTTTTAATTAAATAACTTATGGTTTTAAAAACACATATTTCACTATATATATAATGTGACCTATCCCTAGTATTAGAGAGAGAAAAATTCGGGCCCATATTTCTTATTAAAATAAAAAATAATTTATTCCTTATTTAAAATAAGAATTAAAATTTTAACTTTTAATTTTTTTTTATTTTATTCCAAACTTTAATTTGTCACAAAATTAAATTCAAAATACCTAAATTAACCCTTAGTCCATTCATCACATTCTATGTATGGGATCTCATAGGTTCATATTATGTTGACAGTAGGCCCCAATCTCATCATAGTCCCATAAGTCATAAATGGCCTCTAGCAAGACATTATGACTACCCAAATAATATGAATATCGATAATTCAATTTTAACATAATCAATAAAAAATGTCATAATCCTTTTGCCACGTGATATCTTGTTTGAACATAAGTCATGGTCCATGTCAAACTTATATAGTTCAAACATAAAATTTCTCGATCACTAAGTAGATTAATAATATCAAATGCTATTGATCGCTCCATTAATTCATTTAAGCATGACCATGTATTTCTTAGTCTTACTCATTGAAGGGCCCAATATATATCTATCTCATAAGAGAGATAAATTCCATCTTGATCATTCATTATCCTCTGCATGATTCTCATCATATTCAATCATAACCTTTATGATTATCCGATTAAAGATAATATTTGATTATGTCAAAACATAATGTTCCTCATATAGGATACTGTGATAATCTCAGGTCTAAAGATCGATAATATAACTATTACAAGATAACTAATGACATTAATCAATGTAGTCTCTCATAGTGAGTTTATCCAGTACCCTATTCTCTAACAAGTACTTACAAGTTTAATTTATATCACCATATATAATTATCACATGATTATCAATGAAACCCATACTATTCATAATTTATCACTATTAGTTTAATGATAAATGAGTAGGATAGCTAAAATAATATTGGATTGTTATTTACAAATATTATTATAATGTAACATGCCAATAATATGATAACATGAAGAAAACCCAATTTTATAAAATGAAATGTGATATTACATAAAGGACCAAATGTTTGGCCTAAGGCATAGCCACTAACATGTGTGACATTCTATATTCGGGTTTACCATCAAATTTGATATAGGGTGTTACATTACGCGTGATTTTGGATTGAAAATTGGACATTCGTCTACTTGATTAAGATAACCCAATTTATTAAGTAAAAATGATTTTATATTAATTTTTACGTTAAAGTGCGAAAAATCATTTATTACTACCTATTACAATTCCCAAAACAAATCTAAAATAAAGCAATAAATAAATAATAAAGAAATAAATAAAAAGTATAAAAATTAAATCCTTTCATGGCACTTGCTCTAAGGCCCTCTAACATCGAAACTCTTCAAAAGTCCATTGCAAATAAATTAATTGCTAAAAAAAGAAAATAAATAATTGTTATATGACAAATGAAAATAAATATTCAAATATAAATTAAAGTACACACGCATTTTGGAATAAGAGATTAAACAAACAGAATATAAAAATATGCAAGTAGAACTAAAAATAATATCTAAAAATATAAATAAATAGGCAAATAACTAAATATGAAAAATAGACTTGAAATAATCAATAAACACTAAAAAAATAAGCCACAAATGGAGGAAATAGGGCATTAGGCCCACACAGTTTTTGAAGAAAGAATCATATTAATCAATTTTAGGTATAAAACCCATTCATATTTATAAAGAAAAAATCCTTAATGTTGTTTTTTTGGGTGAAAATCAGAACATTAGTCCTCTTTTATTAGGAAAAACCTAATTATTTGTATAAAAAATACTTAACATGAATTTTCCTGATTATCGTGCCAAAAATCCCTTTTTTTACAAATTAGTACAAATTATTATGAAAAAATAATAAAATCCAAAACAAAATAAATTAATAAATAAGCAAATAAATAAGGCTAAAAAAGGATCTTGAATTGCATAATCCTGATCTCCAATTCTCAAGCTCTGCCATGTAGGATTATTATGCAATTTATTTCAAGAAAAGAAAAAAACAAGGATCAGTTAAGTATATATATATATATATATATATATATATATATATATATATATATATATATATATATTGATGAGAAAATTTTTAATCAAAATTGCAAAAATTAAATAAAAGAACAAACAAAATGAAATGTAAAACATATAAGAAATGAAAGCTAGAAAAAGGAAAAGAAATAAAAAAATGAAAAAAATGCAAAAAATATAGAAGAGGATAAATAGTGAGTTGCAAACTCACTTGGAAAGAAAAAGAGCGAGTCACGGCCTAAAGAAGTGAGTCATAGCCTAAAGTGGAACGAGTCACACCCCCTCAAGTGAGTCATAGTCCATTCTAAGGTTGTGACTCGCTTATGACACAAGGCAGTGAGTAACTTTTGGACTATTTATCGGCTACTGGAATGACGCTTTAACCATTTTTAAAGCTTCCAAATTGCCTTATAAGGCCCAAAAATGCATGAAAATGCCTCTAAACTCTTTAAAATTAACTTAAATGCTTAAAACAACTAACAACACTACTAAAAGCAAGATTTACACAAAATCACCATGTGAGAGAAACATGCTTTAGAGAGAGAAAATTAAAGCTAACAAACATCAAACTCACTTAAGTTTGCATATAAATATAACATTCTTGCATAAAATTTAATATTGCACACAAACACACTTTCAAGACATCATTCGCATAAAACTAATAAGAGAAACATATTATATAGGGAGAAAAACTAATAAACAAAGCATGAAGGATATACAGAAAAACTCAAAATCAATATTTACAAGATTAAAAGTTTTAGATCTATATGGGAGCTATAAGTTTTCCTCTTACATTACCTTTGATAGAGCTATTTCTACAATCCAATGAGTGCACCTTTATCTTTTCTTCCTGTCTCCTTCGTTCTTTAAACTAGATGAAAAAATAGAGTTTTTTTCCTTCATTTCTCTCTCTAGATTTTTTTTTATTTTTCCCCAAAATTGGCTATTATGTATTTAAGGGAAACGATTATTCTTAAATGCCTTAGATTAAGATTAAAAAAGTAAAAGATTTTTATCTTAAAAATAATCCCCTAGTTTGTAGGGAAAATTTGTAATTTTAGTTGAAAAAACCTAGTCACAACCTTTACTAGTGAGTCACAACCTTGACTCGAGGGTGGGTCCCTTAAAAAAGTCTAAAAAGTCACTTTAAATGAAAAGTGGGTGAGTTATGGGCTAAGGGTCGGGACGCACTGGTGAGTTATGGCCTTAAGTCATGCCTAGTGACTCAAATCACAGTCCAAAAGAAGAAGGAGTGAGTCATTGTTTCAAGCCGTAACTCAAAAGTGAGTCACGGTCTTGATTTATGAGTCAAGGTCGTAACTTATTTTTAAGTCAACCTAGAGCCTTCAAACTTGCTCATTTCACCCATCCTAGAGAGAGAAACATATACGTGCCCTTAAAGTGCCATTTTTTACTCTTAAAAGTTTTGATAAAATATTTTTTGAAAACCTAATGTCGGAGAATAATAAAGTGTTGCTGATTCCTAGCTGCTTTTGAAATAGCATTATCCTTATTAAGTAAACCTGACAGAGGCTAACTTAGACCCAGTGTCTACAGTTACCCCCAAGTTTGGGAAAACTAGTGCACCAGTGTCTAGGTTTGTCAAAGTTCAAAGAAAAGTGATAAAAGACACATACCTAAGGCAACAAATATCAAAAGGCAGACATGTACCACTTGTGGTAGTGAATCTCTAGTTGAGTAACTACTACCAGTTGGTCAGCATGTTAACTCTTGATCGAGTAATTATCATCAATTTGATGAAATTTAGACTTTTGGTTAGGTGATTACCATTAGTTTGTCTATGTTTTTACCTTCATTCAGGTAGTTACCATCATCTCGTGGATATTTTAACCTTGGATCAACTGAGTGATTACCATCAGCTTGTTGACATTTTAACTATTGATCAGTTGGGGTGGTTACCCTATGTTTACCCATTAGGAGTTGTGTCCCTTTTTAGAAGAACTTGATAGAATTATCGATGTGAACTTCATCCTTAGGACCTTACCCTACATTTCGAGTTGCCTACCAAATTACTTAAGAGATGTGAGTCGAGTCCTAGGAATCCTTCCCTCTACAACTATCATATTAGTGCTTCGACAAGGACCTATTCCTTTGGAACCACTACTTGATGCACTATATAATTTCTTTGATGTAACCACCTTCCATGTTGGCATTATTCTACTAATTTGTCTTGCTCTGTACTTAACAGTAAACTTAGGGGAACCAATCAGCAACTACTGATTGCTCAACATAATCGAAGTTATACATAGTGGTCTAACTCCCTTTAATGTAATCTTGGCAAAAACCATCCTTGGTCTAGACACTATATGTACTAATCCTACTATAGCCTTCTCTAGGAGCCCTTTACTACTCTAGATAATAGTTATTTTTTTAAAAGGTAGTGCACTCCTTGTGGGTTTTCACACTGTGTTTTCTTAGTAGGAAATACATCCTTTTAAATTTTCACGCAATCCTATGCCTTACTTTTGCTTGGGATGAAACCAATTCATCCTAGAGACTTTTGTTTCATCATTTTTCGTTTCAATCTTTTTCATTATATTTTCATTTCATTTTCTCTTTTTTTCCTTTTTTTCATCATCATTTTTTTTTTCTTTTTTAGATATGGCTATATGAGAAATCAGGGCTACTAGAGGAACCTCCTCTTGGAGTGATCAGTACACACTCCTTAAGGCATTACCTTTCTAAAAGGTAGTTTAATAATTTTAACTCACCACATGAAGGTTTTATAATTTTGACTCACTACAGGAAGGCTTTTTATGGCTGGTAACATTAGCTGATAGTGATATCAACTTCATATGTACAAGGCTAGTACTTGATTATGTGACTCAGGATGGATATTCTGTATGTGTGCCATTATGTGGCTTGCATATAACCACCTTTTATATAGTCTCTCATTGTGCTTGATTGTTTAGGGAGAGACAAGACATCATAAAATGCCCATTATCATTTCAAGGAGGTACTTTATCTGTCGCTTTTATCTCTAGTTACCATAATCTTTGGGCTTAGCTGTATGCAAAAGCTGACATTTAGAGAATGTCCAACTATGATTTCACCACTTCTGCTACATATAAAAATGGGTGTCCAGCCTCACAATTTACAATAGAGGAAATTGGCTAAGACAAAGCTCAGGCAAAAGCAGGAGAGGAAGATCTTTAGACTTAGACATGTAATGTAATAAAACTATGTACTACTTTTTATATCGAACAAGATAACTTGAAGTATATAAAATGAACTTCTTTTATTTATTTTAATGTACAAGTTTGCATTACATATGAAAATATTTCAACATATTTTCACTGCACGTGATTATTATTTTAACATTAAGTTCAAAAAGTACAAGACTCTATTTGACCTTATGACTAAAGCTTGAAAGGATCTTTCCCCCATTATCAATCAGTCCTCTCAGGTTTTTTTTGATTGAACATTTTCACTCTACCTCTAATTTTTATCTAAGATGCCTTTTTTTAGTTTTTACCTTGGTGAGGTGCCTAATTTTACCAAGGTCGTCATTTTTTGATTTTCGATCCACAGGACTATGTTCTCTTTTTTTTCTCCTATATATTTTTTTAGTCTAGCCATGGAACCTCTTCAGCCTATTGATGTTGATCAGTTGTTTGAATTCATTCCCATCACTACCACTCAAGATTGTAGCTCCTTTGGACAACAACTTGTTCAACACAAATGGGCCTTCCCATGTTTTATTTGAACTTACCTCTAATATCAAGAATGCCTAGCCTTAATTGCTTGAAATCCAAATCTCCTTCCATTAAGGGATGCTTCCTAACTTTCTTCCCAAAAGATCAAGCCAACCTTTTCTAATAAATCTGATTATGATAATAGGCTCGCATCCTATCTCTATCTAACATTTTAAGCTAAAGCAACCTCTACCTAGCCCATTCTATCTCTAGCAGCACAACTTCTAAAATAATCCTCAGTGACTGGTGTTCGATCTCTATTGGGGTTAATTTCATGGGTGGTCATCAAAGTTTAGAGATTGTAACGATCTGGTCACTTAAGTTTAATTTGTAACGAAAAAATCATCCACATATTATTTTATACTTAGAAGATAGTTTGATCGAAAAAACTAAAATCCGACATTGGCGCTTGAAAAACATGCAAAATAATAATACAACTGAGCAAAATGGGACACATCATCAGCTGACTAAACTCCTATATGGTACAAATATAAAACTAACCTGTTAACATAATTTTTTTTAATCTTTTCACCCCTTCTTTCTTCCCTTGGCCTCTCTCTCATCGCCCCCTCCGTGGATGGTCATTGTGGTGATGTCTTTCTCATCTCCTCATCTCCTTCTAAAATAACAAAGCCTTTGATCTCTCCACTCTCCTACTCTGTCTTAGCTTAAACAAACCTCAGCTCATTTTAGCTCGAACAAACCTCAATTCGAACAAACCCTATCTCCTAATCTCTTTTCGATTTCATCTTAGATTTCTAGTTGTTTGATATCTTAAGGGTGCCGAGCTACTCACATCTTGGTTTTCTAGTCATATTCTCTTAGTTGATGGCTTCTCATTCTTCTTTAATTGAAATTAATTCATTTTATAGTAACATTAAAGGAAGAAGCACTATAATTCCTTACTGTGGTTGCCAAGTTTGAGCTGTAATAAAGACTTCCAAGACCGTAGATAATCCAATAAGAAGGCTTTTCACTTGTTATTGAACTTGGGTAAGATTTAAATTAAGGTCTAAACTAGGGTTTTCATTCTTTTTAATTTATTTGGGTTTTCTCTGTTATAGGCAAATGGAGGATGTGGATTTTTTTAAATGGCATGATGCACCATTATCTAATAGGATAAATCATGTAATAAATGGGTTACTAAGAAAAACTAAATGGTTGGAGAGGAAGTTGGCTACGAAGAATCAAAGAGGATGGGAGAGAGATTTCAAAGCTAAGAAGCAAAGGGGACGTGGGAAGTGCAGAAGCATTATTTGCTGGGGCATTGTTGCCATTTTTTCTTTTTTTTGTAATAATTTTCATGTAGTAGGGGAAGAAACGAAAATTCTAAAGTTGTAATTTATTCCATATGTGGAGTTTATAATTAAGAATGTTGACCTGGAGCATTGTAGTTATTGAAGTTATAATAGGCATTTTGATCGGAATGCAATTTTTGAGTAATTCATTTACAATATATACAAAGACACTAATGGACGTAATATGTAATGAACAATTTCAAACAACAACTGGTAACTCAAAAGTTAATAATGCTGTATGAGTTATGGTCATTTACAAAATGAACAAGGCTCTATAATTCAAATTCCATGAACTTAAAAATGCAGCATAATTCAAGTTTTACAAAATGATCATGGCTGCATAGGTCAAGTTCTACAAAATGATTATGGTTGTGGTACAGATCAATAACAGTTATACAAAATTCACATGGCTATTCAAGTATTACAAAATTTCAAAATCAAGACTTCAAAGTAGAACACAACATCCTGATCTTCAATGCCTAATAGTATTCATGAGTAGGTTTGTGATGACTTTGATTAGTTTTGGCCTTTGTACCTTGATGAAACAACTCTACCCTTCTTCATTTGCTTAGATTTAATTGGTTTCAATTTCCTTTTCTTCAAGGTTTCATTGGTTGCATCTAAAACAACACTTAATTGTGTTGGTTAAGTCACATTTTCCTACAATAAATAGAATAGTTGAATAAAAAAATATGCAACATTAAATTAAGTAAATAAGATATTCAAATTGGGTTGAATATCTGAGTACCAACATTGGATTGAGTCTGTTGAGAACCATGTTTCCTTGCATTATGTCCAACCTCACCACATACCCTACACTTATTAATGTTGGTTCCCTTTTTGGATAATTTTTGGGTTCAACCAGATTCTGGTATAATTTTTAATCATTTCACTCTTCTTATACAACATTTTCATCAACTTAGTTTTAATCATTTCCAACATTGTTATAATAGGCATTTCCCTCTCTTCTAATATGTACCTTCATACAATAAATAGGTATTCTTGTTAAATTCTCATCATAACAAACTTAGTAAATTCGAACAATTGAGCAAGAAATTGATAAAATAAATTTATCCTTTAAAGCTTAGTGAATGCAAACTTACCTGTTAAAGCACTCACATAAGTTATTTAAGAGCATATCACACTTTGCATGTGTCCTGAAAAATGAACATGTCCAGCTATGATATGGCCTATCAGGGTGCTCTAGCTAGTTAAATGCATTTGGATTCTCATTTTTTATACAAGTCATTGCCATATGAAATCTTGGTGCATTGCTAGCTCTAGCAGCATTCCATATCATATCCTTTAAAGCTTTGCCCTTGAACTTTTCTCTGAAATTTTGGAACATATGTCTGACACAATTTCTATGTTCAAACTCTGGGAAAAGATCTTGGATAGCATTGATCAATCCCTGTATTAAAGAGAATTGATCAGCTGCTACATGAAAATTTTGATAATTAATTTTGAAATTTAAATATGGTGATGGCTACATACCTTTTGCTATCAGACATCCATGTAATGTAGCTACTGTTAATTATGTCCAAGTCATAAGAAAGTGTGCATAAAAACCAACTCTAAGTTTCTGTTGACTCGACCCCATCTATCACAACATATGCTATTGGAAAAATGCAATCATCTGGATCTATCCCAATAGCTGTCAATAAATTCACTTTATATCTCCTTTTAAGCCAACATGCATCAATGCTAATGATTGGCCTACATCTAGATTTGTAAGCCTTTTTCAAGGGACCCAAAAAAACATAAAAACCCCTAAATTGGCTTTCTTCCCTCCATAGGACAACCGTAGTATCAGGATTAGAATCCATAAGTTCAGCTTGATACCTCAACAGAAAAGTATACTGCAATTCTCATTACCATATATCCATTTCAAAGCCATGTTCTTTGCTCCTCATGCTTTCATTCTTAAAATTATATATCCCAAATCATCATTAATAGCTTTCTTAATCCCAAGCAAACTCCAAGTTGGATTAGCCCTGAATCTATCATAATACTTGCTTGCAATCCATTATGATGTAAGATTTCTATTCTTGAATACCTTGGAACATGTGTGTGAAAAATTGGATGTTTTGATTTGTACTGTGGGATCATCATTGCTAATTCTTGAAGCATACAATCTGAAATTACACAATGGATCTTTACACTTGCATATGCACCTCAACCTATCATTTGTGGGAAACCATAAATCCCACCTATTATTAATCCCCCAATTTTTGCAAGCTTTCTTGAATTGTTCAAAACTACGGAACTTCATTTCATGAAGTAAACAGGCTTGTTCATATGCTTCTCTTCATCAAATTCAGGATACTTAACCCTCTTAACTTCTTCCTCATCACTATCGATACCTAAATCCAATTCATCTGAGTCATAGTATTTGGATTCATCTTCAGAATCCACCTGACCTATGTGAATATCAGCTGTATGTTGGTTACTCATATTGCCAATTGGCCTACCCTTCATATTGTCATCACTTGTGAACTAATAGCTTCATAAAAGTCCTAATCATCATCCAGAATGTTATAATCTGGATCATCAAACATGGTATTTTCAAGCTTAACCTATTCTTCATTACTTGGAATTTCATCACCTTCATGCTCTTTATTTACTGCATCTTTATTAACTAGAATTTCTCTATAAGGAGTACAATTCTCTACCAATTCTATTAACATATCATTAGAGAAATGGTTGACATAAACATCTATTTCTCTATTTTTCTTGCCAATAGTTAAACACATCCCAAAAAGATTGTTGTCCCAATCTAAAGGTCTCAACGAACCCCTATCAAATCCATGTCCAGAATGCTTATAATAGTATCTCACATATCTACCGGCATGTAATGTTTGCATCCATTTATCAAATAAAGTA
This sequence comes from Excoecaria agallocha, assembly GCA_037975025.1. Taxonomy (NCBI): domain Eukaryota; kingdom Viridiplantae; phylum Streptophyta; class Magnoliopsida; order Malpighiales; family Euphorbiaceae; genus Excoecaria; species Excoecaria agallocha. Next base: position 4,621,682 of record CM075809.1, read on the forward strand.
AGCCTTACTAAATGGATATCACACCAGTCAAAATGGCAAACTAATCCACTATGATATCCATCCGTGACCAAAACTCCTTTATAGTGTAAAATCACTGTAAAATATGTACCATCTGGATCTGTGTTTAAAACATCAAACTTAGACCATATATTCTCAACCACATTTTACATAACAATAAATATATAAATTTAAACTCATAAAAAAGATATATATAGACATACATATGCCTATATATAATCAAATTAAAAGCACTTAAATTTTAAATAACAGTTACTATTAGACCTATCAAAATTTTGATCAAATCCTGGTGCATTGATGAATTGTAAACTACTACAGCAAAACATAAATTCAATGTTTTTGCTAGGAAATAGTTCCTTCAACTCGTTAAATGTTTCTATGCACATTTGAACAAATGTGAGAACCGCAACCGGTATCCAATACCCAAGTGATAGAAATAGAAAGGTTAATTTCAACAACAAAAATACCAGAACTGGATGCCTTGGCTCCATTTTTCTTTTGTTCTTCCTTGAAGAGAGCGCAATTCTTCCTCCAATGCCCTAACTTGTTGCAATGGAAGCACGTGCTCTCACTCTCTCTGAGCTTTTACGCCTTGGGCTTGAGTTGGGCCTGAGATGCACTCCCAATAGACTTAGGCCAAGGTAGGTCATTCTTGGGTTTTGCCTTTCCCTTCCCCTTTCCCTTAGCAGGTTCCTTCTTAATGCCCCTTTAAACCATGAGTACGGGATTAGTCTTTCGAATGTTCGCTTCAACATTCTTAAGCATTCCATGAAGCTCGATGTCTGTTTTGTAATTGCATGTATGTTATAATTTATGACAAATGGATCATAATCATCAGTCAATAAACCTAAGATCAAATCAGTGGCCAATTCTTTTGGCACCTATACCTCAAACTTCTCAAGAGTATCAAGATACCCTTTCATCTTGAGTACATGGTACTAACAGGAGTACCCGTAGCCATTTTACAAGAAATCAAGGCCTTTATTATCACGAACCTCTCGTGACAAGCTTGTTCTTGGAACATCTCCTTAAGGTGCACCATGATTGTATAGGCCTCTTGGTCCATGAATTGCTTTTGCAAATCGGGCACCATAGTGGCTAGCATCAAACAGGTCACATCATTGGAGTCACTCTTTTTAGTCTCAAAAGTTTCCTTTTGAACTGCAGAGGCATTCCTAGCAGGTTCCTCGGGCAAGGGTGCATCCAAAACATACGACTTCTTCTTTTGCTTGAGCTCAAGTTTCGAGACTAGTCTATGAAATTGGTACCATTCAATTTGTCCTTTTCTAGGACCGATCGCAATGAAAAGTTATTGTTTGAAGATGCCATTTTTCAATCTATAATAATAAAAATTAGCAAGATTAAATGAGGTCTTATTATAATCCCACAAACCGAATTAATATCCTTTTAAATAATTCGCATTAGTGATTTAATGTGGGCTAATATCCACTTTTCATAACAACTTATTAGTCATGCTGAGCTTGTACACCTAACAAGTTAAGTTACTTAGGTAGGAAAACTCCAATCATGTCTCGTACATGACTCTTGGATCAAATGGGCTAATATCTTAAGATGTTATAGCACAAACCCATTTATTAGTTGCCTAGGTCCGGGGCATCCCTTTCCATGTTAAGTCCAACCTACATCCATAACCCATACCTCACAAAGATAATCAGGCGCATCTAGGACTCCTAGTCTATGTGACCGATGATCGATGCCTTGACATGTTTCGAATTAGGAAGCAATTTTGTGACTTACTATTTTAGGGATTCATTTTATTACGGCTTATATAGAATATGCTTTGTCATCCATTCATAGCATACATACATATAATTGCATAAAGTAAAGCATGAAAAATATGGGCCCAAAAACCTACAACTAAGATTCTATACTATTACATAAGAATCCTCGAGTTGGGCTTTTCCACTCCGATGGGCTTCGTTTTGATTTACAAAGTCTTCAATAAATTCTATACTAAGAAATAAATAAAACTTTTACAATAATCCATAATGGCACGCAGGCCATATTTAATTACAAAAATCCAGGTCCTATGAATGCACCATGCATATCCATTCATCACACAAAACAAGCAAATAAATATACATAACATTCATGGGTAAAATAAAGTTCAATTTTAATTAATTTAGCCAAGTCCATTAATGGAAATTATGTACTTAAACTTTTAAGAGAAGAACCCATGATGGGCCTGGGTCGAAGTCCAATGGACTAAATCCTCTTTTGAATAAGTTCTCTTAAAAGCCCAAAACACAAACTAGTTAGATTTGTGCCATAAATCAACTCTAGTATAATTTCCAATTATGCCATTTTTAATATTATGTCATATAGCCCATAAACATTAAAAATACATATAATATGTACCAACATGAATTAAAACATAAAATCATGAAGAACATATATCATACACGGCATTTATACTAAAATAAACAAACGACAATGAAACTAGTTGTTTAATGCTCATATAATGCCACAAACAATGCACAAACACTTAAAACGATTTTATGAGCTATTTAATAATTTAAATAAGGTCATAAACATTGAGTTAAGGTTCTGTTCAGATCTGATCTAAATGTGTTTTTTCCATTTTAATCAAAACATAACAAACAATGTTAATTAAACATACAATAAACACAAACTAGTCATAGTTTTAAGTGATTTTAAAATTAATCAATTAAATTGTCATGGACCAGAATTAAAACTATTTTTAAAAAATGTCTAGACCTATTATTAATATTTAAAAATCACTTACAAACATGCCAAATACGTTTTTACATTTAATTTTGAAAACTAGTTGTTAAACAAACACATATCATGCAAACTAACACCTAGTTTCAAGATTAATATATACGATCAGGCATGTACAATTAAAATCGACCATGAACAGATCTAAGAACATCTTAGGACAGTATATTAACATGTCAAAATAATTATAATACCTAACTAATCATATAAAATCGTTTTTACAATAAAACAATGCAAAAAAACTCAAAATAGAAAATTTCAGCATTGCGGTTTTTATGCAATAACGATTTTGAATCAAGATTTAATGCATCCAAAGCACTAAAATAAGCATGGTCAGACTCTGATATCACTGATGGGATATCACATGGTATATACATGATGATTACACAGCGGAAAAATTAAAAATTAGATCATGCCACGTAATATACAACAAAGAATCGAAACATGCAATTTTAAGGTTTTTGAAAACTTACAAGTTTGGATGCACTTCAAAACACGATTTTGAAGATGACCAGCATATAAGATGGATTTATACACCTTAGATCTTGATCACCAAAGCCAAAGGAGCATCCTTTATGCTACACCACTCTATGTTCACACACACACTCACAAAGATGACTTAAAGTCGAGAGTGCTGGCTTTATGTTTGTGTATTCAGCAATGTAAATGGTTTGAAGCCACAAGATCTGATCTTGTTCTTCTTTTTGGTTGCTATTGCTGCCCAAAAGCACAAGAGATGAAGAAAGAATTCTTTCTCTTGAGAGTGACGGCACTAGAGAGAGAAATTATCACCTAGGTCAAAAAATAATTAATCAATTTATATCACTACATTAGGAAGTTTGTTGTGGCCGAAATTCTCTTGATTTTAGGTATTATTTTCAGCCTACATTATTTCCTAATTAATTCATTTAAATTGATTCAAATCCTATTAGTTTTAAATTCAAATGAATTTAAAATGGCATAAGACATTTAATAAAAAATCCATCACTTAATTAGGGATTGTGCACATGCTGAAATTCACTAGGATATTTCTTTGAATTTTGGCTATACTCTCTCCTAATTAGGTGTTTTATTTTGATTCAAATGCTATTAGGATTTAATACTCAATTAATTTAATTAATTCAAGATAATTAATTAATTAAAATTAAACCTTATGGGTCAAATTTCTCTCTCTTATGGACCAAGATCCATTAAGCAATTTTAATACTCATTACATACATTAATTTGACTTTAAATAAAAGTTCAAATTAATGTCCAATATACTATTTAAATATTTTAAGCCCAATGCTTTGCGTGTGATCCTATATGTCCATTTAATATTGGCAATGAATTAATAAATTAATTCAAAGGCTATATATATTCTCTAGCAAGATATTATAGCATTCCAAATTAAATGAAAATGCAAATGACATTTAGTGACCTAATGCAATTTTGCATAGTCTCTTACCCATAAATATCAGAATTAATATAAGGCATGAAACTAGTTATCCTTATATATACTAATTCCTTTCTTGATATTCTAGTGACACTGAACTCTCAGATAAATAATGATTTCTCATTATTTCATCTCGATATGGTCATGCACTTCTCAGTTCATTGATCAAGTGGCCGATGATATTTTCTCTCTTATTGAGAAGGGTAATCCCTTCACTTCTCTCATGCTCTCTAACATGAATTAGTGCATACCTATACTTGTCACCCTGTTACGAGTACGTTAGGTGTATGTCAAAGTACACAGTAATTCATAAAGAGTTTCATAGAGATTTCAGGTCTAAGAACTCCGATGCAAAACTTGCACATGAAAAACACTTATGACTTGTACCATGTAATGTTCTCATGAATGGATCAAATCTAGATACCATGTTCTAAACATGTATCTATGATCTCTGATATATACTCTAGTCCTTATGATCCATAAGACAGAACTCAACTTATCAGAGAGAGCATACTAGTCTTAATTTATTTGTTATTCCCATAACTATGATTGACTAGGGATATTTATAATGAAGTCTCAATTGTTTCAAGGTCTTACAATCATGTGCCTCACACATGATAACTTAAACTGAAACAACATTCTTGGATAGTTCTATCAATTGATATTACAAGAATACAATAGATAAAAAAGGCCTCATTTATTAATCTTAAATGTTTTATAATAATATATTGGGGCTAGGGCTTACACTAACATAAGGGAGATAATGTAAAGAGATATGTATGGAAAGTGTAGAAAAGGACCTAAAGGGAATTATTTTAAAATAAAAAGAACAGTATGGTCATTTTATTGCAATGGTTTAAAACTCGATTTTGACCTAGATGGTCGACCTGGTTGGACCATGACTCGGTAAGAAAACTGCGTTAATCCAACAACATAAAACTCAAAATAAGAAAAAACTCGGATTGAACCAAAAAAATTTGGTTAGACCGAAACTCGGGTTGGACTGGATTGGACCGGGTCAATTAAAAACTATGCATTTTGTTAAAATCCCTAAAAATAAAATCCCATTTTTTTTCTGCCTCTATTCCTTTCATGTATATCCTCTTCTTTCTTCACGTAGACAAGTTTTTCTCTGTCTTCATTTCAATTAGAGACATGAAAAAGAAGAAATGGAAATAACCAAAAAGAACTCGGGTTTCAAGAGGAGAGTATTCTACTCTAATTCTTTATTTCATTAGTTAGCCAAGTTCACCATCACTAATTATAACCTTTTTCTTTATACATGAAGAAATAATGAGAAATTGTAGCTCTGTACTTTATCTTACCTTAGATTTTGATGCCAAAGTCATTGTTTTTTATTTTTACAACCACAATATTGGCTAATGTTTTCCATTGTTATCTCTTTCTTATTCTTTTTTCAATAATAACTATCCAGTTCAAGTTAATTTTAAACCATCCACACACATATATATATGTGTGTGTGTGTGTGTGTGTGTGTGTGTGTGTGTGTGTGTGTGTGTGTGTGTGTGTGTGTATGTATGTATATGTGTGTATGTGTGTATTCAATAATTGAGAGTGTATGCCTCCTACACATAACCATATATAATATCAAAACTTTGCCTACTAAAAATAAAAATCTATTAGCAAGACTTCTTGACTTTATCCTTTTTAAGATAATATGGTGTTGAGAATTTCATTTTACTCCTACAATTTCTTTTAAATTAAAGTATACAATAACCACTAGAAATTAGCACAAAATATAAGATGGTCGGAGTTCAATTCTTTTTAATAACATTTAATAGGTTTTTGAATGTATTTTTACATATCATATTTTTAATTTTTTTTATAAACAATTATATTTAAAATAGAAAATAAAAAATTCCAAGTCGATCCGATCGAACCAGTTGACCCATAACCCAGTTGGCAAGCCGAGTTTCAAAACATTATTTTATTGTAAAAGCTCACTCTAGATTCCCCCATTTCCTATCATTATACACACTATACTAAACATATCATGATCCGTATCATACTTACTACGGTAATATTGAATTGTCTGTATATTTATATATATACACACCATTATGGTTAAAAGATTGTAAATGAAAACTATTGTACATTACAATTTAATTCATTTAGTACAAGGTAGTAATTGCAAGACACTACAAAAAGATATCATCTGCATACATTAACTCTTCCTAAATCTAGTATTGGCTTCGTTGTTGCAGATTATGTCCCTGTTGAAAGATCCTAGGTTGAGTACCTACATGGATGAACACTCATGCTAAGCTATACAACTTAGTGGGGAACATAAACCATGAAGACAAACTCTCACAGAAGTTGTCGATTGCATACACACACATATGAGCATATAATCAAGCATACAATAACATAATATTATCAATAAGTATTGCATTCATAATATTTTAGAGTATTATGTGATCTCCTTTGTCATGCCTAATTATTATATGATTAGACAATCTTAGTTTGTCAATTAATGACATACATATCAAGTTAAATCAATGTTTGAAGCGAGTAATCCTGTATGCAAATCACATAGGCTATATGATTGCATGCTTCCATGATATTATCTAACTCTATCATATGAAGCATTTACACTATACTTTTAACATTTAAAAGTTGAACCATCGGCTCCTTTATTCCTTATTACTTTTGAAAACATTTGTGTACTCTTAAGTCTACGTATCAATTGACATTATTGATTCATATTTATTATGCTTAGTTAGCCTTAATAACTTCACATGACCTTCGTGTACTCTGTTGTTAATGCTAATTTATTGTATGCTAATGGTATGCTCATACACGTGTGTGTGTGTGTGTCATTGACGACTTCTATGAGAGCTTGTCTTCATGGTTTTATGTTTTCCACTAAGCTAGTATGCTTAACACTGGTTTTTAATCCGTGCAGGTTCAGGTTAAGGAAGTTGAGATTAGGGAGCATCTGCACTATTCAAAGCCGACAGGAAAAGGAAAATGTTAGGATTTTCTTTAAAGTGTAAAAATAATAATAGTACTAATGCATTTATATAAACTTATGTTATCTAAAATGTATATTAACAGTTATTTATTGTAATCAAATTTAATATGTATTCTTCAATAATGAATGTAAAGGACTATTAGTTAGGCTACATTTATTTCCGATATGGTATGTATGACAACAAAGTAGGCCTTTGGAAGGAGCATCACATCTGCTAGCTAATCGGAACAGTTGAATCCATTCCATCTCCCTCCATTCATAATTTCTAATAATGTGGGACTTACCAATCTCCATTTTCTTAATATTAACAGTACTTCACTACAATTTGTATGGCTTTATTTTGGTTATATTATATAATACCAAGAAATTGTACTATGATGTTAATTTATTTTAGAAAATAAGAACGGAATTTATTTTCCTCATTCGAAGTAAATAAAGATATTGTGAAATTTAATTAAAATTTATAATTTATATTATAAAATAACAATCGAGATAAATAATTTAGAAATGAATTTTTTTTTTGGAATTCATTTTTCAATCAAATGAATTCTATATTTTGAATTTTAAGCTTGCAAACAGAATTTTAAAGAGAAAAAAAAAAGACAAGAACAGTTTTAATAATTTAATTGCAATTAATATACAATATACAATGTATGTAAAAGGGACATTACTAAAAAAATTATGTTTAGAGAGATTAAATTACAAATAAAAATCTTGATAAAATATATTGAAATGTAAATAAATATATAAAATTAGACCAATTAAATAATAAATTAGATATAAATGTTATATTGAATATAAGAATCACAAGAAAAAAATAATGCTGTTTAAAGGCAGATCTAAAAATAATTGCTAAGTAAAAATTTTTGTAATTGTTTTTCACCCAAAATTTTCATGTGCAGAATTTTTTTATTTTTATATTAATATTATTGGTAATTAATTCCATTTTTCTAATAGAGCTCTTTAATTTTTTATTTTCTATATATTGGTTATCAATTCTAATAATTTAATTAAAATAGTACTCTATTATTATTAATAATATATACAATGCAGGTTAATTTAATATATATATATATATATTATGTTTGTAGAAATTATACCGAATAAAACACTAATTAACTATTCCAATTCACAATTCCATTTTTGTCTTTAACGAATCAAGTTTGATATCAGCATTATAAATAAAAAACCTTCCAATCAAATACTCATTATTCTCTAAAAAATAAAGAGCCTCTATAATTTTTCACATATCCAAATTGGAATAATGACCAATCTCACTTTTCAATCCATTTGGTGTTTTCAAGATTCAAAGATCTTGATCCATTGGGTGTTTTCAAGATTCAAAAATCTTAACCCGTTGGGTATTAACCCAATGGATGTTTTATGTGATTTTGTAATAATAATAATAAGAAGAAGGATTATGCATTCTTCTTCTTCTTCTTCTTCTTCTTCTTATTACAAAATCACATTATTATTACAAAATCTCATACATCTATATAATAATAAGATGCTTTCTAAATAATTTCAATATATATATATATATATATATATATATATATATATATATATATATATATATATATATATGTCACATAAAGTAAACTATGATACTTCAATTTCTTGTAAATATTAAAATTAATTTATAAATTATAAGAAAATATAAATTTCGATGAAAATAGTATATAAATACAATTCAAAATTACAAGTTTTTGGCATAATTAAATGCATATGAAGGAATTATTTTCAACCAAACAACAAACCATACTATTAGACAAGTAACAGTGTTGGAAATACAAGGAACGAACAGTGTCCATAAAACAATTAATCTTTTTTTATTTCCCGAGCTTGAATGAATCTTATAAATGGTCTTTCCATAAAATTTGATTATTTCGCTCTCTAACATATAAATATTTTTTTAATCTTAAAAAAAGTTTTTCAATAAAATCAAAATAATTTTCTGGGATCTAATGAATATAAAAATACGTTAGAAAGTTAATTTGGCAATTCACTAGTGTGAAAATAATAATAATAATAATAATAATAATAATAATAATAATAATAATAATAATAATAATAATAATAATAATAATTATTATTATTATTATTATTATTATTATTATCATTTTCATTAAAATTAAAAAATAATAAATAAATTTAAATTTAATATTGGATTGCATAATAAAAATTAAATTATTAAATTTATTAAAGGATAAAATAAATTATAATATATTAATGTTTTTAAAAATAAACATTCAAAATTAACCCAAATTCATGGGTCGATCCAAATCAATCCAATCCATTAATTATCCATATTTTTTGATCCATTAATAACCCAACCGATTAATGATCCATCCATTAATGACCCAATCCAAACCCATCCAACTCACTCATTTGCCACCTCTATATCCAATCCTATTTTTTTAGATCCGTAGTAATTTTACTTGTTGTATATATACATTTAATTGTATTAGTAATAATTTTTGCAATTTTTTTCATTGAAAAAGTTACTTCCATAATTTATTAGGCAATAAGGTCAATTTTTTTTCTCTTTTCTAATTTCATCATCCATACAATTTATTAAATTATATGGCTCCCAACGCATAGTTCATATATTTGTAAAATAATTTAATATTAGATTTTTTTCACCATACCAATACTGAATTTAATGATTCAATGAGAATTTAATGAATATATGATTAATTAAACAATAATTTAATTAATATGAGTTAATTTATTAAATTAAAATTTTTTAATTTTATAAAAAAAATTCAATTTAAAAAATATAAAAGTAAAATTAAAATACATATCTGATTGAAAAATTAGGAAAAAATAAAGGTTACAAATACAAAGTACACATATATATTATATAATAGCAGTATTATGATTATTTAAAATTTAACTCTTTAAAAATAAAAAATTTATTTGTAAATTATTCATGTTTTGATGAAATTTGGTAAATTTATAATAAAATTTATAAAATTTAATTTATAAAATTTAATTTTTATTTTTTATATTTTAAATATAAAAATAAAATTACAAATAAATTTTATAAAATTCATTAATTTCAAGAATAGCAGTGATCTTTGTTGGGAGAGCAATGGTAGGTTCAATTCAATAATCAAATTAAATCAAAATAATCGAAAATCGAAATTTTTTTTATCAATCAAACCGAATCGAAATTTTAGAATAATTGAATTTAAATCGAACCAAAATTTTTGGTCGATTTGGTTCGGTTAATCAAAAAATTAAAATTTAAAATTATTTTTTTTTTAAAAATAAAAAATATTGTATCTAAAAATTATAAATTATAATATACTAAAGTAAAAATATCTAAATTGTACAAATAAAAGTTCAAATTAAAGAAATAATTTCAAAATATATAATAAATAATACAACAAAAACATTAAATAAATTTTTTATTTAATCAATTTTTAATTTAATAGTTAAAATTTTAAATTATTAACTAAAAAATAGATATTAATAATTAATAAATATAATCATATAATTTACAACTAAAAATAAAATAATTTATATGTATAAAATAATTATTCAATAAAAAAGTATATAATTATATAAATTTTGGTTTGATTCGATTTTTATACGATTTTCTCCTTCAAAAATTGAACCAAAAAACTGAAGTTTCTTAAAATTAAAAATCAAAAATCAAATCAAAAAATCAAAAATTGAACCAAATTAAAAATCGATCGATTCGATTTGGTTCGATTTTTGTTCACCCCTAATGCCAGCAAAGCAAAGGAAAATGCGGATTGCGGACTTCTGCGCCATTTCTTTTCTTTTCTATTTTTTTTTCTTTCTTTCTTTTTTTTTTTCTTAAGTAGCATTATAATTTGTAAGCACCTAACATAAAACAACAGGACTAAAGCTCATTAATTTTCTTTAAAAAAATATAATTACCTGTCAGTTTAGGGTTTTCCTATCCTCACCTGACACCCAAAACGAATCATCAGCTATTAATTCTCTCTAACTGACCACCATCATGGTATGGAAGCTTCATTTCTTGCCTTCAAATTCTCCTCTTTTTTTTTTTTTTTTCCTTTAATACTTTATTTTATGCCTTATATACTTATATTTATTCATATTAATTTTTTTTTCTTTTGCCCAAACGAAGACATAGCAGGGTGTGTTGTTGCATTGATTTTGATTGATTTCGATTTGTCAAAATCTCACATAGCTTGTATCAGCCGTTTCTTTTTGTTTTTCTTTTGGTGATTAATTTCAAAATTTGAGATTTGGATTGATCTACTGCAGGTATATTTTGGATTTTCATTTAGCGCTACTCGGAGTAAGATCATTGTTTGATTAGAGCTATTCGGACTGAGATAATTGTATATGCATCTTTTTTCTGGGTAATTTTTGGGACTGTAGCTTCTAGATTCTGGAGTTTTGGATAATGGATTATGTAGGATTAAAGGAGCTGAGAAATTGCATTTGATATGAATTCTTGTTTTTGATTTTGGAACAAGAGAAAGCTGAAGCGTCAGAGCTGCAGGTTTTTTCGATTGTGGGATTCTCTTGGTGTTCGATGCATATCATATTTTTGAAGTTCTAATAGTTTTTTGAGCCATCGTGGGAGCTGCATAGAAGTCATATTGATGATGGATGATCAAACGGATTTCAGTGATGCGTCTTCAGTAGATACAGTCGAGGCAATAGAATTTGATGAAGGTGAGGAAGAGTTTAGGAGTTGTTGTGGAGATGAAGAAGTATGGAAGGAGTCTGAAGAAACACTTAAGGAAGACCTGCAGGAAAATCTTGATGAATTTTCAGTGAAGATGTTTTTTAAGGGCATTTCTATTGCAGAAGCTGTGGACCCTTGTTCTGGGTTTTCTGGAATTGGCGTTGTCATGGAAAGAACAACTCATATTCCCCTCATCCAAGTGCAGAAGAAGCTGGATTTTTATGTGGATGAATCTGTTGCTGACTATTTGGCCCTCATGGATGGTCTTGCTGAGGCTTTACATCATAAAGTCTGCCAAGTGTATGCATATACTGATTCCAGATTGTTACATGATCATGTAAGTCTTCATTTCACACTATATTTTGTTTATTCTGTCATAATTTTATGTAGGATAATAATCAGATCAATTGCTGACGCCTTTCTGTTGTAACTGAGGTTTGTTTGTTTATTGTATCTTAAATTTAATATGGTATTAAGTTCATCTCCAATTTCTTTGCATCTTAAAATTTTACTATAGGCAGATAATTTTTTTTTAATTAAAAAGAAAAAAAGAAAATCTGTTGCCTGTAGTTATTATGTGGCATGAATCTGGAAGAGATAGAGGTTGTTATGCCATTATATTACAGGTTATTTGTCATGAAGATTTTTTTTTTTTTTAATTTTATTTTCATGGCACTTGATTTGTTTTCCCATTTTGTACAAAGTGAAAGAAAGTACCTGTATCGCAATGTTCTTACCTTTTTATTGCACTCTGTTATACTCCATGAGTGGCTGAAATGATGTGAACTTTTGATAGATAATACATGAGGAAAAAGTTGAGACTCCACTTCTGATTGCTCTGAGGCAAAGGATCCTTGAACATGTCAGTAATCTGGAGGCTTTTGTGCTGAAACTTATTCCCAGCACTGATCTTGAGAGGCCATTGAGTTTAGCCCAGGTAGCAATTGGGGTCGTCTCCTTTCCTGTCACTGAGAATAAATTACATGAAAACTGTTCGATCTGTTGTGAGGAAAAGATGTTGCCAATGATGATCACAATGAAATGTTCCCACAAATTCTGTTCACACTGTATGCGAACCTACGTTGATGGAAAAGTGCAATCTTCTCAGGTTCCTATCAGATGCCCTCAGTTGGGATGTAAATATTACATCTCCAGCACTGAATGCAGATCTTTCCTGCCTCTGACTTCATATGAATCTTTTGAGAAAGCACTTGCCAAAGCTGATATTCTCCACTCTGATAGAATCTATTGCCCTTATCCAACTTGTTCTGTCCTGCTTGATCCACGCGATTGTTTTTCAGCTAGGGCAAGTTCATCAAGTCAGTCTGATAACAATTGGGTGGAGTGCCCTGTTTGTCAAAGGTTTATCTGTGTGGAATGTGGCGTTCCTTGGCATTCTTTAATGAGTTGTGAAGAGTTCCAAAACCTTCCACTCGAAGAGAGAGATGCTGCAGATATTACCCTACATCGCCTGGCACAAAATAAAAGGTGGAGGCGCTGCCAACGGTGTCATAGGATGATTGAGCTTACCCAAGGTTGCTATCATATGACCTGCTGGTAAGTTATTCTTTTTTTAATTATATTTTTACTTTTATTTTATTTTATTTTATTTTTGTTTATATTTCATTATTTTATTTCTTTCTGGAACTTCTCTCTCTTTTCAGCAACTATATATGGTGATCTGATCTTGGAAAAGAAGTTGCATACATAGTTAGAATTTTGATTAGTTTACTATTTTTTTTACTGGGGAAAGTAGTGATCACAAGATGCAATTACTGTAATCTATGGTATTTGGTGCCTTTGTTTACTTGATTGAGTTGCTTTCTGTCATATTTGGGTTGATGAAAGTAAAAAAATGTTAAAAGTGTACATAACAGAAATTTGGGGATGAGGAGAGAGGACATGAAAAAGATAGAGAAATCATACTCGTCACCCTCTTCTAACACTTGTATGAGAGTTTTTGTTACTCCATTTATCCAGGTAAAAACTGAACTGATGCCTATTAATGGTGGTTAAGAAACAATATGATGTTACCTCAAATACTTTAAATAAAAGGTGTGTTTTTACTCTTTCCATTTTTTTTTTAAATTTTTTGGTTGAAAGTTGCTATGCGAAAATATTTTAAAATGATATTGAACTTACATTTCACCTCTCTCAGATTCTCGAACCTAGCCCAAGATACAATTTAATACAGCAATCATTATATTTCATATATTTTTTGAACATTTTTGTTCCCTTTTCCACCCTCCCTTCATCCAGATTGCTCCTTATATAGTTTTTTTTTTTTATTTATCTTCCAATCTTTTGTTTCTCAATTATTTTCTTCGTATTCTTGATTCTACTATGCCATAAAATGATTTATTGTTTTCTTTTCCTGTCTTGACTGTTATACTTTTAACAGTTTTTCAATAGTTGACATTCTTGATTCTACTCTGCTATATTAGGTATTTTTTTTCTCTGTATTAAATGTTATACTTTATAGTTCTTCAAAAGTTCTATCTACACCCATTTATTTGTTCTCATTATCATTGGCTTTTGCGCATATGAGATGCCTGGTGCCATTTTTAACATGGAATTTTAGTGGAATGGCTTCCACAAGTGATCTAGATCTTTAAAGCTTGCAAATTGTTTTGACTTGTGTTTGCATGTAAAACCCAAAGTTCCATAACTTGTTAAAAGGATGATACTAGGTTTGTAAATTAAATTTCATTTGGGTTGCGAATTTTGATGACTGGTGAGGGTTAATTTTGCCAACTGCTCTTAAATTTATATGTATATAACCAGTCCTTAAACTTCAATTTGTGACACAAAACCCATTGAACTTTAATTCATTGCACAAACTTCTCCTTTGGACAAATCCTATTTTTTCAATTGCTGGATTGTACAGGTGGAAATCATGTCCCATTAAATTAAATCCAAAGTAAAAGAGTTGCGGTCTTCAGTTTTCTCTCTCTCTTGGTATTCAGTTTTGTAATTTTTCTTTTCTTCCTTTATCTCTCTTCTTTTCATAAACTCTCTCCCCTTTCTGCTGAAACACATTACGCCGTTACCCAAACTCCATTGTCTCTAAATCAACTGCCTACAAGCCCACAAGTCTCCTCTACTTCTGCCTCCACTTCTTCCACAAATCTATTTCTTAACCTGCTGCTTTCACCTACTGCATCGGTAGGCTCTCTCCAGTTTCATTCCAACTTCTCTACTTCACGAAAGTTATCAATCGAATTTGAAAATCACCAATTGATTCGTTAAACTCACCATGATCATTCAAAATGATAAGAACTGGGAGATTTTGTGTCCTTTGCCCAGACTCTCCTCAAGGCTTTTGTCAATTGTGGCTTATCAACCTTGCTTCCCATTGCCTTGACACATGCTTTGCTGAATGGTAGGTTAGATTGCTTAGGAATGGTTGGTCAAGATACCACTGAGATCCTTTAATGATGAATATGTTTTGAAGAGGAATTTAAGAGCTAGGCTTTTCAACAAGCATTCCAAACTGGGATTTAAAATGTTTGTTTGGAAAAATATGTGTTTTGAACGAGCTTCCAAATTAGGCTTTATAGATCTTGCTTCCAATTGCCTGGAGGAGATGGACACTTGCTTTGCACTTTTAGGTTAGCATCAGTTAGGAATAGCAGACAGATACATGCTGTTGCGCAAAGAGAATAGAGATGATTAAGAGAAGAGAGACGAAGAAATAAAAAAAATAAAAAAGAATCAATAAAAAGAATGCTGGATTTAATTTAATATCTGGTCCTTGCAATCCAGCAATGGCCAATTTGGATTCTGTCCAAAGGGACAGCATGTGCAATGAAATAAAAAACGATTTAGTGTTACTAATAGAAGTTCAAGAGCTGTTGGGTTATATACATGCACGTATGTTGAAGGACTATCAGTAAAATTAACCCAATTGGTGATTTTGATTTCTTCTAAATTTTTTAGCATGTTATTAATGTGAATTTGCTGGAGAATTTATACTCAGTAGATATTGGGCTTGGTGTTTTTTTTAGTTAAATATGAAATGGTTGCCACCGATACAATCCAGCAACAATCAAATTGGATTCTGTCCAAAGGGACATGTGTAATGTAATCAAAGTTGAACAATTCAGTCTTTTATCACCTAGAAGCATCAGTTCAAGAAACGTTGGGTTATAATATGCACATAAGTTTAAGGACTGGTTGGTGATTTTGATTTCTGACTCCAAGTTTTAGCATGTTATTAGAATATGTTGGAGACTGTATGCCTAGTAGATATTCTGTTTTTGCATAGTGTATTTATCACCTAGAAGCATCTTAGTTGTCAAAATATAAAATTGAGTTCATTTGACCAATGGTTCTTATCAAATAGTTGTCACAAAGGCATAAAAAATGTGTTGATTCTAATTTATCAAGAAGCATTGTCAACGCCTAATCTTGTAG
Organism: Excoecaria agallocha; assembly: GCA_037975025.1. Taxonomy (NCBI): domain Eukaryota; kingdom Viridiplantae; phylum Streptophyta; class Magnoliopsida; order Malpighiales; family Euphorbiaceae; genus Excoecaria; species Excoecaria agallocha. The sequence goes on from CM075809.1 coordinate 4,638,005, forward strand.
CCTTTGAACCAATTGCCTTAACATAAAAGGTTACATCATTCTACTTGACGTGGTGTTATACTAGAGTCAACTGAACTTAAATACAAATCAAAAGTTACTTTAATCTTTCAAGCCTCTCATTTTCTTCATATCAGTCATTGTTAGTTTTCTTCTGATGTAAGTCTCGAGGCATTGAGCTTATGAATACAAAAAGCAGAACTTGATTATAGAGTCCATGTCAAATTGAAGTGGAAGTTTAAAAGGTGGCTATAAAAAAATTTTATGCTTATGGTCTAGAGCAAGTGATGGATAAGACAAAAACCAATATACATATATCTGTGCATGTGAATTTCTGTTCTTGGGATTGAGTGGATGGCTGACATATTGGTAGTGGATAGAATAATGAGTTATCACAAATTAGTGGTGGCGGCAAAAATGAAGACAAAGTACTGAAGGTGCGTGGATAAACAAGTGATACTTGCTGATTCATAAGAATAAAAGGATCATGCCAATTGAGAATTTTCAGTTGCACATTTTCATTCAGTAACTACATAGAGGGTGGACTTGTTATCTGATTCAATTATAGGTGTGGAAAGGCCAAGCAAAGTTATGAGGATTTAGGATAAGGATTTAAGATAGACCATGACTACATACAGAAGTTGACTGTGAAAGTGAAATGTAGTTGATGCCTGATGTAGGATACATTGCGGGGCTTGTATATTAAGGTCTATATTGCATAGGAACTCAAGTCAAAGACATAATTTTGTAACCAGGGCTCCAGGGCTGTGAAATAACTAGAAGGAAAACAAATTGAAGGGACTGTTTATTGCTAGGAAATAAAGGAAAGATGAAGATCCTAAGCGTCACACTTAGAAGTCCTTGGGTGTGACGCTTGAGGGTGAATTGCATCATACTACTGAAACTGAATAAGAAGCATTCTAATTAATCCTAAAGTCTTTAAGATACTAGGATCAAAAACTAATATGATTACTCTATACTAGGATCAAAAACTAATATGAATACTCTTTAAGGATTTGGATTCCCAATGAAAACTAATATGAAAATAATGTTTGTCTAAGCCAAGGACTAAATAAGCATAAAAATTAATACTCTTAAATACTTCTGGATGTTCTAGTTATTTGGCAATTACATTATCGGTATGTCAATTAGCAGCTATTTATTGAAATAAAGATGGTTATAAGACCTTTTTAAGATAAAAAAAGGCATGATAGAGTCCTGAATAAGAAGTATATATAATGGAGACCTTATCTTTTAGTCTCTGGAGTGTTTTATATGTGCTTTTTCACGAGTTCTTCGCTATCTGCAAGACTGCCATTAATTGGAAATAGAAAAAACAAACCAAAAACAGAAAAAATAGAGAAGCTTTGATATTTCATAAAAACGTATGGCATGGTTGGTTGACACTAAGATGGAAATTGGCTTTTAATCCAAACTAATAATTAAGACTTTTTTGTCATTTATGTAAGCAATTATGCAATGCCAAAAGTAGGTATTCATTACGAGTATTAAATAAATGTTTCTTGATAATCTTCAAATCATTAAATTATAAATATATTGTCAATAAAAGTTTATTAGATTATAAATTCATTACGAGTGTTCCATTTCTTTCATGTTTGTCACCACTTGCACCTAGGTGTCAATTACTGTATATGTTAATTAAAATTCCCAGTCCATGTTCTGTGAACTGTGATTAACTTAAAAATAGTTATTCTCTTGTATTAAGTTAGAAAAAAATGTTATATGAACGATTTTAAGAGAGATGTTATTATTAGTAATATTTTTAAAATCATCATGTCTTGATACAGTGACTAGAAATTCAGAAATAATTACGAATTAAAATTTTAAACATTTTTCTTCTTCTTTGCTACGAGTTGACAATGAGAATTCTTATTCAATTTTTAGCAGTTATAGTGTAGTTATCCCACTGTTTTTACTGTGACAAATTAAAATTTGTTCTTTGGGACAAATTTTAACAAATTTATATTTTCTCTGTTAAGTTTATTATAAGTACTCTTATTGAAATGGAATTGAGGTAGCACTAAAAACGAAAAGCAACGCAATATCTGGAGCACAGATGTTGGTTTGAAGATGCAAATAGAAACAGGGACAGACAGACAGCATTCGGTGACACTGGGTTAATTGATTTTTCATTGCTTGGTTATTATAACCCATTGTTTTTTTTAGTGATCCAATTTATTAAGCCAAGCATTATGGGTTATGGGTTAAAATCCATTTTTGGCCATTTAGTTTTACTTAATGACTTGAACCAACTGGTTTGGATGGGTTCTGACAGCTCTATCAGTAACAGTGAGATTTTTTATGTAATTAGTGATTTTTATATGTTACAGTTTTCATATTATGGTTGAATCAATAGGGCTCACAGCTTTCAGACAATCTGGCAAGTAGAGCATTTGACCTGTAGATTAAAAGTGGCATTATGTTCACTTCATATCAATTAGTGTGCTTTTGTCCTGTTGTGTACCTGTGAACAATTGCATAGCCATTGATAAGAATATAAGAATGCTTAAAAAATTGCATTCAACTTGTTCTCACATTGTTTGAAGTTTCTAAAGCATAATCTGCTTCCTTTTGCCAGGTGTGGACATGAGTTCTGTTATTCTTGTGGTGCTGAATATAGGAATGGGCAACAGACCTGTCAATGTGCCTTATGGGATGAAAATAATTCTGAAGATTTAGTTACTCAATCTGTCCAAGAATCAGAGCAGTGGGCGTGGGAGACTTTTAACTCCCTACCCATGCTCATGGATGCTTACTCAGATCAAGAGAGATCACAACTGGCACTTATCCAAAGATTTCTCGCTGGTGGTTTTAGCCTGAGTGATCATCATCCTTACCAATCTCCGCCCCGATGTACAGATTCGTATGTAGATGCCATGAAGGATCTTCATCAGCTTCCTTGGCTTGAAAGATTCGTCTCAGTAATTAGCGACAACTACTATGAAGACTATATTCAGTGAAGCTAATGTAGGAACGCTAAGAAAATAAGTAAAAGTTTGCTGTTGCTGGTTAAAAAGGGAGGTAAAAGAGCTTCTCACTCTAATTACTCCATTTGCATTTACATGGGGAATGCAGAAACTGGCACTTCCTTTCTATTTTTCTGTCACCATATACAGGACAATGTGACCTTTCAAGGTCCTTCCATAAGGAAAGTTTAAAAGGAAAGAAGCAATACATGTCGATTGCTTTTTTCTGGAGAGAAAATCAAAGTAGTAAACATTTGTTATATTGGTGAATTAAAAAGAGAATGAAACGAAGTTAATTATAGCTGTGTTATATAAAGTAGCCAAGGTAAAAATAGGATTGGAAGGAAAATGGAAGCACTTAGCATTAGCACCCTTCTATTTTGATTTATTCACAAGCAAGTGCACTTTCTAAAATATTCGTACGTTGAAATATGATCTTTCAAATTTGTTCTTTATAAATTTAATTTTCAAAATACAACTAATAAAGTAATTCTCTTTTTAAAGAGCAAATTAGTACTAATTTAGGGGGTAGCGAATGAGTTTTTTCTAATTTTTGTGAAAAAAAAAAGAAAGTAGACATTTATTTGATAACTAAGAATGCTTTTTTTGAAGTGGTATTGGCAGAGCGATTATCATGCAGTTTAGTTACTATTATATTCCTAAAATTTTGTCCTTCTAACGTTCAAAAATCAATGATCTATGATCGGGAGAAAAAAAAAAAAATTGAACTATCATTTTATTGTTGCTAAAATTAAAATGGCTGGAAAATCAATTGCGGCATGGGAGGGTTGTCATTTGAGAATAAGCTTTGAAAGCGACTGCCCAAGAATTCCCAGTCCAGGCCGCCTGTTCGCCATGCGGGTGAGTCCCAGTGTGGGAGAAGGGCAGCCCATCTGTTACAGAAGGTCCGAAGATTCATTTCGAAAAAGAAACAGGAATGTCGGAGCAGTTAGTCTGCATGTCCCTAACTACCTTGTTCCTGATTGGATTGCTTTTATTCATGTTTCATATTTTATCGAACCTGAATCGGTCTTAAAGGACGTGATATTATTTCTTTGGTTTAAAAGGTTATTTTAAAAAGATTAAATCTTAATATAACATGCAATTTATTCATACAAGTCATATATTTATTTATTTTTTTTTGAGCAAAGTACGTCTCGAGATCTCTAAATCTATTGTTATTTTACATTCCTTATATTTTTAAAAGTTGATATAGAATTTTTGAATTTTTTATATTGCTCATATTAAGTTTAAATTAGATGGGATTGATACAATTGAAATATATGCTTTGTTAATTTCATGTAAAGTGAACTTAAAATTACTATGAAATCTACCAAAACATAAAAAGGAAATAAAGGAAAAGTCAGCTAATTCCACTTGTTATCATCTTATTGATTTCATACTTATCTCACTCCCACCATGGTGAGTCCGAACCTAGATTCAAATATGTGGCCAAAATTAAATTAAATACTGTTTGATTTAATGGTGATTAATGGGCCATTTGTCACCTTTTAATTGGTTTCAACATTTTCTTTGCTAAATTTTCAGTTCAAAAATGTGGAAAAATATTTCTTAGTGTATGTAAATTTTTGGATCAAAATTAGGTCGTTTCTATGAATTTTTCGATTCGGCAGTATAATTACTAGTCCGATAATTTACTTTATGTGCTAACTTTATTTTTATTTTTCACTTTTAAAAATTTATTCATATTATTTTTGTCCCCCATGATCAGAATAATTTTTTGGAGTTCTAGATAATTTTTTTATACTTAGTTAAACTTTCGGTCAACTAAGTGACTTATTTTTATTTTCAACTTTTGAGGCCTATTTTATATCAATTTCACACCAAATTATATTCTTGGGCTCCCCATGAATTGTACTTCCTAGTACCATAAAAAGTGCTCGTGGGTCTCAAATAGTACTATTCACCTCGATAGCATTATTCATGGCTCGAAAAGTACTTGTCACTTAATTAAGATTTTTGGGACACTACATAACATTTCTAATAAAGAGTCTAATTTAATCAAGAGTGTCTAGCTTTCTCTTTATCTCCATCACTTTGTTTTTCCATTTAGTGAGGTACTTGTGGAAGGATTCATTTGGCTTTTGCTGCAGGAGCTCTAAATCTTTAAGGGCGACTTCCATTCTGGTATTACAATCATATATAGTGCCTCATAAACTCCTCAGTCAACATGTCTAAGTCCTCTTTAGTTCTCCAGTCCAAACCATGATACCAATCAACTAGGAGGCCCACAAGACTAAGGCTGAAATACTCAACCTTTTTGTTTCTCTGTAAGGGTAATCCCCTTCATGACTAGCTTGTATTGCTTTACGTGGGTTGAAAGATTAGATGTACCGTTAAATTTGGGCAAATCTGGCATTTTGAATCTCTAAGGAAGCACTTCACCACCATCCAAGTCCCTGTCTTTGAGGCTAATTCCCTTCTGGCTGACAACACTCGGGCTATAGCCTTAATCTTTTCTTCTTTTTTTTCAAGGTTGGATCTTCTGTTCTCACCACCTTGCTTCTTTGAGTTTGTGTCTCTACTAAATCCTCACCATCCTTAGGTATATAGAGTCATCCTCTTGGGCATGTCCTTTTTCTCTTCTTTGCTCAGTTAGTGAAACTTATGGTGCCATGCTTCTAGATTCAACAATAGGTGTGGGTGCTATAGCCATTGCTGTAGAGGTCACCTCAATTTTAGTTGGTTTAACTTGACTAGCAATAGGTGTTAGTGGTTATGCTTTAAGCTAAACATTTGGACCTTTATGTAATATCACATTTCATTCTATAAAATTGGGTTTTCTTCACATTGATATATTACTGGTATGTTACGTTATAATAACGTTTGAGAAAAACAATCTTATGTTATTCTAACTATCCATAGTCATTTATTATTAAAGGAATAATGATAAATTAAGACTAGTATGGGTTTGATTAATAATCATGGGATGATTATATACGCTGATATAAATCAAACTTGTAGGTACTTGTTAGAGAACAAGATACTAGATGGTCTATGAGATACTACTTGGATTAGTGATCTCATAATAACTATGTTATCAAATCCTTAGACCTGAGATTATCACAATATCCTATATGAAGAATATTATGTTTTGACATAATCAAATATTATCTTTAAATGGATAATCATAAAAGTTATGATTCGACATGATGAGAATCATGCAGAATATAGTAAATAATCAAGATGAAATTTGTCCATTTTATGAGAGAGATATCTATCGGGCGCCTTGATAAATAGGATTGAGAAATGCATGGCTGTGCTTAAATGAATTGATGTAGTGATCAATGTCATTTGATATTATCAGTCTACTTAGTGATCGAAAAATTATATGTTTGAAAAATATAAGTTTGACATTAACCATGACTTATGTTCAAACAAGATATCCTATAACAAAAGGATTATAACATATTCTATTGATTAGGTTAAAATTTAATTATCGATATTCATATTATGTGGCTGGTCATAATATCTCGTTAGAGGCCGCTTATAACTTATGGACCTATAGTGGAAATAGGGTCCAATGCCAAAATAATATGAACCTATTAGGTCGTACACATAGAATGTGATGAAGCGACTAATGGTTTATTTGGGCATTTCGAATTTTAATTTATTGTAAAAAAATTCAAAATAATATTGTAAAGATAAAATTATAATTCTTATTTTAAATAAGAAATAAAGTATTTCTTATTTTAATAAGAAATATGTGTCCAAAATTTTCTCTCTCTAACATTAGGATTAAGTCACCTTATATATAATGACATATATATGTTTTAAAACCTTAAGCACATTAAGTTAAAAAAACTGGTAGCCGTCACTTTGTGAGGAGAGATAAAAATTCATTTTTGTAACATTGAGAACAAAATAGAGACTTAAACCCTAGCCACCAAAAGAAGGGAGCTAACACCCTTGGGTGAATCTAATCATCATGTTTGAGTGTGGATACCAGTAGAGGATGTTCATTTTGGTTGAGGCAACACCTAACAAATCATTTTTCTATGCTTAAAGAGGTTGGTAATCATTTATCTCCTCCTTTTGAATCAATTGGATCGCATGGATCTTGGTGGATTTCATTTTTTTCGCTGCACTTTCATTTTATTTATTCTATCGAAACCCAACAATAGGTGCTATAGGCTGCGTTCCAGGAGCTGGTGCCAAGGTAGTGGTCATCTTGCTAATCATGGACATAATCCTCCTCTTGAAATCATTAAACATCTTTTCTAGGTCATGGGCTAGAAATACCAGCTGCATGTAGGGGGTTTGCCATTTTTATTTTTGTTTAGTGTTCTGTTGATTGCCTCGATGTTCTATCTAAATTTGAATTTGATCTTGAACCCAGTTATGATTTGTTGGCCTCTAGGTGCTTTGGATAAAGCTTTTTGATAAAGCAACCATCAGGACTCCTAAACCACCTAGGTGAGTGATTCATAATGGGTAAGGAAACAGAGTGGTAGAATGATGCATGTTAAATGTTGCACACATAGAGCTGTGAGATGTAAATATATTTTTGTTATTGTTTTTTCTATTTTTTTTTCAAAATATATGTGTGCTAGGCGTATACGCAAAGAGTACACATGGTATACAAATAAAGTATATGCATGAAGTATGACGTGATATAAGAATATATGTATATGATGAATGGTATATTTGCATGATGTATGACATATATACATGATATAACTTATGCATGATGACACATATATACAATATGATAATGTATTGCACATGGCATAGATTTGAATGGTACATGCTTTCGATGATATACACATGATGTATAGCACATGGTATAATAATTTATGGATGGTACGACATATATTCATGGCATATCTCATGTATGATGGTACATATATACAGTACAATAAATGAGGAAGTAGTATGATGATGTGCACATGACGTGGAATATAATTTGACATGAAATGTGCATGGTGCTTGCTGTGCATATGTGATTAAACATGAGGTGTTATGGTGTCTACATCCACATGCATATGACAACATGCATGAGACACAATTCAATGATGTACACTAATATGTACATGCTATTATGCATTTGATATGTACATGCTACAATTGATATTAATATGTGCATATTATGGCTGATGTTTACATGTGTATGTTATGATGTATGTCAATATGTGCATACTATGATACATGTCAATATGTATATGTTATTGTAGATGTTTATATGTACATGCTATGGTAGATGATGGATTTTTTATATATGTAATATAGACAAGTACGTACATGCAAGTATCCTTCAAAACTTATCACTCTCGCACAGGAGGTCGCACAATCTTTTTCCTAGGAGTGATTAGCCTACGAGTCAATAGAGAACCTAATGGATAGGTATGGTGTATGCCGAAAAACTGGCAGCATAACGTCTCTTTGTTAAAAGCACATGCAATGGAGTTTTGGTCATTATGTATTTGATTAGACCAAAAAGGGTCCAAACAAGGCATGAAAACCTTTGATGGATAGGCATCTGTAGACATTGGGTCCTGAGGCAGCTCTTGATCAAGGTTACCTAACAAGGAAAGTGTTTCTCATGAATAGATAAGGAACGGATGTGCTAGGCTTTCTACCGAATTTTATGTTTTTAAAATGCTTTTTTGGGTTCTTTAGGGTTTTAAATGTTTAAAAATATCTTTTGGGGTTTTCCCCCTCTTTTTCCTTCTGTCAGCGAGGTTAAAATGGATTTCAGGGTTAAAAAAAATCAAAGGGTGAGAGTCACTCCCTTGATTCATGGGTCAAGGTCGTGACTCAGTCAAAACTGTGACTCGGTGAGTCAAGGCGATGACTTACTCCCTAAAAACCATTTTAACGTGAATAAACTACAAAACAGGGGAAAGAAAATGAGGAGGATTTTATTTGATCCTCATCTAAAAAACATTAAATTTTTTGGGGCATATTTAATCAAAGATTATAGATTTTTAAAGGGGCATATTCTCTTTCTCTCTCTCTCTCTCTTCTATTTTTCTCACGTTTCTCTCTCTCCCAACACACACTCTATATTTTGAAAAACCAAGAACAAAGAGCAAGAAAACGGGAAAAGAAAGGTCAAAAGCACTAGAACCTTGTTCTTTGATGGAACCAACCTGAAGGTAATATTCTTGAGCCCCAAAATCACTTAAATCTAGTGTTAGATTCAATTTATAGTAGATATTCATTTTATTCTTTATTTTTTTATTTTTCCATTTATTTAATTTATTGAATTTAAGTTTGTAAATTTGTTATTAATTGAGTTCCATACTTATTTCATTCATTAATTCATGTTAACCAATTAATATCATGCTAAAATTGATATTTAATGCATGTTTGAAATTTACTATTAATCATCTTCTTTCCTGGGTTCGAGTTTTGATTTTCATATTTCTTGTTTTAATCTCTATTTTTTCTCATGTAAATCATATATTTTTCATATGTTTTAATGAGTTTTGTGCCTTTTTCATACATCTAGATGACTTAAAATTGAATTTTGTGATTTTGGGTGGCTTTTGGCATCGTTCCTATAGTTGGAATCTGTTTCTGGGTTGAGACATGTCCTTGAGTCGGGCTGAGTCACACCCTTGGCTCCTGACTTGGCTTGACTAGGTCGCCCGTACTACTTGCTACCTCGCGCGCGTCACTTGCGCTGTTGCCTGCTTCCTTGCATGTCTCACATGCGTCACTTGCTCATCCCTTTACTCATGCTCCTTTCTTTTGTTTTTTATTGTTTTATGGTTACTGTAGATTGGTCCAACTTCTAACATATTAATTCCTTTATTCCCCATTTGCTTCCTTGATATGCACCCTGCGCTATACTCCTTTAATTCATAAATTATATATTTTAAATTATTTTAATTTATTATTATTATTATTATTATTATTATTATTATTATTATTATTATTATTATTATTATTATTATTATTTATTTTTTAGTTTATTATTATATTTCTTTTTTTATATAATATTGTGTATTTTATTAATACTGTATTTTTATATTGTTATTTTTTATTGTTCTTATACAATATTGTTTATATTACATTGAATTTATTATTGTTATTAATATTTCTTTTTATATATAATATTGTTTATTTTATCAATACTATATTATTAATATTCTTTTTATAAATTTTTTATTTATATTATTTTTTATATTTTTATTTGTTTATTTAGCCCAATTAATTAATACTTGTGATCTACTTGTTTATTTCTTTTTATTTATATAATTGTGCAAATATTTAATTCCTTTTAATTCTATTATTTTATTATTTTTCATATTTTTATTATTAGTTAATATTTTTTTTACTTTATTTTAATTTTTGTCATTTTATGCAATGTAATTTATTATATAATATGAATTTATTTCCTATTTACACATTCATTTATTTATTTATTTCTTTTTTATATAATTAATTATAGTCATTTAAATTATACTCTAATCTTGTTTTCTATTTATTTATTTGTGTAATATGCATATTATTATTATTATTATTATTATTATTATTATTATTATTATTATTATTATTATTATTATTATTAAGCAATGTGTTTTTAATTAATTTTTCCCTTTTTATTATATGTTTATATATTTAATTATAGTATTTATTTAAATGCTTTAGCATATGCGTGCCTATAAATGTTGCATGAATTCTGGATGCATCGTGATTTTATGTATTTTATTTCTATTATATTAAATTGGTTATCTATTTAAATTTTTTTTGAATTAACTAATTATCTATCATTTATTATTTATCATTTACTATTTACTATTTATCATTTATCAATTTTTTTTAATTTAATTATCATTTGTTGTGTTTATCTATTGCTTTAGCATATTCGCATTAATGTATGCTGCATGAATTCCGAAAGCATCATGCATTCTGTCTATTGTATTATTTAAGATTAATTAATTATTTAAATCATTTGGTTTAACCAATTGTTTATCATTTATTACTTGATTTAAATCATTATTAACCAATATTATGTTTTCTGTCATATTTTAATATAAATCATGCATTCCAGGCTGTGATGGAGAATGAGGTGGAGCAATTTAGTTTAAGATTTATTTTATTTTCTCATTTATTTATTATTTTGACTTGTATTTAATTATCCTTTTATTTTCCTTTATTTCTTGCAAGGTATGTAATAATAAAGGCTTTTCATGCGCTTAAATTAAAAACAACACATAAATATTTTCTATTTGATTAATCAAGATTTTCCTAATAAAATGGACCAATGTCCATTCTTTTTCTCAAAAATCACACAGAAGGTTTTATAAATATGCATGAGTGAACCAATCTTTCTAAATCAATTAATATCCCGATTTATGTATGTCATTTTACTTGTGTTATTATTCTTTCATGCCTTTATTGATTTATTGCAAATAAGTGATTTTTTGAACGTTAACCTAAAAAACTCACTAAATCATTTTATACATATTTGAGTGAGAATTTTCCATAATAAGAGGACCAATGTTTTGATTTTCGCCACAAAATAATATGTAAAATTAAGAAATTTTCTTTATAAATACAAATGATCCTTTTACCTTTAAAATTAACTAACATGATTCTTTGAAAGCGTGAGGGATCAAATATCCTCATTTTTATGCAAAAATACACCAAAGAACTAATTTTTTTTGAAAATGTACATTCGGGGACCAACGTCCCCATCAAAATAGACATTCTAAACTAATTCCTCAATTTATGTATTATTTCATCTTTACATTTATTCTTATATTCTTTAATGCTTTCTATGCCATGCTTTTACAGCTTTCATATACATGTTTTACAACTTTTCAACGTGCTTGAGTGCACCTTACTTTACTAGCATGATAGCTTGTGTGAGAAAAGAGATAAAATAAATTAATCATTAAAACTCATTTATATAACGCTAACCCAAGGTATAAAAAAGAGTGAGGACCCAAACTATCTCTGGTTTTGGTCTCATAAGGTTAGAACTCACTTTTTCAATGTTTAATTAGGTGATGACTCCATGATACCTGTCTTGTTGTGCCTAGTAGATGCCCTCGTAGATTGATCGTTAAAAATAAATGGGAATCGAATCTTGCCTATTACGAAGTGACCAGCCTTCATGAGTCAAATGAACCTTTATTTGATCTCAAGCCCTAAAAATAAACTTCTGAGAATAAAATGGATGCCTTCGGGATTTAGTGCATATCATAGTGGCAACTTTGTTGGGGATCCATGAGATTTTGCTTTGAAAGTACTTTTGGTTAATTTAACATAAATGAGTTTAGAGATTAAGAAATTTTATCTCTTTTCAAAAAATTGCATTGCATTCATGCTAGGGCTTTAGAATTAAGTTAGGTATCCCTCTTTTTGCCCCGGTGCAGGACCCATACTTGTGTAACATGTAAACTTTCCTAGGTTCGAATATCACTATCTTATAATTGGGTTACTAATTGGACCTTTATTTCGTTGTCGCTACTTAGTTCTCATTTTATTCTCATGTAAAATTAAGATTAGGTTCAACATCAACTTGTCGATTCGTTATGTGCCAATTTAATTGTCGACGTAAATACACCATTCATTTGGTCAGAAATTACAATTCATTTGGTACAGGTTTCAGCAACATAATGGCTATAATATTAACCTAACCCACCTGCAAAAATTTTAAAAAGACACACCTAATAATCAACCTCTAACTCCCAAACTTCAGGCAACGCCACAAGCATTTATATAGTTCATTACATCCATCACAATTTCAAGCCATTAACATAGGCATATGCAACACATTAACATCCTACATAACCATCCATTTAGTACATATATATGCCATGTTATATTTATGGCATAAGTAAAAATACATATACATAACTCTTATTATGATTACATACATACAAAGGTACTGGCTACTATTTCTAAATCCAGTCTTCTCCTTAAACTTACTTTGCATCCACAGCTTGCATATCTATCTTTGTGTGTAGTAAACAACTACGTGCTAAGCATAAAGTCTAGTGGTGGATAATCGACTAACAAATTTCACTACAAATATAAATTCTACTTTACTTTTTAATTTTTTCTATTTTCTTTAATTAATTACTTTATTAGTTATTTTTACACTATTTCATCACATTTTTACCTAAAATACACGACTTAGGGTGAAATTACATTTTTATCCTTATCATTTAAAACTTTTGAAAAAGTTACATTTATGTCCTCATCTTTTGTCATAATTACATGTAGGTCCCACTTTTTGCCAAAATGATATCCATGTCCCATCTTTCACAAAAATGACATCTATATCCCATCTTTTACCAAAACGACATTTATGTCCCATTCTTTGCCATAATTATTGTTTTGACCCTAAATTTCCCTTTTGAAGCATATTTCACAATATTTTTACACTTTTAGCCCATAAATTACATTTTCTTTCATTTCGATCTTTAAATTCATTTCTTTTGGTAAAATTACAACTTGGTCCCTATTTTCACAACTTTTTCACTAAATTATTTACCAAATTTATTCCGTATTTCCTCTTTTACCCCTTTGACTATATTTTCACTATCATTTTATTCATTATTTTTCTTCCATTTATTACTATATTACCAATATTTTAGTTTCATCCCTAGTAGTTTTTAATGAAAACAAAATCCTCAAATTGGATACGTGGGACGCAGACGCCACAGGTCCATGACTAGGTAATCCTTATTTTCTTCTCTTTTCTCAACTTTTCTCATTCTTTTCTCATATATTCGGTGTGGATCCACCTTTGGTCCACTTATGCGAGTCACCATAACTTACAACCATGGTAAGTGTCCCTATGGCTAGCTAATTATATCCTATACCTCTGGTTTCACTTTTAGACACTAAGGGCAAAATTATTTCATAATATCCATATCAAGTATACATTATTTTCATCATTTCTCACATTTTCACTCTATATATCAATTAAATCACATGAAATAAATATCATTTTCGCTCATTCATCAAGTGACCTCTTTTTTATGAATTAAATCATCATGATATCTTTATATAGGTCAAATACACCATTCGACCACCATTATGTCACATACATGAAAATTTGTTTAATTCATAAAATACATTCCAACCATGTTTTTCATATATATATTTAACATGTTTTTAGCCTTAAATCAAATTAATCCCTCACATAGCCTTCTTTTCCCATACTTACATAATAGGTGCCATAACTAATGTATCATTACTAATTATAATTTCATGCATTTGACATCACATGTTTAATTATTTGACATTTAATTTCATTAATCTACAATAAATTTAAATTTAGACATAGCCCACACATAAATTCCTAAGTTACATAACCTAGGTTTTCATGAAATAAGCTAGTTTAGTTATCAACATACCTTAATTCAACTTAAATTCTTCAATTCTCTTTATTTTCCTTTCTTTTCATGAAATAAGTAGTTTTTAAATCTTCTAGACCTAATTTCTTAAAGATTGAAAATGGCATGAGGTTAATACTAGCTCCTAAATCACAAAGACACCGAGGAAACTCTATATCCCCTAAAGTATATGGAATAGTAAAGCTACTAGGGTCTTTCAATTTAGTTGGTAAATTATTGGTGATAATTGAACTACAATCCTCGGTTAAAGCAACAATGGCTATGTCTTTCCAACTTCTTTTCTTAGAAATTAAATCTTTCAAAAATTTAGCATAATTGGGAACTTGGGTAATGGCTTCAACAAATGACAAGTTAATATGCAAATTCTTTAATTTATCTAATAAGTTAAGAAATTGGTTATCCATATCCTTCTATTTCAAATGCTACGAAAATGGCGAATGAGGTTGGTACACTTTTCCTTTGGAATTTCCCTCAGTCGTGCTTGCATCAGGTGTCACACTCGCTACATTGCTCAGACTCTTTTCTATGTGCTCGCAGGTTTTATCGCCCTCGCAATAAGAGCTTTATCTTCCACCTGAATTTTGTGCAAAACTCCATTGTTGTTAGCTAAAAAATTATTTATATATGACTTACCAAACCTGAGTGATATGGCCTTCAACTACTCCCTTAGGTTATCCTCCGTGTTGCTTGGAAGGCACTTTTGAATTCTTTAAGGTAGCGCACTCGCTAATTAACTGATTTAAACCTCTAAATTATGTATGGATGATGATTCTTCGCTATTTGATCAAACTTAGACTCTAACCTCTTATAGTTTTCATCTTGAAAGTTAAGCTTTAAATTAATACCCTTTAAAAACCTTTCCATTTTAACCTCTAAGGCACCAAATCTATCTCGACCTGGCTGAAAACCTATAGTTCCTCTCTTTTGGCCATTCCCCCAAGAAAAATCAGGATGGTTTCTCCAACCAGGGTTATAAGTATTTGAATACGGGTTCCCACGCCCTTGACCTTGCACAAAACTCACTTGTTCCTCCGTACTAGCCAAACCTACCCTACAACTCTCACTCACATGCCCTTGTTGACAGCAAAGGGTATAACCATTTGGTGGGGTTCCTCCCATACTCAAATTATCAATTTTATGTGACAATACAACAACTTAGGCTTGTAAAGCCACAATTGAATCTATAGAATGTACACCTTTAGTAGGGGAAGGAGGTGATACCTTGGCTTTTTCCATAGGCCACATACAATTATTTATTGACATTTTCTCCAACAGCTTAAAAGCCACATCTATGGTTTTCTTCATAAGAGATCCTCCAATAACTGCATTAATGGTTTTTTTAATAGGGGGGTTTACACCATTGTAAAAGGTCTGCATAAGTAACTCCTTTGGAAGATTATGATGAGGGCAACTCTACTGTAATTCCTTAAACCTTTCCCATGCCTTATACAAAGATTCGTTATCTTGTTGCATGAAAGTAGTAATTTGTTTAATAATCATAGTGGTCTTAGCCAATGGAAAATACTATGAAAGAAACGTTGGGTCAATTAATCCCAAGTGGTGATTAAACCTCTTGCAAGCGAGTTTAACCAAGCTTTTGCCTTATCCTTCATTGTAAAAGGAAAAAGCCGAAGCTTAATTGCATCTATATAAACTACATTTATCTTAAAAGTATCACAAATTTCAAGTAAGTTTGCTAAATAAGCATTAGGATCCTTATTTGGAAATCCATAAAATTGAATGCTATTTTGAACCATTTGCAAAAGAGAGGGTTTAATCTCAAATTGATTATCATTTACCATAGGTCTTACTACTCCTTGTTGCGTACCACTCAAGGTAGGCATAGTGTAATCCATCAACCGTAGAGGATTATCTTCTGCCATGGTTAGTCTTTTATTCTTTTTATTCTTTGGTTTCTGGTTACTTAATTAAAATCTTTCTATCTCCGAATTTAAGCATTCAAGTACTTCTTGAGAACTCCTTGTTCTAGGCATGCACTTGAACTCCTAAATCTGTAATTCAAAACAAATAAACAAACAAACACTTATTAACTGTTGTAATCCAAAATCTTAAATAAAGCAGTATAATGGGAACCTACACAAACATCTTTTATTTCCTTGCCAATGATGCTAAAAACTTGTTATTCCTAAATCTGCAAGCATATGGTTTATCGATTATAGTACTTAAGATATCGTTCCCACAAGGAAATGATGAATGATTACACACTATTACTCAATTCTTAATCTTGTTCACAATATTCAAGATTTTTTAAATCAACTAAAATCTATTTGACAACTAAAAATACTAATTTAACCTAGTTTATTGATAATCAAAGAAGACAATTAAAGATTGATATTATAAGGTATAAATTAAACTTGAACAAATTCTCCCACTTAAATTTTAATCTTACAATGCAAACCAAGTTAAATTAATGTCCTAATTCATTCTTTTGACATGAATTAGTTACTCTTAAAACATGCATGTATAATTCTAACCCTTAATTCTCATTAATGTATTAGTTAATTGTAAACACTTATTCTAAGATTGAGAGCCAACTTATAGTAATTTCTCTAATATCCTAATCTCTCAAGTGATGTTTTGATAATGAATCTTTACTAGTTATAAATGAGAATATATTTCTCAATCATACTCTTGCTTATATTAATCATGTATAAAGTACTAACAAAGAATTCTACAAATAAGACTAAGTATACATTACTAAGAACATGAAAGATAAAAACATCAATGTTCAAGTTCCCAAAGTGAATATCATTTAACTATATACAAGATGAAGTATAGATAAGAGATAGTAAAAAGAAATCTCTCAACCCTTTTCCACTTTCGAAGTAGATCTTCTTCTTCTTGCTTGTCTTTTTCTCAAAAAAATCAAACTAACAATGTACTAATTACATTAAAAGAAAAACAGGAATTGTTAATTGTTCTTTTTCATAACTTGTATGCATATATTTCTAACTACTTCTTATGTCAATATATATTGGATTCCAATCCTTGTGTCCTTTAGAAAATGCCCCTTCAGAAGTAGGCAACCTTTGATGGAATAACATGAACCTTTAAGTGTCCTTTCAAAAGTAACCACTAGAATTTCCATTGCTTTCACACCTGCGAAGGATGTCGCATTAGCGATAAAGCATGCTCCCATGTATCATGACTTTTTCTCTCTGTGTTGACCTCCTACTTTGAAGCCTTGTTGTGTCACGCTCGCGACTCCTTCTGTGCTCGTGATAGGATTTCTTCATTTGTTTGATTTCTACCTCTTTTCTTTAGTTCTAGCTCCTTTACTTCCTATACACACTTTCAACAAAAACACATAAAAAGAACCATGTTTCACACAAAAAATTAACTAAAACTAAATATTTACTTCACAAAAACATTCACAAATTATGCATGAGTTAACCCACATCATCAATCCATTTACACATCTCTTATAAAGTAAGGGTTCTTCCCAATAGTAGAACCTACAATCACGCAAAAACTTCTTTCTTTGATTATAATGCAAACCATATGGAAGGATACCGCTTAGTAGGTAGTTGGCAATGTTAGCAAACTAAGGTATCTCTTTAGGAACCATGCATAGAAGATGTTTACCATGAAAACTCTCATCAATAGGCCCATCATCATTATGCATTTTCAATCTGTCTTGATCCAATCTTAACAAATAATCCACCATAAGATTCTTTCTTCGATTTTTATCTCTAATTTCCTAATCAAACTATTGAAGGATCAAAATCCACCTTAAAAGCCTTAGCTTTGCATACTTTTTGCTCAAAAGATACTTAAGGGAAGCATAATCCAAATACACTATAACTTTTGCCCCACTAGATAAGCTTTAAACTTATCGAATGCATAAACAATAGCTAATAACTATTTTTCTTTGGTGGTGTAGTTGATTTGAGCTTTATCTAACAACTTACTTGCATAATAAATCACATAGGCTTTCCCTTCCTTCTTTTTCCCTAAAACTGCTCCTACAGCAAAGTTGCTTGCATCACACTTAATCTTGAATTGTTCATCCCAATTAGGTGGTTGAAAAATAAGTGTTGAAACTAAGGCTTTTTCAATGTTTTAAAGGCATCAAGGCAAGCTTCATCAAACACAAATTCAACATCCTTAGCTGGAAGATTGCATAGTGGCTTAGTTATCTTTGAAAAGTCCTTGATAAACCTCCTATAGAATCCTGCATGTCTAAGAAAACTTCTAATATCCCTTACACACTTTGGAGGTGGCAAATTTGCTATCACCTTAATTTTTACTCCATCTACTCTAATCTCTTTACTTAAGATAGAATGACCAAGAATAATAACCTATTGAGCCATGAAGTGACATTTCTCCTAATTAAGCACCAAACCATACTCCATACACCTATCAAGAACTTTGAAAAGATTCTCTAAATAATGGTCAAAGGTAGCTCTATAAACACTAAAATAATCCATAAATACTTCAACACATTCATTTATTAAATCACTAAAAACGGAAAACATTCAACTTTAAAAAGTAGCAGGGGTATTACATAAACATATTCCTAAATGCAAAAGCTCCATAAGGACATGTAAATGTAGTTTTAGCTTGATCATCAAGGTGAATAGGTATTTGGTAAAAATCACTTAAACCATCTAGATAGCAAAAATTCAAAAAATTAGCTAGCCTTTGTAAGACTTAATCTAAAAAAGGTATGGGAAAGTGGCCTTTTCTATTGGCCTTATATAACTTCCCATAATCAATACACATATGCCATCTCATGATAGTTCTAATAGGAATCAAATCATTAGTTTAATTCTTAACCACCTTCAAGCCTCCCTTCTTAGGAACCACTTGAATGGAGCTTACCCATTTACAATCACCATGTGATGTGCACCGAACCCCGTAGACATCTGGCTTGTTCTTAAAAGCTCATTTTTAGGACTCAAGATCAGATCAAGGTTCATTTAACTTATGAAGGCCAATTGTTTCATAATGGATAGGGATTCAACCCTATTCTTGATGCCTCAAGCCTAAAAAAGGTAAGAAATAGCGACTTAGGGTATCCCTATTCATTATTGGCGATCAACCTATGAGGGCATCTATTGGGCACCACAAGGTAGGTATCATAGAGTTGCCACCCAATAAAACATTTGGAAATGAGTTCTAACCTTATGAGGCCAAAACCAAAGATAGTTTTGGACCTTAGTCCTATTTATACCTTTGGTTAATGTTACATAAATAAGTGTTTCATCTCTTTTCTCATATAAGTTATTATGTTAGAAAAAATAAAAGCGCACTCAAGCATATTAGAAAGTGATAAAGCATGGCATAGAAAGCTGTAAAGCATTTAAGAATAAAAGTAAAAGTAAATTCATACATAAGTCAGGGAATTAATTGAGTTCATTTAGATGAGGACATTAATCCTCGCATGCATATTTATAAGAGGTTAGATTTTGGGTGTGTTTTTTATGAAAATGGGATAATTGATCCCTTATAGCTTGAAAGAAAGGCATCATATTAATTGATTAATTTAAAGTAGAAATTATTTGGTGTGCTTTTAATTTATCATTTGAAAATCCATTTATGCGACAAATAAAACATTAAAAAAGTAAAATATGCATAAATAGGGCTATTGATTAATTTGAAAACTTCAGTTCCCTTATGCATATTTGTGAGATTCCTTTATGTGATTTTTAGAATAAAATTGGAAATTGGTCCATTTTATGAGAAAAATCCAATTAATTAGATAAAAAATATTTTAAGTGAGTTTTCTTAATTATCATGCCAAAATTCATTTTTTTACTATGCTATTATAGACAATTAAGTAAAAGGCACTAAATAATAATACATACCTGAAAATAAATAGGGCAAAATAAAGGAAATTCGAGTCTAATCTCCCGCTTCGATTCTCCAACTCAACCTGGGATAGTAACACGCATATTAAAAATATGACAAGAAAAGATAGTTTATAATTATAAAAAAGGCAAGAAAAGTAAATAATAATGATAATATTAAATAATAAAAATAATTATAAATATTACCATTATAGCAATAAAAATATTAATAACAACAGTATTTACAATAATAAAATTATCACAAATTAATAATATCAAATATCATAGTAATAACAAAATAGTTAACAATACCAAATTTAATAATAGAAAGAAAAATATTGATAAAACATCAATAATAGTAATAATCATGACATAATAATAATAATAATAATAATAATAATAATAATAATAATAATAATAATAATAATAATAATAATAATAATAATTGATAACTATGAATTAAACTATGTTTTTAGTGTGTTTTTAGGTATTTAATTTAGTTAATTTGGTTTTAATTTAGTTAATTTTATGATTAATTTGTTAAATTAGTTATCCGTGGGCTTAATTGAGAATTTTGGTGTTTTTAGAGGTTTAATTGAAAGAAGAAAGGTTGAAATTGCAAGAAGAAAGAAGACATGAGGCAAAAGTGGAAAAGTGGGAAAGTTTACTTAAGTGAAGCACGTGAAGGCAAGAAGAAGTGCTCTCCCAAGCAGAAATTATGCTCTCCCAAGCATAATTTTACTCTCCCAAGTAGGAAACGTGCTCTCCCAGGGTGTTTTGTACTCTCCCATGCAAACAAGGAAAATTATCGACAGAAATCTTCCAATTCAAGAGAAACTCCAACTCAACCTCAGAAAAGGAATTATTATTCAGCAAAACTTCTTTTTTCACAGTGTTTTCACTTTATAAAATGGGCAACAAGACATTAAAAAGGGGGAGAATTAGATAGAGTTACAAAGTTCATTAGTTTTAAGTTTTACTTTGTTTTTCCAGTTTTTTTGTTTTTATTTTTCTTTTCAACTTTGTTTTAATTTTTAAATATGTTTAGGAAGTAGTTTTTCTTCTTTTGCTAATGGATTCTTGAAATCTTATATTTTATTATGACTTATGCTTGTGCTTAATTTTAATGCAAGTTTTATTATTTCTTAGTTTTTAAGCATATTCTTATCATTATTTAACTAAAGTATGGTTGTTAGCTTGATTAATTATTGGTTAATATTGACTTTTAGTTTGATCATGGATATGCATGTTCTTAGGTTAGTTTGCTTGGGTTGATGCATGATTATGTTTCGAATAAGAGATGATTTTGTGTTAATTAAAGTAGGTTAAGATTAAGAAAACGTGTAACTAAGAATAGGTGAAAGATAAATTTCTTGAAAAAGAATTTAATAAACATCTAGGAGGATTAATTCAGATTTTTATGCTAAGTGTTGAATTGTTCTGAATAAGAGAATTTTAATGCTTGGAATGATAATCTTGAGTAAAGTTATCTGGTTTTATTCATCTAAATTCGTCATAATCACTTGTGTTTCTCTTTCAATTAAATCATTTCAATGGAAGTTAAGGTGTATAGTTTCTTTAGCAAGCGAATTTCAGTTATTATTTTGTTTTTAATTCATGTTAGTCTAATTTTATTTTTTATTTTATTTGATTTAATTTTTGTCTTTAAATAAAAAATATTTGGGAAACAATCTCAGATTGATTTAATCCATACATAGATATTATCCTTAGCAATCCATATTTCCTTGGGTACGATATTTGGGATCTTAATCTATATTTTCCTATATTACTAGCCGGTCTAGTACACTTGCTAGACACCGATCAATAATAACAACAACAACAACAACAACAACAACAATAATAATAAGAGTAATAATAATAATAGTAATTAAATTGATAATTAGATATACACATAAATATATAAAATAGAAATAAATAACAATGAAGGAAATGATAATATAAAGTAAAAAGAAAAATTAAAATAATATATATAAATATATAAAAAACATGAATAGTGAAGGAAAAAAATTAAAAGGGCCCAAAATAAGGGAACTAAAGAGGATTTGGGCCAAGCACAAAAGGATAAAAAAAACAAAAGAGAAAGGGAGTGAAGCATGAGTGCAGTGAGTGACAACTCAAGGTCTAAGGGAGTGAGTGAAATGAGTCATGGGAGTGAGTTGCAACTTAAGGTCCAAGGGAGAGAAACAAGGAAGTAAGTCATGACTCAAGGTCCAAGGGAGTGAGTTAAATGAGTCATAGGAGTGAGTCACGACTCAAGGTCCAAAAGAGTGAGTCAAATGAGTCAAGAGAGTGAGTCACGACTCAAGGTCTAAAGGAGTGAGTCAAATGATTCATGAGAGTGAGTCGCGACTCAAGGTCTAAAGGAGTGAGTCAAATGAGTCACAGGAGTGAGTCGCAACTCAAAGTTCAAAGGAGTTTACAAGTCACTAGAGTGAAGGGGGAGTGAATAGGACTTTCAGCAATTGGAGTTTTTGCTTGTCGCCATAAACTCCTATCGCTAAAGGTCCACAGCAATAAAAGGATAAGCCTAAAGGGAAATTTTTTAGCGATGGAGGAAAATGATTGTCGCTAAAAGACCTAACAAAGCAACTCACACAGGAACTAAAGAAAGAAAATGTTTTGGCCCAAAAAAGCTTACCGAAGAACCTTAAATAACTTACACAATAAAATACTAATTATAAACTATAATAAATTATGTAAAAATAATAAATAAACAAATAATTTAATTAAACTAATACAATTAACAAATTAACAAAAAAACCAATTAAATTGACATATTAAATAAACAAATAACAAATTAATATAACAATTAAATTAATAAACAACTAATTAACAAATTAATATAATAAAATAAATAATTAACAACTAATTTATATAATGAAACAATTAACTCATTAAGCCAAAATAATAAATTAATACACAAAATTATATAGCAAATTAACATATTTTACAATTAATTACAAATAAGAGCAATTAATAATATATTAAGGTAGATCTATAAGATTAATTAAACAATAAATTAAAAAGATTAGTTATATAATTAATTAAAACTAAATATTAAATTTATAGGTTTTTAAAGGCTCGAGAATATTGCCTTCAGTTATGCTCTGCCAAAGATCGAAGACATGAGTGCTTTTGGCTTTTTTTTTTTATTTTTGGTGATTTTTTGGAATTTTTTGAAGTTAAAATTCTTTAATTTCCATGGGAGAGGAAGAAGGAAGAAAAACAGAAGATGATGAAGAAGAAGAAGTAAAAAGAGGAGAGAGTCATCATTCAGGCACAAAAACCCAAAATTATTGTCCCAAATGGGATAAGCTAAAGGGGATTTTTTCCCTTGTTCTCGATTGTAAAATGCATTTTTGGAGTGATTCACGAACCTGGTCAGTGAGTCACTCATGGACCAAGTCCGTGAGTCACTCCCAAACCATTGACTTTGACTTTACCCCCTTTTTCTCAGCCGGCTGACCTCTAACTCAAAATATTTTGCAATTTTTAGGCCCAAAGATGCCATTTTTTCGACAAACTGTCTAATAGACATTTTTTACCCTATGTATTAGCTTTGAAATGAATTAAAAATTACTCAATTTGGATTTATATATTGGGATTTATGGCTAAAATACTAACGACTGCTCCTAGGAAATTTTCTAGGATAGAATTGGTGTTTTGACTTTGAAAGAATTCTAGGAATAATGGGTTTAAAATTAGTGACCGGTATCTAGCAAGTGTACTGAATCGGCTAGTAATATAGGGAAATATAGATTAAGACCCCAAAATATCGTACCCAAGGGAACATGGATTGATAAGAATAATATCTATGTATGAATTAAATTAATCCGAGATTGTTTCCCAAATGTTTTTGATTTAAAAGCAAAAATTAAATAAAATAAACAATGAAATAAAACAAAAGCTAAAATTAAACCAACATGAATTAAAAAACAAAACAATAATTGGAATTCTCTTGCTAAAGAAACTATCCACCTTAATTTTCATTGTAATGACTTAAATTCAATAGAAACACCGGTGATTATGAAGAATTTAGATAAATAAAATCAGATAACTTTACTCAAGATTATCATTCCAAGCATTAAAATTCCCTTATTCAGAACAATTCAACACTTAGCATAAAAGTCTGAATTAATCCTCCTATCTGTCTATTAAAGCCTTTTTCAAGAGATTTAAATTTCACCTATTCTTAGTTCTTCCTCTCTTAGTATTAACAAATAAAATTAACACATAATTATCTCATATTTCAGATAATAATCATGCATAAACATTAAAGAATCAATCTAAGAACATGCAAATCATTAACTATGTCAAAACCAATTTTTAGTTATTTATTCAATAAACCAACAATCAATCTCAACACAATCAAAGTTAAGAATATGCTTAAAACCAAGAAATAATCAACTGATATTGAAAATTAAGCTCAAAATAAAGTCATAACAATGAAAATATAAGATTTTAAGGATCCATTAGCAAAAGAAGAAAAACTACTTTATAAACATAGTTAAAAACTAAAACAAAGTTGAAAAACTTAAAACAAAGTTGAAAAGAAAAATAAAAACAGTAAAACTAGAAAAGACAAGTAAAACTAAAACTAAAGCAATTAATCCCTTCTAATCCCTAATTGATCTCCTAATTGATGTTTTAGATTGCTATTTATAGGGCAAAATTGTAGTAGATTCCTTCTTAAACTCCAAAATCAAATAGGAAGCAAACTTTTGAATCTCTGAAACCAATCAAATCTTGAGCAATCATATCAGCACTTGGTTATTCAATATCAATGCAAGAAATAAACACATGTAATGTGTAATATTGAACAAGTGATAGTGTGCAAACTTGAATCAACAAGGATGGAAATAATGAAAAAAAATGAATTCAATCTCTGAGTTGTGTGCTTGAGTGAGTATATGAGTGTGAATGAGTGAGGGTGTGTGAGTATGGGGGTGATGTATGAGTGAGGAGAGTAAGTGAAAGGAATGAAAAATGAACATGTGAAGATGAAATGAAAGAACAAAAATCGTGTGGGTTTAATTAGGGAGGTAGTGGCTTTCACATGGCCACACAAGGGTATAGGCATACGTACACGTGGCCATGCATGGGAGAGATGCAAGGGAGACACGGTAACATGGGTGAAGACAGAAGCTTCATGCATGGGCACGGGTGAATATACCTGTATGAACACGTGGGCACGCGATTTTTATGGGGCAAGCAGTAGGCTTATGAGTGGGCATGGGTGGATATACCTGTATGAACACGTGGGCACATGATTTGGTGATGAGAGGCAGAATCCTGGTGCATGGGCGTGTGAGGGCAAAGGCATCTGGGCACGTGGGCACGCATGCCAGGAAAGAAAGCAACCCGTGGTCACATAATAGGAAAGGGCAGTGACACAAGTGGGAGCGTAATTGAATGCTGGGCTCAAAAATTTCTCTGGTCTTCCTACTGCACTCTTTAGCTCAATCTTCCTGCATGTTAAAGCACCAAGTTAACTTTTATTTATTTTAATTCATCTTTAACCATTTTCAATCAATCACATTAACAATGTAAACCAATTGTTGAACCATATAAACCAATTACAGCTCATACTCACTTAATTAGACATTTCCTTCTTTTCAAGCTACAATTGAATTATGCCAACAATATGCACATCTATCAATTAATTAAATTCCAATCATAGTCCACTCTTAACTCAAAATATGCAAGTTTCTTCTTTAAATTCTCAGCATCAAGCAACAATATGCAAATTCACATCTAATCCACTCAAGACACATAAAATCATACTTACCTCAAAAATCATCTCAAAAATCACCATTTTAGCTCCTTTACTAATCTTAATTAGGCACAAAGACCATTAAAAGCTGATGTTCTACCCAAATCTTAAACTCATGAATTAAAAGACACAAATAAATAACAAACATGCATTAAACTATAAAAACAATGGCAAAACAAATTATTGAAAATAACATGCAAAACATAAAAAAAATTGATAAAAATTTAAAGAGAAGAGTTAGAGAAGAAGTTCTGGTTTATTGAGTCCCAGCTCGACTCATGTTACTCTCGGGAGGTCGAGCTTGTGATCCAAATATAGGTCTCTCCGGACTTTGTTCCTCATTTTCTCCCATTAGTAGAAGAAACTTGTTATAGTTTATCAAAGCTGAAAACTCCATATCTTCAATAAAATATGACTCATCCTTTGGATCATTTATAATGAACTCTACCGGCTCCTCTAGCCTAAATAAACCCTTTAAGTGGACTGAATTCAACATCTCCACTTGAGAATCTTTTCCTTCTTGCTCATTTGGTGATAAATTCTCTACAAAAGATCCTACACCTTCTAAATAAACACATGACTTATCCTCAAATATGAATTGCTCCTTTTGTTCCTTATCCTCCATAAATGAATGATTTGGTTTCTTTTCCGTACCATCATCACCTTGAGCGCTCAAAAGTTCTAGCTTAGATTCCAACTTTTCAATTCCATGCTCTTTATTCCTTAATAAATTTTCTTGACTTTTAATTGTCTCCTCTTGGGTCCTTATTTTCTCTTCTTGAATTCTAAACTTTTCCTCTTGAACCTTTAATGTAGCCTCTAACTCCTCTTTTTTAGCATAAAATTCCCTTTCCTTCCTTATAAGCAAGTCACAAACATTTTCAGTTTCGGAGATAATAGCCTCTTGCGTGGCCTTCCATTTTTCTTTTGCAGCCCAAAATTGCTCGTCCTTACCTATAAGCAGGTTATGAAGACGCTGATTCTCGAAAATATAGGCCTCTTTTGAGTATCGCTGTTCTTGATTCTCTCTTTTCAATTCTTCCATTTGTGCTCTCAAATTCCAAAGAGAATAAGACTTTTCAGCAATAGATGGTGATGAATAAGGATTTTGTGATTGTGCACGCAATCGTTCTATCTCCTTTCTTCCTCTTAATAGATCATTCATTCGTTGTTTTAAAAGAAACAATTCATAATCTTGGACCTCATCTTGCATCATCTTGAAAGATGTTTAGAATTGTTCATGCAAAGAACAATCACCAAATTAAAAACAAAATAAAAACCTCAGACTAACTCAATCAAAGATATTAAACAAACAACACCTCTGCTCCCCGGCAACGATGCTAAAAACTTGATCGGTATCTAGCAAGTGTACTAGATCGGCTAGTAATATAGGAAAATATAGATTAAGACCCTAAAATATCGTACCCAAGGGAACATGGATTGCTAAGAATAATATCTATGTATGAATTAAATTAATCCGAGATTGTTTCCCAAATATTTTTGATTTAAAAGCAAAAATTAAACAAAATAAACAATGAAATAAAAAAAGCTAAAATTAAACTAACATGAATTAAAAAACAAAACAATTATTGGAATTCTCTTGCTAAAGAAACTATCCACCTTAACTTTCATTGTAATGACTTAAATTCAATAGAAACACCAGTGATTATGAAGAATTCAGATAAATAAAATCAGATAACTTTACGTAAGATTATCATTCCAAGCATTAAAATTCACTTATTCAGAACAATTCAACACTTAGCATAAAAGTCTGAATTAATCCTCCCAGATGTCTATTAAAGCCTTTTTCAAGAGATTTAACTTTTACCTATTCTTAAATCTTCCTCTCTTAGTATTAACCAATAAAATTAACACATAATTATCTCATATTTCAGATAATAATCATGCATAAACATTAAAGAATCAATCTAAGAACATGCAAATCATTAACTATGTCAAAACCAATTTTTAGTTATTTATTCAATAAATCAACAATCAATCTCAAAACAATCAAAGATAAGAATATGCTTAAAACCAAGAAATAATCAACCGATATTGAAAATTAAGCTCAAAATAAAGTCATAACAATAAAAATATAAGATTTCAAGGATCCATTAGCAAAAGAAGAAAAACTACTTCCTAAACATAGTTAAAAACTAAAACAAATTTGAAAAACTTAAAACAAAGTTGAAAAGAAAAATAAAAACAGAAAAACTAGAAAAACAAGTAAAACTAAAGCAATTAATCCCTTCTAATCCCTAATTGATCTCCTAATTGATGTTTTAGAATGCTATTTATAGGGCAAAATCATAGTAGATTCCTTCTTAAACTCCAAAATCAAATAGGAAGCAAACTCTGCCCAAAATAGGAAGCTCGAGCAAATCCTTTGCGAAGTGGGAGTCTTCAGCACATGGCCACGTGTCTTCTAGTGTATTTCTATACATGGTCACGTGTTTCCTCCTTTCCTTGCACGTGGTCACGTGTTGCTTCATTGTTATTAATCACGTGGCCATGTGTTGCTTAGTTCATTTTCACACATGGCCATGTGTTCTTTTCTTCTTCAATTCACGTGGCCATGGGTCTTTCACCACTCACCTTCACGTGGTCACATGTTCCTTTCTTCATATTAAACACGTGGTCACGTGAAGAACTTCTGGACCTTACGCTTGCATTAAATTTCCAAATTCACAGTTTTGGCCCATAATTTTCTTGCCTTTTACAATTAAGTCCTTTTTCTTGCAAATTAATCCTGAAAAACGCCAAAATTTACAATTAACTCCATAAACATAAAATTAACCAATTAAACTCAAATTTAACCTAATTAACACAAAATTAACTTAATTAAACACCTAAAAACATACTAAAAATACTATATAAATCACCATTATCAATTAGGTCATACTATCCTTATGGAAGTTGTTCCAAAATGAGTCTAGTTTCTATCAAAATTTAATTCATCTCAATATGAGCTTTATGGATGGATTTATACCCAAAATACTATAAACTAGTCTTGGTATGGGGATAGATTCAGGTCATCTATGTTCAAGCCTAATTTTGAGAACCTTAAAGACTGGATTAGGTCTAGGTTTTTTCATAAAAGCTGTATATCTATGCCTTAAAATTCAAATGGCTTTGTAAGCATCTACTTATGAGGTCTTTATGCTGAGAAATTACCATAACACTCTAGACTATTCTAAGTTTTAAAAACCGATTTTCTCATTTTGGCTTTTCGAAAGAGATAAATAGGTAAAGCCCGAATAAAAGTTATTTTGAGAAAATTAGAAAGCTGGGAAAGCTTATCACTTTTATTCCTTGTCTATTTATGTGAACCCATTTCCTCATTAGGTAACTTTAATCAGGAGTTACCTCAAGATCCAGTGTCTACAGTGGCTCCCAATTTTAGGAAACTTAGTGCACTAGTGCCTAAGTGAGCTAAAATTCCAAGTAAGGGATAGAAGACGTGTACCTGAGGGGGTGAACTTTTGATTGGATCGAGTGGCTTACCATTAACTTGTTGACATTTTAAACCTTAATCTACTAAGTAGTTACTGCCAGCTTATCAACATTTTAACTCTTGATCGATTGAAGCAAGTGATTACCATCAGTTTGTCGACATTTTAACCCTCTTATTCTCTTTTTATGAACTTGTGGCTCTATTACCTGCAAAAAGGATGTCAAATGACTTTTAAGAGGGCTTTGTGCTTACAAAGAGAGTTTAATGGATTTGGAAAATTTTTAGTGTTTGATAGTTGTGAATTATACTAAGTTTTGTATGTTTTATGTGTTTAAGTTGTTTAATTGAGTGTTAATTTGGTATATTTCAAGATTAATTAGTTAATTTTTATGTTTGTAGGTTGAATTGCAAGTTTTGGTGTTTTAAGGGCTAAATTGAAGAAAAGGAGAAGTTATTGAAGAAAGAAAGAGTTATGGGAGAAATTTTGTAATTTTGTAATTTAAAAGCTTGATTCTCATGAAGTGCAAAGAGGAGGAACTTAGGAGAGTTGTAAAACATCTCAATCGAGTTCCACATCAACTCACTCAAGCTTTAAACACCTCACCCAAGCTAAAATCCCTTTTTTGAATTTTGAAATCACCTCACGCGAGCTTAAATCACCTCTCCTAAGTTGTTTATACCTTTCCTGGGTTGTTAAAGACCTTAACCAAGCTCAACAAAACCTCACCTAAGTTATATTACACCTCTGTTGAGTTAAAGATTCATATACACAATAAAACTCTATTCCTCTCTAGTTTAGGAAGTTTCAAGGCACAAAACTTCTTCTTTAGAGGCTATATAAGTAAGACAAAGAACCTGAATTGGGGAGTAGTTAGAGTAGAGTAGAGTAGAGTTACAAAATTTTCTTCATAGTTAGCCTTATTTTTTTATTTAATTGTACAATAGTTTTAGACTTAGTTTCCTTATTTTCTTAGTTTTCAATTCTCTAAAATATCCAAGCTTTCTACTGCATGTGTTGAGAAGTCATCAAGAGCAAGTTTGAAGCTTCATGAGTATTATATCACTTTATTTTAGTTTTTCTTTTATTTTAATCACGTTCAATGATTTTCTTACTTTTATTGAGGGAAACTTGAACCCTCAGACTTTTATTGTAATAACTGTGATTTTAGCTTAATTTTAATGCAAGTGTGTTATTTCTTAATTCTTATGCTAAATCTTATCTTTGGTTATCGTTGGATTAATGTTTAATGTTTTGAATGGAATGTTGAATGCTAATTTAGACTTTAATTGAGGATATAGATGTTCTTAGCTTATTCTTCTCATATTGATGTATTCTTGCATTCTGAGAATTGAGCAGTGATTTGTTGTTCATAAGTTGATTTAAATATAATAATGTTGAATTGAGAATGGGCTAGAGTTAGATCTCTCTCAAGAGGGCCTAATGAAGGATTAGGAGTTTAAATTGGATTGTTATACTAAGTATTAAATGGTTTATAAATAGAGGATTTACTGCTTAAAATGATATTCTGAAAAAGATATATATTTTTATTTAACTGGTTTTCCATAATTACTTGTGTTATTTTTTATTAGGTCATTGTAATGAAAGTTGAGGTGGATAGATTTTAGTGTAGTCTTACTTTTTAATTTACTTAATTGTCTATTTAACTTAGTTCTTGCTTTCAATTAAAAACTTGGGAGATAATTTCAAATTAATTCAATTCAATTAGATAGATATTTTACTTGACAATCCATGTTCCCTTGGATCTGATATTCTTAGGGTCTTAATTATATTTCCTTATATTACTAACCGATTTAGTACACTTGCTAGATACCGGTCAATGCTTTCAGGGAGACTTTGATGCTAGTAGAGAGGATTTGATGCTCGCAGAGAGACTTTTGATGCCTGTTAAGAGGACTTCATGCTCTTAAGGAGACTTTGATGGATTTTGATTTATTTGGCGCTCATCAAAAGGTGGATAGATATTAAAATTTTTCATGCCTCTTAAGAGGACTTTGGTTTGCATGTTCCTAAGAGACTTTGGATTTATGAATTTTTAAATGCCTTATCTAAAGGAATTTGGAGTTTTTTTTTATTTCTTGGAAACTTTGGATAGTTGCTCTTTTGGTTTGTTATTAGAATTTGTGTTTTGGTGCATTCCAGATTTTAGAATTTTGATGCTTTTTGAAGATTTAAAACTTTAGATTCACATTTCAAGATTAAATTTTTTTTAGTGTGCATCTTAAGGTCAAGAGTTTTAAGTTTTTGCGTGCATTTTAAGAGGGCTTGATGCTTACCTAGAGGCTTTAATGCTCACAGATAGACTTCGATTACTGAACTTTGATGCTCATAGATAGACTTTAATTGTCGGACTTAATGCTCATAGAGAGACTTTGATGCTCATGGGGATTTCGTTTTTATGTCTGTTTGAGTATGTATATTTACACTTTGGGTGAATTTTGCATTTTCACAATTTGGGGGTAATTTTGAATTTGTACAGTTTGATTGTGTGTTGAATTCCTACATTTTTTTCTTCTTTTTTTTACATCTTAAAATGTTAGATTTGTACAGTTTGACTATTGTTTAATTTTTGCATATTGAATGTATTTTAACTTTAGATAATTAAATGCATTTTGAATTTGAGATTTTTAGACTTTAGAATGTATATTGAGTTTTTTTTATATAGTTTGAATGCATTGAAATTTTTTCATTTTGAAAAGCTTTGAGTTAGTATAATTTAAGTGTACAATAAATTTTTTACATTTTTGAAAGCGTTTCAAAGCCTTTAAACTTATTGTGTTAGGGAATTTGCAGAATTTGCATTCTTTATACATTTTTATTTTTAAGGTATGTTAAAGAAGTTTTGTACATTTAAATCTTTTCATATTTGAAGAATTTTAATTTTTTTTGTACATTTGAAGAATTTTGAGGATAAAGAATCTTACTTGGTTACCCACAGCAAAGATGTGCATTAGTGTCCTGGCTCTACAAAGGATTTTTTTTATGGATTTGCATGATTCCCACCTATGAAGATTTTGTTTTTGAGCGAGATAGTTATCCCCTTGAAATTGGTTCCAGTATGGCATGTGCATAGATGACCTCATCTACATAAATATTCCCCTCGTATGATTTCTCCTATGGAAATTCTGTCCTAATCTGATTGACCATTACCTAAAGTTTTATTAGAAGTGTGGAGTCCACTGACATTTTCCTTGCAAGAAATTATTCATATGAGTATATGCAAGAGATTATATGTGTAACATATGTGCAAAATTCATATGTGTACGCACAATCATATATGTGAGCAATATGCAGCAGGTGTTATAGGTGGTGTGTGCAAACAATGGCCTGCCAAAAAATGTCTAAAGTTTGGAGTAATTATGACTTATCAATTACTTTAAACTTGAAATTTATTCATCCTTGAATAAACTGGATGGACCATACTATTAACTAGTTTAATCTCAGCAAGAGAAATTAATGGGGTCACTCTCAGTGAGGGGCAGGAGAATAGGCATGCTGATACCAAAGCTTATTGAACCTACACATAAGCATAATGCATACCAAGCAATTTTTGTGTATGTGTGTTGAAGGCCAAAACAAAATTTTAATTTTGAAAGCAAATTCTAAATGCAAATTTGGGCACAAGGTTCAACTTGAATACGTAAACGCATTCATGGCTTCCCACTTGAAGCTCAAGAAATACCATATGCCCCTTCTTACATACCAAACCTTACTAGAAGGTCATCTCCGCTAGGTTGGATAAGACTGAACCTAGAATCAGGAGGTCTTACATTGGTTGTAACATTAGGCTTGGGTGAGTGGCTAACAAAGAAGGGTTAGGTCACTGGAGGAAAATGATCACTATGTTTCCTTAACTGATATGAAGACTATTCTTTACTCATTTTTCCATTATCTAAGGGCTTTTGGATTTGAATCTGGTGACTAACTCACTGGAAATTGTTTGAGAGATAATAACTCATTGTCTCCCTTTCCATTTTGCTCTCTATTTTTCATTCTCGTTGTTGTGATTTTAAATTCAAAGATTTCCCATTCCCTTTTTCTTTTCTTTATTTATTTTGTTATTTTTTTTTCTTTCTTTTCCTTTCTTTTCTTTTTCTTTTTTTTCATTTCATTTTTTTGTTCAATTTCCTTTTTTCTTTTATGGGTTTATTACTTTAAAAAACCTCAATTTCCTATCAATGAAATTCATATAAAAGATTGGTAGAGATTAATTCCCCCCATTCTTGAAATGTGCAATCAACTTTTTCATAGTGGTAATCTTCTTAAAGGCAAGCTAAAACCATTTTAGGGTAAGGGGTTGTTTTGATGTGTGTAACAAAAAAATGAGCACGCATTCAGCATGCTTGAAATAAAAGCTCAAAGGGCTGGCAAGTGATGGTGAGATCAGGGTAGGAAAAGTCATTTAGAGGGCTCCATAAATAAAGGATACCTTAATCATTTTTTATATTCTGTCTCATCCCAACGTCACTTTGATAGGTAATTAGAAAGGTTCTAGTGCTCTTATTGAGTTTTATCCAATCCCCACAATTGCAAATCATTTTTTCTCAGCTTATTTAAAAATCTACTTGAGGTGCTCAAATTTTAAAAATTGCATAGTATAGCGAAGGCTTTATGCAATTCCGCACATAGAGATAAATCATGCTTATCTCCTACTTAACCCATGTTTGAATGAAACACAGATTTCAAAAGTTGAGGTCAAATCCATTCACATTTGAGAATCCCTAGGATGAGGTAAAATTTCAAATTAAAGGTAAATTAATAAGAGGTAACTATGTCAAAACTCTAGCCATTGCTTAGCAAGAAAATAAATTAAAATTAAGGCATAAGTTGTTTTAATTGTGAATACTCCCTATGTTTGTGAAAAGGGACAATGCAATGGTAGTCATAATCATTTTGAATGCGTCAGGAAGACAGTGGTCCTCGAGTTTCCATTCGGAGAAGCGGGGCGATCCTCAAATGTAAAACTGATAAAAATGATAATGTTAGAATCTTGGGACAAGACTTGATAAGATAAATTAGGCTTGAGGCCTAAGCTATTTTAATAGGGGTACTCCCTGATGTTGATGAAAGGATGGTGCTGCAATTGTCGCCCTAAATGCATTGGGGAGATAGTAACCCTCAAATTGTTCTTAAGAGAAGGACATCACCATGGCTATTTGTGAATGCATCAAGGAAATGATGATCCTCGAACCTGTAAATTAAAAGGAAATTATGTCACAACTTGGCAAGATAAATTAAGCTAGAAATACTTCCTAAAATTGGGAAAAAGATAATGCCACGGTCATCTCAAAGGCACCAAAGAGGTGATGATCCCTAAACCTATAAAACAAAAATTGTGTCAAAATCTTAACAAGATAAACTAAGTTAGGAATACTTCCTAAAATTGGAATTGCAATGGTCATTATATTGATGCAAGAATCCTCGAATCGCTAGGCTATCACATATGAAGGCCTAGGTGGGTTAAAATAAAGACAACAAGACATGCTTCCACTTTACCTGCAAAGTTATGCACACAATAACATATACAAAAGATTGTGTGCAATGTGTTCAAGAATGCATGCAAACATGGAAGAACACATGCATGAGATGTATTCTATACACCAAGGTGGTTAGGATATTCCATCTTGGATGTGGGTTGACTGATGATCCACATGTGTCTTCCCTATAACTCCTGGTCTTTAGGCAAGTTTCCTATGATTATTTTCTTTTAGTTTTTTCTACCTAGCCTTCTTTCTATACTTTGTTATTATCCTTAAGGTAGCTAATTTGTTGCTACTGCACCTTTGGCAAAAGAAAGTCCACTTCCTTACAAACTACAGTGTATTCATCCTATTGGGTGTTATGTCTTGCTGAGCTTGTGATTTCAACATCTCTACTCAAAAATTGTGCCTCTCTGCCTGAACAGTTTGTGGTAAATGGAGATACACTATCTACCCCTAAAACTCTGGCTTGTGTCTCAAGCTCTGTGTAAAGCTCTTTTAAGAGGAGGCAACTGAAGAATCAAAGATTTCGATCACGGGTTATCAGACTAATATCCTGTGATGACTCTTTCTCCTTATAAGACTTTGCCAATGTACTAAATGACCACTGACATACCCATCTTTTCTGACAGCATTATTTTGCTGATCTGTCTTTCCCACCAATTAACATTGATCCAAAGGGAACTAACCAGTAGCTATTGTCTACTTAGCATGATCAAAAGCATTCAAACATATTGACCTTATTTCCACTTTATGTGTTTATGGCTGAGATTTTTTATTACCACTCTAGATGGGAAATCTATATGTCTATTCTTAAGTAGGCTATGCAAGGCCATATTTTAGATTGTGGCTCATTAAACTAGACAACTTGAGGAACTATAAGTCACAGTGAAGTAGCCTTCCATTGATTGCATCATATCGGGCTATCATTTCTCTGTGATGGTAACACCAAACTCTAGCCCTTCTAAAACTATAGGGTGTACTTCCCTGACATGTAATCTTTTTGAATTAGAAAAGTCTCTTTCCATGGCAAGTCAAAAGAACCTTTAGATATATAAAGTGCTAAGCCATTTACATGAGCTATATAAATGCCACCATGAGTTCTCCTATAACTATCATGGCTTTTTACTCATTGGTGCACCTCAAATACACACCATTATGACTATCCCTTTGTTTAAAACAATATTCCTACTAATAGACTATGTGAGGAGTTTATGAATCTTTTTTGATCTTCTCTAAAAACTCCCTTTAAGGATGTTAGTTTCTCCTGAGCAAGGCTAAGTGTTGGAACATCATGGTCTCTTATCAATAGTGTGAATGTACATTACTCGCATGGTTCTCTAGGCATAGGACCTAGAAGGGAAATGGGTTGCTCAACCTTTCCCAACTTTCACAAGACAGCAGGTACTTCTTTCTGATGGAGCATCCACCATGAACGTGGTAACTATGGTTAATAAGTCTCTAGATACTTCTACTACCTTTGCCCCTAAGGCTAAGGGTGCTAGTTTCTAGCCCATACAACCTTGCTATTAATGTCTTTAGGTAACTATTATCAAATAAGAAGTCCCTCTTTAGCAATATGCTTTCAAAAGGGCTTTAAGCAAGTTTGCTTTAGGTGCTTTCTCTTTAGTTTTTCATGCCCTGCCCTTTTCCTAAGCTTTCTTATTGCCCCCAAGGAAGGTGATCCATCGCTTTTGTGCTTTTGTAGAAGATAATATCTTCCTTAATAGATTGAATATTCAATCTAATGCCCCTAAGAACATGGAAAATAATTCCAACTTGGCTTCTGCACTCTATTCAACAACTTCTTAAAGAGATATATCCATCAACCCCTGCTCGAAGAACTTGTAGTCACTAGAGAGATGATTTATTGATTCTAATCCTGTGTTACGACTTAGCTGCTAAAAGAGAGGTTACATGGACCTTATCATTGCTAACAACCCCTTGTTCCTCCAGATACTCATAGTCCCTAGAGATAACGCAAAAGCATTTCTACTTTATCTGGTTCAAGTGGCACACCTTTATCTCTGCCAACCAACACTAGGTTCCATTTGTGACATTTATCAAGAACAAGTATTTAGACATCAAAAGGTGCTCCTCCTCTATTAATATAGTGTCTTCGTAAGGATGATAAGAACATTTTTAAAAGCATCTGATGCATGAGGTATAGCTTTTATCACTTTGAGAATCTAGCCTCAATGCAAGCTCTAATGTATGGAACAAGTTTCTTTTTGTATGTTAATCATATGTTTGTGCCTAACTTATATATGCCTTCTTATTTACATGCATCATATAGAAATAACAACAATTATACCCAGACATGTAATGCAAAAATATATATTCCATTGAACCTCAAGGAGTAACACCTTGTTTACACCTGACTCCTACCATCAATCAGCCTTCATGTGTTTTTTTGATTGAATATTTTCTCTTAACCCCTAATTTTTGCCTAGGATGCCTTTTTCGATTTTTTTCTTAGCGGGGTGCCCAATTTTGGCAAGGCTGCCTTTTATCAGTTTTTAACCTGCAGGGCTGTATTTTCTTCTTTTTTTTGTCTTTTCCATGGAACCTTCTTCAATCCATCATCATTGTTTGACTCATTAAATCCTTTTAACCATTGCTGGAGAGAACCAATTATCCCTTCTAACCATAGCTCCTTCAATTGAAATGGTTTGACTTTGGTTTATGCAGCCAGAAGCATTTGATTTGAATGGTTTCTTCCAAAGAGTGGCCTTCAACCCACTTTCTAAAAGATTAAGTAGAGCTTTCTTTTCTTTCCAAACTAGACCGAAATGTTGAATTCTCCTTTAAGTTGCTAAAGATTCTGCTTTGCTCATCCGACTCTAATAGTTGAGCTCTCGAAGCAATACTTTCAAAGTTGAGACTCAATCTTGATTAGCTATGATGTTTCCACCCTCAAATGTCGAAAAGAAATAAATGGTCTTTGAAACTTTGCTTTTGTCTCGTTTCTTTGTTTATGCCAGCCATATAAGCTTCTATTTAAGTTTTTTATTTTCCTTTCCTTATCTTGATTGGTTAATGTCAGCCTATTTCTCGTACAATGCTTCCCTTAAGATAATGCGTTGAGGTGATAGCTTATAGATCATTCTATAGTCCTTCTTTAAGGCATCTCTAAGAAATATTGGCACTTCTAAATAATGGGGCTTGTAGACACCTTGACCTGAGCCTACTTAGATCAAGGTTACCTGATGATGAGGAAATAATGTATTATTGACATCAAGTTTAGATCTTGAAGCTCCAATCATGGATTTGTCATTTTCTCTTAAATATTTTCATGATTTTCTAAATACTTTCAAATATTTTTGAGTGTTTTAACAAGATAGCCAAAAAAACCCTATTTCTTGAATGACAGTGGTGACAGACGGTTGTCTCTCTCTACAATTCATTCACTTAATTTCATGATTATTTGGATGTTAAATTAATCGTTTTGACTATTAAAACTGAATAATATGCTTGCCTTGTTAAAGTATAATTCATTTCTAATGTGTGCAATGTGTTAGAGGCATGATGGCCAAAAGGAATTCCTCCATTATTGTCATGAAGTTCTTCTTTATATGTATATATGTGTTGTATTTCCTTAATTTTAATGCAATATTACGTACATTTTGGTGTTTTAATGTGTTTTGGCATGATTTAATGCTCAGTTATTGCATATTTAGGACCAAGGTATTTGTTTGGGCCAATTTCCTACATTTTTCTTTTGGTCCGCAAGTTTTTGCTCTGTGTCAGAGGCGAAGGATGGGAAAAAGGTGTCAGGGACGACTGTCCTTCAACCGAAGGATGGGATGTCTCCCTTGCCTTCCTCCTAGTCGTCCCTCACTTCTTTTTTGCCATCCATGGGGTATTTTTTAGGGTTTTTTCCATGCATTTTAGGTTTTTTGTGTTTTTTATTTTAATATTTGTTTTATGAAGCATTTATGCAATATTTTTGTATGTTTTGTTACTGTTCACATGTTCCTATAATTAGTCTATTCATGTATACATATTATGTAATTTTTTTATCCTCAATGCTAACTAATTTGCTTGTTTTATGTTTTCTGAGCAATTTATTTATTCATTATCATGGAGAACATATGGTATTTGCATGGGAAGTCATGCTCCTACTCTGGTCATCATCTTTATTTGGGTTACTTCAATTTTTTATTTGATTATTATATTGTTTGTTATTTATTCATTTTTTTCATTAGAATTTTATTTAAGTTTGGATGTATTATCTTTTAGGGTTTGTAGTAGCTAGTAAAAAAGAATTTTTTCGAGCACACTAAATTGAAAGGCATTAAAAAGAATTAGGATTTTTCCATAAAACATGGACCAATGTCCAATTTTCTACCCAAAGTTCACACAATATAATAAAACCTTTTTTTTTTTGTAAAATACGCATAAAGGAACTAATGTTCCTAACCCAAAATGAATGCCCTAACTTATGTGTGCATATTGCTTTATTCTTAGTTTGTTGGATGATTTGCTTATGTAATAATTTCTAAGTAGGATTTTGTTTTAAGTATTTATTTATTGCTTTCTTTACTTGTTGAGGATGTTTACTTAAATTCTATGGCTTGCATCGTGTGAGAGAGGAGAGCAGATTAATTCTAAAACTTGATTATAAACTAACACCTAATCAAGATGCTTAATAAGAGGGATGTCTCAAACACAAGTCTCTATTTGGGAATCAAAATAAGGTCGAGATTCAATTCCCAACATTTTGTTGGGTGGCAACCTATGACACCTGCTTCTTTGAGCCTGCTAGTAGATGCTTACATGGGTTGACTGTTAGCAATAATTAGGGTTCAATCCTTCTTATTACAAAGCGGCTAGTTTATGATTAAAAGTGAGCCCCCTTTAGTCTCGAGCCCTAAAAGCAGGCCTTCAAGAATGAACCCAAAAGCAAATGGCAGACTCTAGCGTACATCACAATGGCAACTCCATTGGGCACTAAAGAGACCTTGCTTCGAAAAGCATTTTGGCTAAGTTCTTTATAATTGAGTTTTAATAATTAATCTTCTCTCCTTTCTAAATTGCATTTTTTGTATATATCTTAGAGCTTTAGAATTAAGTTAGGCATCCCTTTTTAGCCCCGGTGCTATCTTGAAGCATGCCTTACATTCACTTAGTATAGGGAGGTGTCAAGGAGGCCCATCAGCCTAAGTCAAGTACTAAATAGTATATGAAATGGTAACCCATCGGTCGTTATGCTTATGATGAGTTAGACCTATTGGTAAGGACCATGCTTGGGTAGCCTTAAAGTTTCACCACCCTTGACTAAAACCCATGTAATGATAATAACAATTTCCCTTAGGTTGTATAACCATAATAACTCTTTGCTTACTATATGGACCTTTATGTATTGACCAAACTCACACAAATTAAGAGGGTACCAGTTAAAGGTTGCCATGCCCTGCCGGGCCCAATCCGATCTATATAAGTTAGTCAAAATATATAATAGTCAAAGCCCATATGCATGTGCTTTCAATTAGAGAGGTTATGTTATCGGTTTTCCACCATGTATCATGCATATCTATTGGGTACCTTGCTGACCCATGGGCTAAGTCCACCTAGGAAAGAGATTGCATGACCTCCTATGTGGGAATAATAAGGTTGGAAGGCTTTTTCTATGCTTGTGTGTGATTGTGATTGATGTCTAACAGTAACATGCATTGCATTAATGCATCATTTATATATCATGTACATACATCATTTATCATACATCACCCTGAACATCTGATTCTAGCAGCTATCATAGACTCATCTAGGTGGTCAAGAGGGTCAGACGTGTGTTTGGTTTAAAGGTCCATATCCAGTTTACTGAGGTCTGATTCAAGTTTAGATTTGAGTTCAGAGGTCAATTCTGAGTTGGGTTTCAGCCAGTTATTGAAAAATAGCCAAGGAATAAGCTTAGAAATGGTAAACGATGAAATGTATGAGGCCAAAAGAGGAAATGAAATTGGGAGAGTTATCGATGATACTTTAGCAAGGTTTTCATTTTTGAAGGAAAGGATGAATGTCACTTTTACTAGGCCTTCAATAGTGAGGGATGGCTCGGACTAGAGGTTGGATAAACACTTGCAGGAATTTAAGGAGAGCATGTTAGCTATAATTGGTGGAATGGTGGCTTTTGTATCACCTAACGATAGAGCTCAACCTACAACACCAGCTCGTGAGACAATGGAGCCGACATATCTCAGAATGCTTTCGCAATCGATGCTGCTATGCTTCAAGATCCACCTAGGAGGGAAAAGAGGTATGATCCTAAGGATGATTTCATAGAGGAAGAGGACAAATATTATGTTCCTCCGATGATGAATATGAGATCATAATATTGAGGATCCAGCTTTAAATAAGATGAAAGAGAAGATAAAAGTTATATCCAGGCTGTTATCTGCTGGTACGGAGATAAACCCCAAAGATAGGGATTTGGATGGAGCTGAGCCATTAGCCCAAAGATTCAAAATGCTAGACCTACTTAGGTTTGATGGTACCTTGGATATTTCAGCCCACATTAAGCAGTACACACTGATCATAAATGGGATTACCCTATCTATGAAGTAGAAGGTAGAATACTTTTGCCTGAGCTTAATTGGGATTGCAATAGATTGCTATCACAATTTGGATAGGCAAACTAAAGAG
The DNA here is from genome assembly GCA_037975025.1 of Excoecaria agallocha. Classification (NCBI taxonomy): domain Eukaryota; kingdom Viridiplantae; phylum Streptophyta; class Magnoliopsida; order Malpighiales; family Euphorbiaceae; genus Excoecaria; species Excoecaria agallocha. The sequence continues at coordinate 4,679,539 of CM075809.1, forward strand.
GATTGAAACATTTTGATAGAGGAATTTCTCAAGTAATACATCTGCAACATGAGAATGGAAGTTACCTTAAAGGACCTTGAGCTACTCTAATAGAAGCATGATGAGTCTTTTCATGAATATCTCACTAGATGGAGAAATAGGTTGATGGAGATGAAAAGGAAACCTGACATGGCTAATTAGATTAGGTTGTTTATCTAAAATGTGAGTCCATACTTGAGAGATGGTTTGAAAATGAAGGGTCTCAAAGACTGGGAATCCTTAAAGGATATAACTATTGAAGCTGAAGGGAAGTATTTAGCCATAAGGGCGAGTAGTGAAAATACGAGGAGGAATTTCGGTGGTAACAAGGCTGTTAGGAACAGTAGTAGGAAAAATAGAGTTGGAAAGATTGTGGAGGTATTTGCTACAGAAGGTAGCCAATAGAGACGTTATTTTGACTTGGGAAAATCATTGTCTTGGGTGCTAAATAGGCTGGTTAAAGAAGGAAAGCTTCAGCTACTACCATCAAGGCTCACAAAGAGTCAAGTGCTCCCCTACCATATGAAGGATTAGTATTGTGCATACCACTAGCACACAAGACATTTAACTGATTATTGTTGTACTCTAAGGAACAAAATCTAAGACTTGATAGATAGCAAGCATATTTTAAACCTTGAAAAGAGGGATAAAAAGATGATGAAAGGATACAATGTCATGCCCCTACCTGTGTACATAATTGGGTCTAGCTTGCCTAAGTGGTATTTGATGAAGGATCTATATGGGAATGAGTACTTAGCCATTACTTGCTCCACCCCAAATGTGAAAATGCCAGTTGAGGAAAATTGGCCAGTTTCTATGATTGACTGTTGGGACATCCCTATGGCAAGTGAAAATGAGGGGGTTTTGGTACCCATTGACATCTGGAGTTTAGCCAATGAGCATGAAAAAGAATTAGAAGAAGAAGAAGACGGAGTGAAGGCAGTCATGAGAAGTGGGAGAGTAGCCTAATGAATCGAAAGGTAGCCGGCTCCTACCATAGTGCCAACAGAGAATGAAGTTGAGGATGATTAGATAATTAAGCAGTTGAAGAAGACATAGGCTCATATATGTATTTGGGAATTGTTGAAACAAACTCCTTCGCATAGAAAAAAATTAGTGGAGTCCCTGTGCGAAGCTACTGTTGCTACTACTATATCACCTTCTAAGTTATTGGATCTGGTTAGGGGAGGAATTGGGGAAAATGTAGTGTACTCTAATGCTGATTTGCCTACAAAAAGAAGGAATCATAATCGTTCCCTTTACCTCAAAGCTTAAGTTATTGGGAAGCACACGGCTTGTGTGATTATAGATGACGGGTCTTTTATTAATGTCTATCCACTGGTAGCAATCTTGACCTTCAGATTAAATGAGTACATGCTAGGCAAATCTGATTTGACCATTTCTACATATGATAACTCTAAAAGGCAAGCTGCTGGGACCTTTAAAGCTGTAGTAAAGATAAGCCCCATTGAGACTAAGGTTTAGTTAGTGATTTTCCCTATCCCAGCAAATTTCTCTGTACTCTTTATGAGACCATTATTTTATAAGCTAGGAGGGGTGCCCTCCACATTACACCAAATGATTAAAATTCCCTACAATGGTTACGTATTTACTATCAAAGCAGCAAAAGAGAACTAAGTGTCTATGCTCGAAATAGCTAAAAAGCCATTTAGTGGGTTTCATGTGACTGTTATTGAAGATAAAGGAAATAGGGATGACTTTTCTGACAGTTCTAAAGTGATCAATATGCTTAAAAGGATGAACTTCTTGCCCGGAGCTAGTTTAGGCAAGAATTCTCAAGGACCTCAGACTCTTATGGCTACTAAGGGTCAGAAGGACGAGAAAGGGTTAGGCTACACAAGTACCAGTAAAAAAGGGAAGGAAAAGAAGGTAGTGGGAGGAATCCTTCACATTTCTCAAAGTTTTATACCAGCTTCAGGTCTGTGCCTTTATTATAGGGAGAATGAACCTCAGATGATAGGTGGTGAGCTAGTACCAGGATTTGAGTTATTTAATAATGTATTTGACTGGGAATAAGGAATCATCAAGCCAATTGAAGTTTTTTGGGATGAAGAGATTCTACTGCATCATTCAATTTGGGATAAAGAAGCACCTGAAGAAGTTATGATAGAGAAGCTACTTGCTTCTAAGCTGAAAGGCAAGGAGAAAATATGGACCGAAGAGCCACCCAAAGCTAAACCTAAGACTAAATAGACACTTGATGATGACAAGATTGAAGAAGACACCTTTATTGATGTTGTTTATATTCTTGAGTCGTTTGATAAGAACAATGTTTGCTCTTTTGATTACATTAATGAGATGAATAATTTTGCTTACTTGTGTGATGTGACATCTAATTTCAATATGCATGGTCATGATCATAAAGTATTTATATTTGACATTAACTCAATGAACACATGTTCATTCAATCTCAGAACTAAAGAAAACCCAAAAGAAATTTTACTAGCATCGGATATAACTCTTGAAGAGAGAGAAAAAATTAAGAGAATATTGAAAAAATACGAAAAGTCTTTGCCTGGACCTATGAAGACATGCCAAGGATGAATCAAGAAGTCACTGAACATGCCATTCCAATATACCCAGGGTATAAAGCAGTTAAACAAAAGCTTAGAAGACTTAGGCCAGAATGGGCTAAGAAAGTTAAAGAGGAAGTTAGAAAGCAAATAAAGGCTAAGTTCTTAGTGAAAGTTCAATACCCAATATGGTTAGCGAACATAGTTCCTATAGCAAAGAAAGATGAAAGGGTAAGAGTCTGTGTGGACTATAGAGACATGAATAAAGCCTATCCCAAGGATGACTTTCCTTTGCCTCACATACATGTTCTGGGTTGATAGTGTTGCCGCCTGTACCATGAAAAGTTTTCTGGATGGATATGCAGGATACAATTAGATTTTGAATAAAATAGTGGATAGGATGAAAATGGCTTTAATAATCGAATGGGGGACATACGCATATCGGGTCATGCCTTTTGGACTTAAAAATATCGAAGCTACCTATCAAAGAATGGCAACTAAGATCTTAGAAAATTTGATTCATAAGAAGGTAAAGGTGTATGTAGATGACATGATAATCAAATTAGTAACTAGAGAAAGTCACTTCGAAGCATTAGAGAAGTTCTTTCTGAAGATTAGTAAGTACAATCTTTACCTCAATCTAAAGAAGTGCATATTTAGGGTTACTTTAGGGAACCTTTTAGGTCATGTCATGAGCCAAAAAGGTATAGAGGTAGATCCTAACAAGGTAAAGCTATTAGATAAATGCTAGTGCCCTAGAAGGAAAAAGAAGTCAGGGGATTCTTAGGAAAATTTCAATACATAAGTAGGTTCATTGCTAAGTTAACTTCAATTTATGCACTGATCTGTAAGCTGCTTAGGAAAGATCAGCCTATGGTTTGGAATGAGGATTGTCAGAAAGCATTTGATACCATCAGTAAAGGCTATGATGACATAAGAGGATGATTTTGGGATTGAGTATGCAGTATACTACCTTAGCAAGAAATTTCTCCCTTATGAGGCAAAGTACATAGAGGTTGAAAAGATTTGTTTAGCAATCATATAGGCATTTAAAAAGTTAAGGTACTACTTCCATTCTTGCAGGATACAAGCTGTGGCTAAATAGAATCCCTTTAGATACCTACAAGAAGCTCCTTTGTTGTTAGGAAAGATGGAAAGATGGTTGATCCTCTTGTAAGAATTCAACATAGAATACATCACTAGGAAAACCATTAAGGAAAGAGTAGTAATAGAGTTCCTAGCTAAACAATCTCTAAAAGGTAAGGAGATGACCTATGAATTTCCCAATGAAAACATAACAGCCATAACAATGCAAGGGTGGAAGATGTATTTCAATAGAGCTATTAACAATAAAGGAGCAGAAGCAAGAGTGATCTTGGTTACCCAGAGGGAAAAAGGATGCCATTAGCTAAAAAGCTGAGATACAAGGTCACGAATAATGATGCAGAGTGCAAATCTTGTATTTTCTAGTTAAAACTCTACTAGCTGTAGGGGCAAAGTCTGCAGAAATGTTTAGAGATTCATCTCTTATAGTTTACCAGGTAAGGGGTGAATAGTCATGAAGGAGGAACGCTTGCTGCCTTATCTCAAATACTTGAAGGTTTTGAGCGATCAGTTCGAGATTTGCCCTTTTGGATATGTGCCTAAGGTGGAAATTTGGTTGGTTGATTCCTTAGCTACCCTGATGTCTACGTGGCAATATCCAAAGGGAGTGATTATGAAACTTATATTAATTTTGAGCTTTGATAAGCCATGCTTTGAAAAAGAATAGGTCATGGATATTGAGGTCAATAAAAGAAAGCCTTTGTATTATGATATTCAGAATTACATGGAAAAGTTAATGTTCCCTAAAGAGGCAACTAAAAAAGACCAAAGAATGATTCATAAGCTATCAACTCGGTTCATCACTATAGGAGGAGTGCTTTATAAAAGATAGCCCGATGGAATTCAATTAAGATGCTTAGACGAAAAGGAAGCAAAAAGGGTAATGGAAGAAGTACATGCAAAAGTATATGAAGCTCATATGAACAGGTTAGCCTTAGCAAAGAAGATTATGAGGCAGTGCTTGTTTTGGCTCACAATGGACACTAATTATTCTAAGTATGTCAGAGAGTGTCAACTGTGCCAACAATATGCAAATCTGAGACATCTACAAATTTTTGTACTATGTAACCTCACATTACCATAGCCATTTGTTGTATGGGAAATAGACATCATGGAAATGATCCATCCACCCACCTCAAATAGACATAGATTCATCATATTAGCCATTGATTACTTCACTAAATGGTCAGAGCAGAATCCTTAACGAAGGTAGATGCATAGGATATGGCCAAATTGATCGAGAAAAACTTGATATGCATATATGGTTTGCCTCATCACATGGTCTCAGACAATGGGCTAAAATTCTCGGGCGAAACTAGACAAATGCTTATTAGATATGGGTTTCAAAATCACAAGTCATCTCCTTATAGAACTCAAGCAAACATAGCAGTTGAAGCAGCTAATAAGAATGTAAAGAGGATTTTGGCCAAAATGGTGCGAACTTACAAAGATTATAAGCTACCCTTTACACTATAGGGTTATAGGACCATAACCAAAACTTCAACAAGAGTGACTCCATTTTCTTTGGTTTATGGAACAAAAGCAGTACTACCAGTAGAAATTGAATATCAATCCTTGAGAATAGTTCTAGAGGATGAGGTACTAGAAATGGAATGGGCTAGGAAGAGACTATCACAACTTAATTTGCTTGATGGGGCAAGAATGAGGGATTATCAGAATCAAGTTTATCAGAAGAGGTTGACCCATTCATTTGGGAAGAAATTCAATAAACACTCTCTGAAAGAATGAGACTTAGTGTTCAAATAGATAAGGCCCGAAATTCCAAACATCCGAGGTAAATTCAGGCCTACATGAGAAGGACCTTTTATGCTTTTGTCAGAGAGTGATGGCAATGAATTTTGAGAACCTATGAATATCGATAGACTAAAAAGGTTCAATGGATAAAGACTAAAAAGAGAGAAAGAAGAGAATAAATGCCCCGCGGGTTAAAAACCAAAAAAATAGCAGTCTTGCTAAAATTAGGTGCCTCACCAGGGTGAAAATTGAAAAAAGTCATCTTGGAAAAAAATTAGAGGATGAGAGAAAATAATCAATCAAGAAAACTAAGAGGGCTGATTGATGATAGGAGTTAATGATGCTCGTAAAGTTTCATTTTGAGATTGAATAAAATGTGTCGTTGTGATAAAGTTAAATACTGATCATGTGCATGAAAATCAAAAATGAAATATCATCCATGTAATTATAAATGTCATTTGAGTATGTAAAAGTAACATTTTCTATCATATGTTCAATAAAAGTAAGAACGTCAACAATGAAAGGGGCCGATCGAATCTATCAATATCATGTCTCTCTCTTCATCCAGGTGCCTCATGTAATGCCCCTAATGATACCCTAGGAGGGGTAGATGGTCATTTCGCATAAGACAGAGATTGATTTTGTGGTTAATTAAAAGAAAATTTCAATGTAGGGACTTAATTGAAAAGATCAAGTAAAAGAATTGTGGCAAAAATAGAAATAAAGAAAGATTAAAGATTAAAGTAAGAAGCAAAAATATAAAGAGGGATTAAAATGAAATTTGCCAAGATTTTTGTTGGCATCCAATAGGAAATAAGCATTTGTGAGTTTATGATAGAGAGAAGGGAAGGAGAAAGATAAAGGATGTGGGAGTGTGTGTTTTTGTGTGGCCGGCCATACTTGGCCAAGGAATTGGTTTCTTTTATTTTCTTTTGTGCTTTCATCTTCTTCTCTTCTCAAGTCCACGAAGTGGCTGCTCCAAGTAAAGAAAAAAAGCTGAAGATGGTAGAGATGTAGAGCAAGGAAAAGAGAGATAGAAAGAAAGGAATTTTGGTGCTCAAATAAGGTTTGGGAGTTATGTTAGTGCTTTATGTGTTTGTAGTTGAAATAAATTGTTATATGTGCTCTTGATGATCTATAGTTGAGTGTTGAGTGAATATTTGAATGTATATTGCATGAGAAAGATGATTTGTGTCTTAGGAAGTGAGTTGGTGAAAACCTGTTTTCGGGTCACATGAACCAGTCCTAGTAAAACTGGCATAAATCCCTCTGTAGAGGTCTGATTAATGTGATTCCAGTTTTATATGAAATATAAGACCTAGATCTACAACTTTGTAGAAGGAATCGGGACCTAAATCTGTCTCTAGAGTGCCCGAAAATGAACTTGAAGTGGACAGATCCCTGCTGTCCGTCCCTTGTGAACAGTCTTCGGTTTTTAATGAATATCTTGAGTTTTAGAAGTCTTATTTGAGTGATTTTTGATGTTTTAGAAACTAGAGACATAGTGTAACAACTTTGTAGAAGAACACTTTCGCTGAAAATGACGTTTTCTGGGTCAAAATCGATATAGAAGTTGAGACAGAAAATCTGTCTTTGAGCGATTTTAGGCATCACGGTTACTATGAGTTTCATAGTAACCGTGAGGCAGTCCAGAACCTAAATGCACCCTATCTCACGGTTACTAAGAATTTCATAGTAACCGTGACCCCTTTAAAAAGTAAAGAACACGGTTATTACTCCTCCGGTAATGACCGTGAGGTAGTCTGGCGTAGTCCAGACCCGAAAGAGCAATTAGGTCACGGTTACCATGAATTTGGTAGTAACCGTGACCCATAAAGCATGTCTTGGCCACGGTTACCATGAATTGGTAGTAACCGTGACCCTCCCTCAAAGTTCAAACATGAAAGTTAAGACCCCATGTGAAGCATAAGATTAACTATTCTTCCTTAAACATGTATTTTACCTTAAATACAAAGTATATGACATTACTCAACCATAAACATATGAAATGTATAAGAAATGTTAAGGCAACGTTTATATTGTAATATATGATGCTTGTACATGTTTATTTGAATGTGAATTTATGAAATAGCACAATTATATAATAATGATGATGGCATACATGTGTATATCGTATGTTATACTCATAGTATGTTATATTGCTTTGAATTATTCTACTTTATAGTGGAATACACTAATATGAATTGATGAATTATATACTATGAATCTAATGTTACATGAGATATGTTATGCCTGCACATAGAGACCTGGTTGTGGATAGATAGGCATGCCTATAGGGTTATCGCAGCTGCTTCTGTTTGACTCTTATGAGTCTTCTGTAAGTCTCTACATGAGGCTTGTCTCTACATGAGACTTCTGATTAGGTATCTTCGGATAACCTTCTGATTAGATACCTTCGGGTATCCTTCTGTTTGGATACCTTCGGGTATCCTTCTGTTTTGATACCTTCGGGTATCCATTGCACCCGTTATCCACACCCACAGGAATTTACGCAGGCCATTGATGTAAATAGTGATATGCTTTTACAGTTTAAAACTGTTACTGTTCTAATTATATGATACTGTTATATTTTTATTAATCCTATAAGGCATTGTATTTTATTCCTATTAAATGATTGGTGCTAACCACTGTGTGTGGTTATCAATATGTTATTATTCTGCTCCCCACTAAGCTTTATAGCTTAGCACGGGTGTTTATCCGTGTAGGTACTTGAAGTCAAGGTGCTTTCTGTTGGGACAAGAACTGCTAATGTAAAGCCAACACTAGAGTTAAAAGAGAGTCTATTACATTTGTAATTCATTTTCTTTTTGTATTTATTATGTTGTATTAAAGAACCTTAATTAAGAGAACATTTTATTCATAGTATATTGAGATATGCATGTGAAAATAACAACAACAACTAACAGGACTATAAAGGAAATAAATTATCATATGTAAAGAACTTATTTAATGAAAAGTTTGGGTGGACTAGTGCGGTCCTTACACCTCAGGTAAGAAAGTTTGTTGTTGGCAACTGGACTGGTGTCCCACCACTTATATGAGTTAGAGGTAGTGAAATCATAAGCACCTATGTTAGAAGTAGTGGTCCTCACTAGAAGTTGGGCCTAAATCCTCTAATAATATTCAGTCACAATGTAAGCAGTAAGGATGCCTCCACGAAAGCCTAAAGGTCACCTATCAATATACTGCCTACCTCTAAATTGGTGAACACATCGGGCAAAGACAAAAAAGGTGGCTCGAGAAAGCCCACAGAGAGGTACACATCCTAGCTCTCCGTTGACAACCACAGAGACAACAGGTAACCAAGGACACCTAAACCTAATATCGACATCTATGGAACGACCAAGCCAGTCAACGACATCCTGGATCGACTGGAACTCTCATCGAAGATGCCTAGATGTGATAAGTCTCATAGGATAAATCCACGTGGTTCTAACTAGGCAAGGAAAATAGGCAAGGAGAGACAAGAATAGGAAAAAAAAGAGAAGAGAGAGAATATTAGCTTATGGAAGCTTCCTGGAAGTTAAAGAGTCAATGGCATGAAATTTAAGAAAAAGGACACTATTTATAAAAAGTGGTGAGCCATGGCTATCCCTCACCCCAGAGCGAGCCATAGGTTGACCGTCCCTCACCACTGGAACACCAAAAGTCACATTATGCACATCCTATGCATTGCAGGTACATATTAGAGCATTTGCCTTTGTTTGCATTTTGCAGGTAAACTAAAAAGACTAATAATCTGAATGTCCAAACCTGGAGGATTTATGATGTCTGTAGCACAGAAATCAATATTCCATGGAGCAATAATTAATTTCAGGGGGTATTTTAAACTTTTAGGTACTTATGTATGGTAAAATGTAATTAAAGTCTGTGAATATTGTAAAAATGATATTGAAAACCTGTAAAAATATTGTTAATAATATTGTAAATTAATTTTAGATAGATAGAGAATGAAAAATTGAGAAAAATGATTTGAAAATCAAAGAAAATGGAGATAAAATGTGAAAAAATATGAGAAAAATAAAAAACGGAGGGCAAAATGGTCTTTTAAGCCTAAGGGATGGGACATCTTGTACGTCCCATCTATCAACAGGCGAAGGATAATTTGCCCATCCCTCACTCAATTTCGGCCATATAAAGGTCATTCCTTTTATTTTTTCTTTCAAAACTCCATTTTTTTCTACAAACATTTCCTCTCAACGATTTTTCAAGCTTTTCTTCTTCGTTTGACGTTTGATTTGCGATATATTTATGCCTACAAACGCCTGGAAGTGAGGCACACTTTAGGAAGCCTAAATTTTCTATATTTTCCTTTTTTTCTATTTACTCTTCTCAAGATGCCTCACAGGACAATGCATCCTCAGCCGATATTGGCATATATGACAAATGAGCAGGCTACTAGGTATAGAGCTTTGATTTAGGTTTAGTTTAGAGCCAGCCGGTATATGTCCAAGAAGTTCCTGAATGAGTTTGGTTTGCTATAGGAGGTTGATAGGCTATTGATCAATGCTAGGTGGACTAATTTCTTTGCTCCAGCCTTCAAAACATACGCAAGCATAACCCGAGAGGTACTAGAAACTTGTGGTACTAGGGATACTAGTGGTCCAATACCTAAGAGGGAGCAGTCCAATTTAAAGCTTTAGGGAGACCATTTAGCATTACCAAACACAGATTTATAGAGGCCATAGGGCTTCCCACTGGACCAGGCACAATCACACCTCCCAGGCTGATGGACAGAGATAAACGAAGAGCCATCACATTGTCCAAAGCGATATATGATTCAGAAAAGGTGAAGAGTATGATGCTAGCTCTTCAAATTTATAGGTACCTGCAGAGGGTTTTGTCTACTTCTTACCTTAGACATATTGGGAGTCCAGGTAATCGCAACTCGATAGATGTCACCAGTCTATAAGGAATGCAGAAGGGGCAGCACATAGACATCTCTCACAAGATCATCTTGACCCTGAACAGAGTCAACACCATGCCAAGGACATAGGTATGTGTAGGCAGTGTCATTATGAGGTTGCTGATATCACTTGGATTAGAGGAGGGCCTCTTCGGAAAGCTTGTTCAGGAGAGTATGTACAAAGACCTGCAGGCAACTATCACTATGAGTATGATGGCACCCATAGAGGGGAAGAAGGGTTAGTATAGATTACTTACAGTGCCTGAGACCCAAGATAGAAGTGGTCTTAACCCTATTGTACCATATTAGGTAGCAGAGTAGGATGCTCAGGTCAGGTAGCTGATGGGGCTCTAACAGACATCAAAAGTAGCCACCTTAGCAGGATGCACAAGTAGATGAGCCTTACGAGGCAAAGGGTCCTAAAAGGCAAAGTCAGATATTGATTATGCTTTTGATATGTAGATCGACTTACATGATCTTCAAAAAGGCTCACCCTAGACATCGGCTCACCCTAGGTCTCCACTCAGACATCAGAGATCCTAGTTATGAGGTTTTCTCTATATAGATGCCCTAGAGCTTCATCTTCTACCACCCTTCTACCTTATGGACATCCCGAGGGATCTACATCAACAGCACCTCTGCCATAGGCTCTATCAACTTTTGCTCAGGCACCTCCAATTTTAGATGATATATCTAGGAGATTAGCCATGATAGAGGAGACACGGAGGACTATGCTCACAGCGATATAGTCTTTATAAGCATTGCCAGCAGCCGTATAAACATTACATATAGAGGTGTTGGGCCTCAAGACAAACATATAGGCTGAGGGCATAGGTTTGATCAGTCTTTGTAGGTGTTAGATGACTCTCTCACCTAACTCAAAGATCAAGGCACTCATATCGAGGTAGAGGCTCTTAGGGTTAGGGAGGTACATCAAGTACCTGAGGGGTGATTTGATTAGATATTTAGAGAGCCACTCCTAGGTAGTCTTACAGGTGGGGTAAGGATTAGAAAGGCTGGCTAAGGTGATATCATAGATACTACAGCTGTTGACTTTAGTGCTGCGAGGTTTCAAGTTTGTGTTCAAGCAGGTAGGTGAGCAGCCACCTCCAACACTTTAGGCTATGGCTCCATCCCGACCTCCCTAGTTGCCAGCATTCAAACCACCGTCAGGATCGACATACCATCGAGCATCAGGGCTAGGGCCTTCAAAGTGACTAATTATTTATTGTATTTAGGGAGTTATACTCCATTAAAATTTTTGATGTATATAAAATAGAGTTGTATATAACTTAATTTTCCTTTATATGTCTTATATTATTTATGCTTTCGTTCATTTAAAAGATGAATGAGTGTGAATACCATATAATTAATGATAACTTATAAATAACTATGTCATCATAAAATAAATGTAATAAACAATAATGACAATGACATGGCAAAAATAGTGACAAAAATAATAAAAAGAGGTCAAATTCAATAAAGCATTATATTAACATTCAATGTCTTTTACATCAAGTGCACAGAACCCCACCAAGGGGATAAATATTTACTTCATCAACAATAATTTCTCAGAGTAAAAGAAACTTCAATATGGAAATAAGGCTGATATTAAGAACAAAGAATTGATGAGCAAAGCACAACCACAATGAGTTTCACCATTAGTGGGTTCAACTTTAGACATTCTAAGTGATTCCCCAGTGGATACATGCCAATCTACCAAAAAATCCCTGGTGGAGCATGAACTCAGATAGAATAACAAAATCTTTCAAGAAAAGCAACCAATAGGATAACTCTAACATTCAAGTATGATGTATTGTCTTGACTCTGCATGCTAACAAACTGGCGCCAATCATGACATGTTTTTAGCGATTTGATTCTGCATGCCCCAGGCACTAATCAAATACAATTAAGTCAACCTGATTCTGCATAGCTTAGGTGCTAATCAAGGAAGACATTTATTCTTTTCGCAATTCTGCATGCCCCAGGCACTAATTAGACAAAAGGAGACTCGATACCTTCAATGGAGTTAGTCTTAAGTTGTCTTGATTTAGCATGCCCCAAGTGCTAATTAGACGCATTCAAATAACCTAATTCTGTATGCCCCAAGCATTAATTAAAGTTAATTAATTTGCCTCGATTCTGTATACCCTAGGTGATAATCGAACAATCAACAAAAGATTAACACATCGTCAAGCTAATGTTAAATATCCAAATTTAAGGTTATCACATCAGCAAAATGGTGATAACTACCCGATCAAAAGACTCATTGCCTCAAAAGGTATGTGATACAATCAAACGAGGGATTTGCTACCACTACAAGAAAATATGAAAATAGCAATGGAAAAATAGCAACAAAAAAATTTTCGTTGGTAATTTAGCAACAAAAAGTGATTTTCGTTGCTATTTAGTAACGAAAAATAATTTGCGTTGCTAAAATTGGTTAATTTCAATTTATTTAACAATAGAATAAAAATGGTGGAAGTCCATTGCTAAAAAGTGTGGGAAATCTTAGCGCTAAAAAATAGCAATGGAAATTAGCAACGAAATTGGTTAATCGTTGTTAAATTTGGCTGCAAAAGATGGAGAAAAATTTTGGAAAGTTATTTAGCAACAGAATTCAAATTATGTTGCTAAATAATGGACCTTAAAAAATCCAATTGTGTTAAATAGCAACGAAATTCAATTCTGTTGCTAAATTAGTAATGGAAAATTAATTCTGTTGCTAAATTAGCAACACAATTTGAATTTTGTTGCCATATTACAGAGCTAGAAAAATTCAATTGTTAGAATAGCAACCAAATTCATTTTCATTGCTAATTTGGCATTAGAATTCATTTTTCGTTGCTAAATAACGGACGTTAGAAAAGCTAGTCGTGTTAAATAGCAACGAAATTCAATTTTGTTGCTAAATTAGCAAAAAAATTATTTTTATTGTTAAATTGGCAATGAAATTCACTTTTCATTGCTAAATAACGGACCTTAAAAAGTCTAGTTGTGAAAATAGCAACGAAATTAAATTTTGTTGCTAAATTAGCAATGGAAATGAATTTGGTTGCTATTTTAACAACAAAATTTTTTTAAGCAACGTTATTTAGCAACGAAATATGAATTCCATTGCTAAATTACCAACATAATTCAAATCTGTTGCTAAATAACGGACCTTAAAAAATCCAATTGTGAAAATAGCAACGGAATTAAATTATGTTGCTCAGTTAGCAATGAAAAATAAATTTCATTGTTAAATTAGCAACAGAATGTGAATTTTGTTGCTATATTATGGACCTAGAAAAATTCAATTGTTAGAATAGCAACCAAATTCATTTCCATTGCTAATTTAGCAACGAAATTTAATTCCGTTGCTATTTTCACAAATAGATTTTTTAAGGTTTGTTATTTAGCAATGAAAAATGAATTTCGTTGCTAATTTAGCAATGAAAATTAAATTCCATTGCTAAATAACATTCCTTAAAAAAATTTAGTGGCTAGAACAGCAACCGAATTAATTTTCGTTGCTACTTTAGCAACGATATTTTATTTTTTGTTCCTAAATTAACAAAAATAGATTCCATTGCTATTTGGGTTGCTAATTCCCAATTTGCCCTAGGTATAAATTGATCTTTTTCTTATTCATCTCCTTCCTTAAAGTGAAATCACTGTAGCTCTCATATCCCCCCCCTCTCTCTCCCCCTCATACACCACCGCACCTCTCCTTTAATTCTCAGTCCACCGGCGCCACCTACAAGAGCCGAGACACTGAATTTGAGAGCACTCTTTTCAGATTCGACCATCAATTTCGTTTAGCTCTACTCACATTTGGGAGTCTTTGTGACTTAAGGTATGTATTTAATTTCCTTCTCTACATTCAGTTCTTGAAGTTTTTGATTTGAATAGTTTGATTTGCTGCTAATCTAATTCTTTTTTATGGTGGGTCAATTAAGAATTCATTGCTAACCCTTTTAGCGATACTGTGGCATCTGTGTGTTTCTTCCAGATGTAAATGTGAGTTATCATCATTGAGATTGTCATCTCTATGAACTAATTTCCCATTTGCATAATTTATCTTTGTTTGAATATATATTTCTTGCTAGTATTTATGGCAACTGAGAGCTGATGCTAACTGCTTTCCACCATAAAGGAAGCTTGCAAACAAAACTGTTGCTATTGGATTCTTAGCTGTCTTTCCAGACTTCTTCTATAGAGATCCCTACGACCTTAACAATGCAAAAAGGCCTGTAGCAACTTGGATAAAGGATCATGAAACGATAAACTTGGAGTTTTGCTAATTATTTCTATTGGCTTTTCGGTGCCCTTAGATTTCAGTGTGTTGCTTTAACATGAACCAAATTTATATGTTATCCCCAAAGATGTTGTGCTTCAAGCTGATTGAATTATTTCAGTGGAAATATGCCCATTCCCTTATTATGAGCTTTTTGTGTCTATCTTAGCTGTTGCAATTTACTTTTACTTATTTAGCTAATAATTTAAACTCTGTCAAGGTTGGAGTTGGACTAATGGTGTTGCAACAATTTAGAGGGATTAACAGCATTGCTTTTTATGCAACTTCTATTTTTGAGTTAGCTGGTATGCAAAGATTCATCATAATTTGAAGCAAACATCATAAATGATTATCTGCAGGTTCCATCTTTTTAATTTTTTTCTTTGGTAGTTTGATAATTAAAGTCTGAAGAAAGTCCTTTTTTTGTTTCCTTTGGTAGAAATGACATGTACAAAAAGTCTTTTAGGGACAACCAATAGCAATTAGACATGCAAGGTACTAGAATGATTAAAGTTGGATTTGTTTTCTGCCCCTTTAATGAAAGCTGGCTATTAAGTGATAAAAGCCCCCATTTTATGTCTTCGTTCTCCATTTTTTCCTTTTTAATTTCACTCTTAATATTGTTTTTTTGGCTAGAAATCTTAAAAATAAAAGAGAAGTGGAGAAGTATTAAATTAGAGGAGTTGAAGAACAAAGGGGCATAAAAATGGAAAGAGAAGATTTATCGATTTGGATGCAGTTCTCCTTTTGAGGAGAGTGAACAATCTAACTTTAAGCTTAATTAAGGTCCTAATTATTGGATTGCTACTTCTATTATCATATGGACAACTGGAAATAGGTTATGAATGCTAAAATTATTCATACAAGAATTCAATTATATAAATCTGCTATAACTTTTCTATGCTGTCGAAGTTATTGTTGAGTAACTTTAAGGTTATTCTCTTTCGGGGTTGGAACTTAAAAGTGAGTAGGAGAGAAAATAGTTATTAGAATATTTGGTAAAGAATTAAAGGAGAATTGGTGAACAACTTCTATGTTTGAATTGGAAATAATGGTTAGGTTAACATAGAAAACCACCTTCCATTTTGTTTATGCATTCTGTAATTCTTGCCTTTATTCTCTGAAGTCATCTTAATGTTAGTGTATCTATGTAAAGTTAACATTAAACTATTTATATGATTGATAAGTGTATTATTCTTTCTTAAGCTCTAGCTTGGGATTTAACTTAAAAGACTATTAAAGCTTAATTGAATGCTTACTGCCTTGTTGAGTCTAAACTAGTGTATATTATATATATGCATGAATATATTCTTTTCGTATAGATTTTAATAAGCTAAGAGTCAGACAAGAGGGTGGTCAGGTCTGGAAGTTCTATAGCTGAGTTTAGCTAACTGTAAAATAATTGGTGATACATTAAAGCCATTTGGAGTCTGTAACCAGTAAGCCCTTAATGTGGGTGGATGTGACCTCACTTCAATGGTTGCTATCTTTCATAATAGAAAAAGGGGTTTACCGATCTTATTTCATAATAGATTATCAGAAGTAAGTGAATTTAGGTCTAAGAAACTCGAGTTTGAAAAAAATGGTGAATTTGAGAAGACATTTGTGGAAATTTCCTATTTTTAAATTATGAATCTTTTTTTAATGCCTATAAAGTTATGTGCACATATTGGTAATTCTATGATTTTATTACCTGTAAATATCTAGTCAATGGACATTTTGGGAATGACTTTAATGATATACACAATCTGCAAATAATCTATTAAACTAAGCTTTTCACTTTTAACAAACATGAACTCTGTATAATTTGTGTGATAAAGTATAATATGTTGAGCAGTGGGACTGATAGATGTTGATTGTTGATTTTCTAGCTCCAAAGAAACTGAAACCTCGTATGATTTCTAAGTTGTGATTGTTGGTTATTTACTGGTATTAAATACTATTGGAGTTTCTCTTTTGCATATATTCTTTTTGGGAATTCATTTGGTAATTGTAATAGTAATCCTGACATAGCATATAAACTGATAAAATTATAATGATAATGATTTTTAGTTATAAATAATTATTAGTGGCATCATTGATTATTTATTTCATAATTTTTTATGAGGTATAGATTCGGATCTTGGCTAGTGCCTATGTGTAAGGGTTATAGTACGAGTGGACCATGAAATAGTTTAGCATAAATTTGAACCTAACTTAGATCTTGACCTAGCAGAAAATAAAAAAAGGCCGTTCAATTAAATGTTAAACAGTTATCAAGCTAATATAATTCACTTAAAAAAAAAAAGGTATCATCATTTACTGAACCTTCAACCATAAGAAAGAAAAACAGAGGTTCACCCAAGATATGTAAGATCCAATAACTTAAAATTCAACTAAAACAGACTACCTTTTTTTTCAATCCAATAACCTTTTAGAAATGTGTGGAAGGTTGAAAGTCAATCCAATAACTTAAAATTCAACTAAAACATACAACTTTTTTTGTCAATCCAATAACCTTTTAGAAATGTGTGGAAGGTTAAAAGTCAATCGAATAACTTAAAATTCAACTAAAACACACAACGTTTTTTTTTTTTGCCTTTGCCTCATTTTTATTTTGTTGGATTTCTCCTATTTCTTAAACACATGTATTATTATGTAGGGAGATTATAGCTCCGAAGCACATCAAATCATAAGGTGTTATCCAACCTTATAGACTAATTTTGTGTCAACTACATATGTGAATGTAATTAATAAATTTCATATAAAAAATTATTCATATTTGTAAGTCCTTATTGGATATATTATTATTATAACTAATACATAAATTTAAAATCATTTGTTAACTTTCTTTAAAAGAAATAAATCTTTTATTAAATTAAAATAACACTGAATAGAAAAAATATTACATAGGCTCTAAATTGTGGAAGCAGTTGGTGGTAAGAATAACCGTGGAAGTATTTTTTGTTTAGGTTCAATTGCAAACGCTTCCCATTTGAAACCTCTGCATCATCTATAACTGCTTGTAGTAAGCGGTGTGAATCTTCTTAGAAAGTCATTTAGCTTAAGATCGACTCACCATGTTGATGGATATTGTAATCCAACTAAAGAATCGGATTGAAGATTTGAAAACCAAGGGTGCTCAGCAGTCAAATCGTCCTCTTTTACCTTCACCACCTACTTAACTTAGAATTGTAATTTTTAGTTATTTATACATTACTTTATGTTATTTTTGCTATATTTTTCATGGATTATTACTTTACAATAATATAATATATTTTCAGGATTTTAATTGTCATGTATTACAATTTTTATATTATATTATCAAAAAGAATATTTTCTTAACTTTCATTATGAGGTTGTATTTTATTTATTTATGCATAAAAAATTTGATTGAAACTAAAATATTATGCCAAACTATCATAATTTTTTTATGTAAAAAATAGCAATGTAAAGAGTTATTCCTTTGTTAAAATAGCAATGAAATCGTAATTCGGTTGCTAAAATTTTTCAACCGAATATCAAATTGGTTGCTATAAATAGCAACCGAATGTTTATTCTGTTGCTATTTTTAACAACGGAATGATTACTCTGTTGCTATTTTTAGCAACGAAAAATGATTCGGTTGCTAAAAATGGCAACGAAAATTATATATCATTGCTAATTTTAACCAATTCACTGAAATTACATTGGTTAGATTTGGCAATGGAATTTGTATTATGCTGCTAAATTTAGCAATGAAAATAATATACCGTTTCTAAATTTAGCAACGAAAATAGAATTTCGTTACTAAAAATTAGCAACTATCAAAATTGCAACCGAATTTTTCGTTGCTATTTTTTATTAGCAAGGGAAATTCAAAAAATTCGGTTGCTAATTTTTGTTGCTATTTTATAATTTTCTTGTAGTGTACCTTAGGTACGTGCCTTTTTCCTTTCACTCTGAATTTTGGCTCGTTTTGGCACTAGTGCACTAGTTTCCTAAAATTTGGGGCAGCTATAGATACCGTAACCCAAGGCAATCAAGATCAGGGTTATCTAATGATGAGGAAACATTATATTACTGATAGTAAGTTTGGATCTTGAAGCTCCAATCATGGATTTATCATTTTCTCTTAAAGATTTTCATGATTCTTTAAATACTTTCAAACATTTTCGAGCATTTTAACAAGATAGCCAAAAAAGCCTATTTTTTGACTAACAGTGGTGATAGAAGGGGCGGCCGTCTGTGGGTCCTCACCTACGAAACAGTGTAAATCAAGGGGCATTTTGGGAAATTTGAGGTTTAGTGATGAGGGACAGCCTTCCCTCACTCATAGATGCCTGTCCCTAGGTTAAAATGTAGATTTTCCCATGTTTTATTGGAATTTTAAAAAGGCAAAAGTTTTGCATAAAGATTAGGTCTGAATTTTGGGGATTTTATCTCCTAATCCGGTAATTTTTGAGTTGTAATTGAATTGAAACTCTCCTTTAGGCATAAAAAACAAAAATATCGGGTTTTGTGGGAGAGGAATCATTATTCTTTGAAAGAAAAACCATTAGAGAATGAAGAAAATCAATTTCTTTCTCTCTCTAAAAGGTTTATGGCTTAGCAATCTTATTGTGAAAAAATGAATTTCATACTTCTTTTTTAAAGAATAAAAGACCATGATTTGGAGTAGAGATCATGACTACAAAATCACAGAGTCAGAACATCTTTTGAGGGCAATATTCTAGGCTCATTCATATTTTCTTTCTCTACAATTCATTCACTTCATTTTATGATCATTTAGATGTTAAATTGATTCATTTTGACTGTTAAAACTGAATAATATGCTTGCCTTGTTAATGTATAATTCGTTTCTGATTTGTGCAATGTATTAGATGCATGATGGTCAAAAGGAATTCCTCCATTGTTGTCATGAATCTCTTCTTCTTTATATGTATATATTTGTCGTATTTACTTAATTTTAATGCAATATGATGTATGTTTTGGTGTTTAATGTGTTTTGGCATGATTTAATGTTAAATTATTGCATATTTAGGGCTAAGGTATTTGTTTGGGCAAATTCCCTACATTTTTCTTTTGTTCAGCAAGTTTATGTTCTATTCTAGAGGTGACAGATGAGAAGAAGGTGTGAGGTATGGTCATCCCTCAACTAAAGGATGGGATGTCTCCCTACATTTATGCAACATTTTGGTATGTTTTGTTACTGGTCACATGTTGTTGTAATTAGTCTATTCGCATGTACAAATTATGTAATATTTTTATCATCAACGCTAACTAATTTGCTTGTTTTATATTTTTCAAGCAATTTATTTATTCATGGCCATGGAGAACATATGGTATTTACATAGGAAGTCGTACTCCCGCTCTAGTCGTTATCTTTATTCGGATGATGTTAATTTTTATTTGATTATTATGTTGTTTGTTATTTATTCATTTTCTTCGTTAGTAGTTTACTTAATTTTGGATGTATTATCTTTTGGGGTTTGTAATAGCTAGTAAAAAAGGGATTTTTCAAGCACACTAAACCTAAAGGCATCTAAAATGTTTTCTAGCAAATGAATCAGGATTTTTCAATAAAATATAGACTGATGTCAAATTTTCTATCCAAAATTTACACAATATAATAAAACCTTCTTTTTTGTAAACTATGCATAAAGGAACCAATGTTCATAACCCAAAATGAATGCTTTGACATATGTATACATATTGCTTTATTCTTATTTTGTTGGACGATTTGCTTATGTAACAATTTCAAAGTAGGATTTTGTTTCAAGTATTTGTTTAATGCTTTCTTTACTTACTTGGGATGTTTACTTAAATTCTATTGCTTGCATCGTGTGAGAAAAAAGCGGATTAATTCTAAAACTCAATTATAAAAAAACACCTAATCGAGATACCTAATAAGAGGGATATTTCAAACACCAGTCTCTATGGAACTTAGATTTGAATTATAATCAATTCACTCTGTTGATGTGGCTGCAAGTTATCTATTCTCGACCGCACAAGTAGTTATAGATAGAAGCAGCATCTTTTTTTTTTTAATGTACAAACACAATCAGTTGTAAATATTCTATCCTTACCACTATTACCACCAAATACAAACATGATGTGTTACAAATGGAAAATAAAAATTTTATTTTTTATATAAATATAATCCTTCATTTCAACTATGCAAATTAATTTCTGATTGAAACATTTTCACTTTATATCATGACACGAGTTTGAAACTCTTGGTCTGTTAGAATTTAGCGGTCAATACATTAATTTCTATTAATTAAGAGTTTAATTCAAGTTAATCATCTTACAATTGCATTAATTTACATACAATAAATTGCTAAGCGATATAATTTACTTGAATTAGAAGATAATTTCAATCTAGATTTAAGTATATCGAATGGTATACCTGGTATACCAGACGATATACCTAGTATATCACCGGTATACCAAAATTGAGAATTAAAATTGTATTATGGATTTTGGTATACCGTCGATATATCGGTGGTATATCAATTTTAAAAAATTAAAATTATATTATACATTTGAAAATATTAAATTGAATATTAATAATAGATATTTTTTAACTATTAATTAAAAAAAAAAAAGTGGATTACATTTCATGATGAATTGAGAGGTTAAGCACAATAAATGATACTTGAAGTGAAAGAAAATCTTAAAATAGAGTCACTTTCACTTGGATGAAAAGAGAGAAACCTGAAATTGTTATTTTATAGTTATATTTTTTTGACGTTGATGAAATTTGTGGATACAAATTGGAGTTGAAAGTGTGGACATATTCAATATAATTGAGAAACAATATCTGCAAATTACCCCTACAATCTCATATAAGACTTCTAAGCGTCTAATACACTAATTAATTCGCTGTAATTAAAAAAGTACGCGACATAATTAAGGATAATGTAATAAATTCTTTAGGATTTAGTTTTGGTTAATTATTTAACCAATAATTCCTTTTTATTCGATTTTACTATTTTTATTTGTTTAGAGTTGTTTCTGACCTCCTAAATATGGCTTATTTCTCTATTGTAATTTTGGATTAAATTATGATTAATACATTGATTGATTTTCTCCTGAAAATTTGGCTTATGTTGTGATTTGCAAGTATGGATTTACTTGTTCTCGAATTTTGAATACCCTTACCGAAGGTAACTACTTGTACCATTCTTTCGACTTCTACAATTCAGTTCAATTATCTACATTTCGAGTTATGTTGGCTAAGAATTTTGTAAAAAGGTCACCTTTCAAAGGTGTTTTCATCTATCGTTCTCTTTATACTAGTGGGTTGGAATTTCACCGTTTTCATATCATATATCTTTTGGGGTTCGATATCATTTGGTATCAGGGTTTTAATATTGATAAATTCCTATTTATCTTTATATTTTGTTTTCTATTTCTGTTGCTAAGGTTACCCCTTTAAAAAATTTTTGTTCCATTATTTCGTTTGAATTTTTTCCTCCATTTGTTTTGTTTTGCATTTGATACTGAAATTTTTGTTTCATTCAGTTTTATTTTCATTTCATCATTCATTTTTTTTTTGTTTTCCCATTTGAATCATTGTGTTGATCGAATTTAAAAAAAAAAAAAAGAAGTCCATCTAGCTTGAACGCACCATTTCTTCTGCCAATGCGTTGTTTCATCTCTCTTTTGTTGTGTTTGCTTCTGGCATTGTTATGTTCAATGGTCGTTTGGAATTTTATTATTTATTCTAGAATTGGCACTAGTTTCTGTTGTTAGGAAATTATTTGAGTGGACTAAAGGGTTGTTTCATCTCTATGCAGTCGTTCATGCTTTCCCTTCTTTTCCCTTTTTTTTGAAAATACACACACACACACTTACAAACTCATGGGCTCATAGTTTTAGGGTCACATGCCAAAAACTTTTGACAAGAAACATTAAAAACCCATTAAATAAAATGCCATTGGCGCTGAAGATCATAACCATAAATGACCCTCTAAAACAATGTGACGGACAAAATTTACCAAAAAGAACCAGCCCTTTGAAGTTCAAGAGGGGATACCCAAAAAAAATGGATACATTAGAAACTGAACATTATATTTCCCCTATAGAAAAGAATGGTAAAGTACTTGGAGAAGCGTTTCTTGCAAAGATGACAGCAAGAACTTCCTTGGCGCAAAAGGATGCTCAGCAGTACTTACCTTCACGATTTAGAATTAGCCCGAGCTTCTTTTAGAGACTGCAAATCAGGGTAGACAGACATTAGGACAGCATATAACCCTTAACCTCAAATCATCAACTTGAGCTGAAATGCAAAATAGTCATGACATACCAGCCTTTTGAAAGATCTGCTATTCAGTGACTTCTTTTTTCCCTCCAGATCAGGTTTTGCACGATCCAAGGCCTATAACAAGGAAATTAAATTATAATATCATGGATCCTTCTAGAAAATTCATTACCTAAAAAGTGTTGCATACAAAATTATTGGGCTCTAGTGAAACAGATACTTTATTTTTGCTTACATATTACGAAATAGCAGTTACTATGGCTAAAGTACAAAAAAAAAAAAAAGGGTATAACTTTTCTATTATATCCATTCTAAATATAGAATAAGTAGTCAAATATTATTGAAATAATAAAACCCATGATTAATAACATAGTATGGAACATTTAAATTGCAATTAATAAAATATGAATAAATACAAATATAATAGACAATTTACAGGTTAAGTGTGATATAAAAAAGCAAGTGGATTATATTTTAGGATAGACTAAAATGAAAGGATGGAATGTCATTTTGGGATGCAAGGAGTACAAATACTAAGTCCTAATGCAAAAGTTCTGTATTAAGAAATTGTTGGGATTAATCCCAACTTAATATTGAATAAATAGGATTCTGGATAATACATAATAGAAGAATTTAGAAGATAGAAATTAGGGAGGCAGAGACAGAATAGGAGCCTGAGAAAAGAGAGAGAGATAAAGAGAGGGAGAACAGAGATTTCTCTATTGATCAATAATAATGGTCCCCCAAGAAGAGAGCATGCATTCTCTCTCCTACCCTAATCTGCTCTGCCATAATATAGCTGGCTAACAAACTTTTTGTCCAGAAGCTAAGTAACCGAAATAACAACTAGGCTCTTGATTACTTTAATACCCTTGACCTTCTGCGTGCATACTTAGCAATACCCCCCTTAAGTGCATTCTTGTCCCTAAGAATGGATGAACTTTGGAAATTGATACTTCATGTAATTTAGGTCTTCCTAGGTGGAGTCAATAGAGGGTAGGTCCAGCTATTTGATCAAAATTTGCTGAATATGAGTATCACCCAATAGTAGGGTTCTAATATTGAGGACTTTCTCAAGTGTGATTAGAAATTCTCCATCCACTAAGTGAGAAAGTCTGGGAGAAATGTGGATGTGATCCCCAACCTCTTTCTTCAGCAAAGAGATATGGAAAACAGGATGCATCTTGCAATCAGAAGGGAGCTCTAGCCGAAAGGCAACTTTGCCAACCTTATCAGTGATAGGAAAGGGAGTATCTCGGAGAAAGGTTCAAGGATTTTCTGATAGCCAGGCACAGTTGTCTGTGGGTTGAAGTTTGAGATAGACTAGAACATCCACTGTAAATTCTTTGGGGTTTCTGTGTTTGTCAGCAGTCTGCTTCATTCTTTTCTAGGCCACTGCTAGCTGTTCCTTGAGATAAGCATTCATTGCTTCCCTAGATTGGAGAAATCCTTCCACTGCAACAACTGATGAAGGAAGAGTCGGGAGGACTGCTAATGGAGGAGGGAAGCCATAAACAGCCTAGAAGGGACTCAGATTAATTGCAGTGGTGGCTGGTGTTGTATTAATACTCTGCTAAGCTAAGCCATTTAAACCATTGCTTGGGTTTGTGGAAATTCATGCACCTGAGATAAGTTTCTAGACATCTGTTGAGCCTCTCAGATTGGCCATCAGTTTGAGGGTGGTAGGCAGTGTTGAACTTGAGTTGAGTGCCCAATAATTTAAAGAGTTCCTGTTAGAATTTTGAAGTAAAGATTTTATCCCTGTTAGAAATAATAGTGTGAGGCACTCCATGCAGTTTGAAGATCTGATCAAGGAAAGCTTGGGCAACTGTAGCTGCATTAAATGGGCCAGAAAAAGGGATAAAATGCGTCATCTTTGAAAATTTGTCAATCACAAATAGGATTGTGTCATAGCCCTCAAATTTTGGAAGTTTCTCAATGAAATCTATTGTAACATCAGTCCAAATTTGGGAAGGAGTTGGCAATGGTTGTAGGAGGCCAAGAGAAGCCACTATTTCTGGTTTGCATCTCTGACAGGTGTCACAACTAGAGATCCAGTTAATAACTTGTTTATGCATTCCTAGCCAGTAGGAGGACTGTTAAAGCCTAGTAAGAGTGCCCCTGATTCCTAAGTGACCACTCAGTGGAAAGTCATGGCATAAGGAAATGAGTTGTTGCATTAGCAAATTGGCAGCCCCTACATAATTTTTGTACCTAAGAATGCCTTCAATCAGGGAGTGATTAGGAAAGAAGCCAAGTGAGATAGACAGGGAGGCAATTAGATTCTGTACTGTTGAGTCCCCTTGGTAAGAGTGAATGACCTCTTGGACCTAGTTAGGAGTTATGGTAGATGTGGTGATGGCTAACAAGTGCTCATTTGTGGACAGGTGCCCTTTGCTATTAGCCCTCTTTTTATATTGTATGCTATAATCCAACCCCCAAAGCTTGCTAATTCCCCTCATTTGAATATAATTGTGCAGCTTTTGCTGTAGTAAGTGTCCTATACTTTCATGGTCTGTTTTGATGATGAAGTTCCAAATGATGCCTCCACTTGGTTACTGCAAATAGGATTAGCTCCCTCTTATAGACAAATAGTTGCTGGTTCCTAGGACTTAAAGGTCCTGGAAATATAGGACATCGGTCTGCCTTCTTATAATAGGACACCCCAATTCCAGTGTTACTAGCATCACATTCCAGAATAAAGGGCTGATCAAAATTTAGTAAGGCCAGTATAGGAGCCTTGGTCATCAAGTCCTTAAAGCTTTTCAAAAGCTTGTTGGGCTTCAATGTTTAGAACTCATCCTTCTTTAGGAGATATGTGAGTGGCTTGCCAAGGACTCCATAACCAGTGGTGAATCTTCTACGGTAGCCTGTTCACCCTAGGAAACCTCTTAAGCCCTTTAGGTTTCTAGGGATTAGCAAAAAAAACATGGCCTCTATTCTGCTGCAGTCTATGGACACTCATGCTGCTAAGATAACATGACCCAAATAAGAGATTTGGCTCTGTCCAAACTGACATTTTGACTCCTTGGCATAAAGTTGGTGCTTTTAAACAACTGTATGACTGTTTTTAGGTGTTGAATGTTTGATGCCATAGAAGAGCTTTAGACTACTATGTCATCAAAGAAAACCATCACAAATTTCCTCAAATAGAGTTTGAATACTGTATTCATAAGTAATTGAAAAGTTTTGATGAACCCAAATGGCATTACTAGGAATTCATAGCATCCAAAATGGGTTCTAAAGCAGTCTTGTGAGCGTCTCCAAACCTCATTTTGATCTGAAAACATCTGGACCTTAATTCTATTTTGGTAAAAACTACTGCCCCTTGTAGTTCATCCAGCAAGTCTTTCATAAGAAGCATTGGGAGAGAAGAGATTTCTCTATTGATCAATAGTAATGGTCCCCCCATAGGAGATTCCATTACATAATAAAGAAAAGATAATGATTAGTTGTACTGAGGACAAGGGAGCATGAGTTCTCTCTTTCTAACCCAATTTACTCAGCCATAATACAGCTGGCTAACTTTTTGTCCAGAAGCTAAATAACAGAAAAGCTAGAAAAATTAACAGAAAATAACAGAATAACTACTAGGCTCTTAATTACTTTAATACCCTTGGCTTTCTGCATGCATACTTAAAAGAAATATGTAAATGTGAATAGCCTCAGCAATCAGGATCCTCTGCAAAAAAAATATTCTGCCACAAGTACACTACTCAAGTTGCTTCCAAGTATCTATCAAGTAGGAGGTCAATATGAAATCAAATGACAAACAACTAACCCAAATATATGCTTCAAATAAAATGTAACTTACTGCCCTGATAAAAGTAGTCAATGAAGCAAGGTTTCAAGCAATTAATCTAAAATCTTAAGAGTACATCATAAGATCCGATACAGCCATAGCGATAAGTAGAATTGCCTATTAAGCATTACTCGTCCTTGGATACCAAAAACAAACAGGGATTGAGATCGTCATGAACATACATGGAAATATGTTTATCTATAGCTCCTGCAGTTGGGTAAAACTGTAACCCCTAAGACAAGCAGTCATGCTGTATGTAACAAGTACAAGGAAATACATAAATTTCCTGTCCTATGTTTTGGGATTAATTGTGACAATTAATTAGGCTACCAAAAACTCCAGACTATTTCAAGCCAATTATGTTAACTGGAAAGTGGGAAGATACCATAGGTATTTTTGGAAACTTGTCTATACAGTATGGGCTCCAGCAATAAGAATACTGTCCAAGAAATTTCAGTACCAACTTTTGCTGATAGGAGAGTACAGCAATATATTAAACATAAACTTGAACCTACTTGGTGCTTGCAAAGTTGTTCAGGTAGAGTTCCAAGAAAGATCTATAGTGTGCAATTAAAGAGTAGTCTTACAGATAAGTAACACCATTGCTATAGCTTCTGTTTTGCTGCAAATGATAAACCACGACAGTTGCAAACAACAGCACATTGGTATTTTCACAAATTAGGTTCACTTAAATATTATTAGAAAACTATAGAGTGACCAAAAAACTGAAAAAAGCCCATGAAATACAGCTTTTGCATTGACACCAATCTAGAGGTAGAAATGTTGTACAAATTACTACACCAAATAATTCAACCAAATCAACCCAGTTCAACAGCAACTTAAATTTTCAGTTTAATTTATTTGGGTTGGGTTGAATATCCACACATGTTCTCATTTATGCGGGTCAAGTAGGTTAAATTATTCAATTAAATTTTCTGCCCCTCTCTCTCTCTTTCTTCTTCCCTCCTCCTCTTCCCATTCGATCCTTTGTCTCTGTCTTATATATATATATATATCTCTCTCTCTCTGAGTGTGTGTGTGTGTGGTTGTGGGGTGGGGGGGTCTGGGGGTCTTTTAACTCCATCTACTGAGAAACAAATATAGGCCCCATAGAAGCCTAGACAGTATCACTCTCAATGCAGCTGAATAAACCATAATTAACGCAATGCTTTTTTCCATGGCCTGCTGGCCACATGACAACTGAGAATTGAATGGATGCTATGAAGACAAAATGCTAATGAAAATATACCTTGCATTGTCAGAGGGGGGGGGGGGGGGGGGGGGGGGTCTGGGGGTCTTTTAACTCCATCTACTGAGAAACAAATATAAGCCCCATAGAAGCTAGACAGTATCACTCTCAATGCAGCTGAGTAAACCATAATTAACGCAATGCTTCAATTTTCCATGGCCTGCTGGCCACATGACAACTGAAAATTGAATGGATGCTATGAAGACAAAATGCTAATGAAAATATACCTTGCATTGTCAGATTTGAATTACTTTTTTCTTTTTCTTGAAGAAAAAAAAAGGCAGGCTATGTAGCAGAGAAGCAGTGAGCCAACAAATTCAGCAAAGACACTGCAGAAGTTAGCAAATTACCTGAATAAGAGACTCCACACGTCTTCGCATGCGGGTATGCATGAAACCTTCTGAGCACTGTCGAGGAATGTAATGAAAAATGAGATCAAAACAGCAGTCACTACTTGAAAGTGACTTGTGTGTGCAGATGTGAAATAATATTGAAAAAATCTTAGAAGATCATGCACCAGTAGTCATGCTTAAAGACACAGCAAAGGTATAGAAATTTTCAGAAACAAAGAAATTTTAACAGAACCTGACATGACTGCTAAAATAACTCATCTTTATAATTACTTAGGACATAATTGTAATAAGGGGAAATAATTAATACAAAATAAATTCCATTTAAATTAGCAAGTAGAGCATTCGTCTTTCCCATCTTCTCATGGTTCAACAATAAATTCAGCAATTCCCAGAATAGTCAAAATCATAATCAAACAAAAGCTGAAGCAAGGGGTTGGAAAATTTGCATCCTTTTTTTCTTTAGGCTTCCAGTATTGCCTCTTAGTCCAGGGCTCCCTGCCTTTCAAGTTTCTGAGCTCCAAGCTTCCATTTACAAGGTTTTTGTTTAAGTTCCCAATCCAGAGAGATCTTGGAACTCGAAGTTCCATTGTTTGTTCGAGAAAAAACACACTGAAAGTAATGTTATAAAGCTTTTATTCTTCTTAGCCTAGTTTCTTATGGTTCGAGTTTATACATTCACTCTTCAATGCTGAAGACTTGACTTTGGACCGCCTGTAAGGCATTTCACCTCATTTTGATGAGATCTAGGTTGTGAAATCTGTTACAAGCTGTAAATTAGCTGTAATTATTCTGTTTTCTTTTATTCTCTTTCCTTGTACAGAATAGGAAGTTTAGTAAGTTTTCTAATTAGGATTTCTACACTTATATAAATTTCGTATTCCTCCTTCATTTCAATATACAGAAAATCATTCTTCAATCTATTCTTTTACATGGTATCAGAGCCTTCTAGGCTTGATTTGGAATATTTTCTGGTTTATTTTTGGGTTGGGTAACTTATTCCAACCGTAGGGTTACTGTTTGGGTTGGGTGTCTATTTTCCGGTGACCATCTTATCTCACCACCGGCATCAGAAGAAGTGCAAGGTGATTTCCGGCCAGTGCCCAAAATCCGGTGTCCTTCCGACCGGCGAGTGGCCCTCAAGCGCCGCCTCAAGTTCACACCCTTCCCTCACGCGCCGGCGCGTGGCCTGACTTCCGGTTTCGTCTCCGGCGTCGCCTGAAGATTTCCGGTCAAATTCTGGTACTGTCTTGGCTTGACTCTCTCTTCTGCTGGTATTTTTTGTTTCCCATAAGGTGTTGTCCTTCTCTGTGTGCTATTCAATCTGTTGCTGGTTGTTTGCACTGTCTTTTTGGCTGGGTATTCTGAGTTTATATTGGCTGTTTTGATTGTTTTTTGTTCTGAGCGGATATTATGGCTGATAATAGTAAAAGGAATCTGTCGAAAGGGGGAAATAGATATAATGATAATCGGAATACTGATGTTGTTTGCTATTATTGTAAAGAACCAGGTCATACAAAGCGCTACTGCAAGAAATTGCAGAATCGCAATCAGAGGTCACAAGTTGCTAATGTTGCGACTTCTGGTTCATCATCTGAGCATAATGTCACTATATCTGTCGAAGAGTATGGCAAGTACCAGGAATTGTTAAAAGAATCTTCAACTTCTGTTACTACTGAAGCAGGTAACACATGTCTTATCTCCTCTAGCAACAATTGGGTCATTGATTCTGGTGCCACAAATCATATGACAGGTAATCCTGATACTCTCTGATTTTCGATCCCATAAAACCCCTTTGCCTGTTACTATTGCTGATGGGACATCATACAACATTATGGGGTCTGGCACTATCAAACCTACTCCTTCTATTACTTGACCCTCTATTCTAAATCTGCCTAACCTAGCTTTTAATTTGATATCTGTGGATAAACTTACTAAAAAACTCAATTGTTGTGTCTCATTTTTTCCTGATCATTGTCTTTTTCAGGATCTTATGACGAAGCAGATTTTTGGTAAGGGACATGTATCTGGTGGTCTATACATTCTGGATTCTTGGGTACCACGACCTGTTGCTTGTTCCAGTATAGTGTCTCCTTTTGAAGCACATTGTCGATTGGGGCACCCTTCTCTCCCTATGTTAAAGAAGTTATGTCCGCAATTTTATGATGTATCTTTTTTGGATTGTGAGTCTTGTCATTTTGCTAAACATCATCGTAGTTCATCTGATCCTATAATTAATAAACGAGCTGAGTTTTCTTTTCAACTTGTTCATTCGGACGTTTGGGGTCCTTGTCCTGTTATGTTCAAAACTGAATACAGATATTTTGTTACTTTTGTGGATGATTTTTCCCGTATGACTTGGATTTATTTTATGAAGAATCGTTCTGAAGTTTTTTCTCATTTTTCTGCCTTTTGTGCTGAAGTTAAAACCTAATTTAATACTTCTGTGAATATATTGCGAAGTGATAATGCTAAGGAATATATGTCAGATTCTTTTCAGCGATATATGTCTCAACAGGGTATCCTTCACCAGTCCTCTTGTGTTGATACTCCTCAAAATGGAGTTGTTGAAAGAAAGAACAGACATTTACTTGAGACAGTTAGAGCTTTATTGTTTCAAATGAATGTTCCTAAGTGTTTTTGGGTCGATGCTATTTCTACAGCTTGTTTTCTGATCAATCGGATGTCCTATACGGTGTTAAATGGTGATATCCCTTATAATGTGTTGTTTCCAAATAAAATATTGTTTCCAGTGGAACCCCGGATTTTTGGCAGTACTTGTTATGTTAGAGATGTTTGTCCTCATGTTACCAAACTTGATCCTAAGGCATTGAAGTGTGTGTTCTTGGGATACTCGCGTTTCCAAAAGGGATATAGATGTTACTCTCCTGAACTGAAGCGACATTTGGTTTTCGCTGATGTGGTATTCTCAGAAGATAAACCCTTCTTTTCATCTCCATCCAATCTTCCAAGTCAGGGGGAGGAAGATGAGTGGCTCATTTATAAGGTGACATCTCTCCGAGAATCAGCTGATTTGTCTACTGCATCTTCTTGTACTGAGCAGCTAGCAAGTGATGATCCTTCAACATCAACAAAACCACAGATTGTTCAGGTCTACTCTAGACGAAGAGACACTAATGATACATGTCCCGCACCAGCAACTTCATCATCTGATCCTGCTCCTACTGATCCCGATCTTCCCATTGCTCTTCGTAAAGGTACCCGTAATTGTAAATCCACTTATTCCATTGTTAATTTTGTTTTCTATGATCACCTGTCTCCCTTGACATGTTCTTTAATTGCATCTTTAGATTCTATATCTATCCCCAAGACAGTTAAAGGCGCTTTGAGTCATCCTGGATGGTATGATGCTATGATTGAGGAGATGAATGCCTTGGATTCAAATCATACTTGGGAGTTGGTGCACTTACCAGAGGGAAAGCATGTTGTGGGTTGCAAATGGGTCTTTACAGTCAAAGTTAATCCAGATGGTTCTGTGGCTCGGCTGAAAGCTCGACTTGTTGCTAAAATATATGCACATACTTATGGGGTGAATTATTCAGATACTTTCTCTCTAATTGCCAAATTGAGTTCTGTTCGTCTTTTCATTTCTTTGGCAGCTTCTCATCATTGGCCCTTACATCAACTTGACATCAAAAATGCTTTTCTTCATGGCGATTTTCAGGAAGAAGTCTATATGGAGCAACCACTCTGGTTTTGTTGCTCAGGGGGAGTATGGAAAAGTTTGTCGTCTGAAGAAGTCTTTGTATGGATTGAAGCAAAGTCCCCGTGCCTGGTTCGGTAAATTCAGTGAAGTTGTCCAAGCGTTTGGACTAAAGAAAAGTCAGTGCGACCACTCGGTTTTTTATAGACAATCCCAAAATGGCATTATTTTTCTTATAGTTTATGTTGATGAAATTGTGATTACAGGGAGTGATTCTACAGGTATCTTTTCACTTAAGTCTTTCTTACATGGTAGATTTCATACTAAAAACTTGGGTCAGTTGAAATATTTCTTGGGAGTGAAAGTGACGAGAAATAAGAAAGAAATTCTTCTATCCCAAAGAAAATATGTTCTTGATTTACTTGCGAAAACTGAAAAGTTAGGAGCTAAGCCATGCAATACTCCTATGGTTTCCAATATACAACTTACAAAAGATGATGGTGATCCTTTTGCTGATCCAGAGAGATACTGAAGGTTAGTTGAAAAATTGAATTATCTCACTGTAACTCGTCCAGATATTGCATTCGCAGTAAGCATTGTCAGTCAATTTATGGCTGCTCCTACGATTAAACATTGGAAAGCTCTAAACCATATTTTATGTTATTTAAAAGGTGCTCCTGAACTGGGTATATTATACAGTGATCATAGGCAAGCTCACATTGAGTGCTTTACAGATGCTGATTGAACAGGTTCTAAGATTGATAGGAGATCAACAACAGGCTAATGTATCTTTGTTGGAAGAAATTTAGTGTCCTGGCGAAGTAAGAAGCAAACTGTAATATCCAGATCTAGTGCAGAATCCGAATACAGAGCTATGTCACAGTCTGCATGTGAAATTTTGTGGATCCATCATTTGCTTGATTAAATTGGTATAAATCATTCGTCTCAAGCAAAACTTTGGTGTGATAATCAAGCTGCTCTTCATATTGCTTCTAATTCAGTGTATCATGAACGGACCAAGCATATTGAAATTGATTGCCACTTTATTCGTGAGAAGATTCAAGATAACATTATATCCACAGGATATGTGAAGACAGGAGAACAGTTGGGCGATTTGTTTACAAAAGCCTTAAATGGCCATCGGGTTGATTATTTATGTAACAAGCTGGGCATGATTAACATCTATGCTCCAGCTTGAGGGGGAGTGTTACAAGCTGTAAATTAACTGTAATTATTCCGTTTCCTCTTATTCTCTTTACTTGTACAGAATATGAAGTTTAGGAAGTTTCCTAGTTAGGATTTCTACACTTATATAAATTCTGTATTCCTCTTTCATTTCAATATACAGAAAATCATTCTTCAATCTATTCTTTTACAAAATCCTTTCGAGGGTATTTGCTGTGTGGTAGAAACATTGTTGATTTCTATGCTAAAAAGCTTTATTTTACTTGTCTTTGATTTGTGTTCTCCCTAAAACTTGTTCAAAAGCTGATGTTTCAAGTGTTTGCAGTACTTTTACCCTCTCCTTTTTCATCTTTTTTCTTCTGGATTGTTCACCCTTATATGCGAGGAACAATACAAAGTAGGAAGAAGAAAGTCACTATTTTGAAGTGACTCACAGCTGAGTTATTTCTTTCCTCCAAGTTGTGAGCCTACATGCTTGCATCCATGACTCACCAGTCACGGATGTGAGTAAAGTCATGCCCGTGACTTCAAGTCATGGGTGTGGTGAAATTTTGGGCATGACTCTCCCTGTCATACCTCAAATTTCTCCTTTAGAAAACCCCTTTTAGCATTTTCTTGCTTTATTTTCTTTTTGCTTCCTTTTTGCCATGTAATATATGTCTACGTGTAATATGGCCAATATAGTATAGCAATTTTACTTTCATGTACTTATCTTTTTTGATATGTTCATTGTAATAAAAGGCTTTTCATCCTATTCAAGTGAAACATATCACATAAAAACACTTATATTAAATAATGGGGATTTTCATTAATAAAGCAGAACCAATATCCTATT
Organism: Excoecaria agallocha; assembly: GCA_037975025.1. NCBI lineage: Eukaryota > Viridiplantae > Streptophyta > Magnoliopsida > Malpighiales > Euphorbiaceae > Excoecaria > Excoecaria agallocha. The sequence goes on from CM075809.1 coordinate 4,713,468, forward strand.
TTTATGCTTAAAAATCCATGTAAATAACAAATTCTGACAATATAAAAAATTTTATATATAATTAAATAATATAAGAGTTTCATTAAATAAATTGGGACCAATAGTACCTGCTTTCAACCAACAAAACCCACAATGAAATATCTCTTCACAATTTGCATGCAGGGACCAATGTCCCACCCCAGTCTAAATGAAACACCCGTTTTATGGATGCTTATTTAATATACTATAAATGTTTATGTCATTATTTTACAGTTTTATGACTTGATTAAGTGCGACTTTATTTTTGCCATGATAATACACGTAAAGAGAGGGATAAAATAATTAATCTATTTTATTTGTCACGTTAATCAAAGGAATAAATAAAAGTAAGATTTCGAATCCTCTTTTGGTTTTGACCTCACAATGTCAAAACACCATTCCTTAATATTCTACTTGGTGACGACTCCTTTATACCTCTTTTATGTTGCCCAATAGACACATCCTAAAGTCAATTACAAATAATGGAATAGGGATACCCCGAAACACTGTCTCATGCCTTTTTCGAAGTCTGAGACTCGGTGAATTGAATTGAATTCCTTGACCATTGTGAAGCAGCTGGTCATTTCGGGGCAAGAAAGCCTCAGCCTAGCCAATCCCTAAAAGCATGACCAGATAACAAGCTGAAGATGGGGAATCAATTTCAAGGTCCATACCAAGAAGGAAACCCCCAAAGCTCCAAAAGGAGAAGCGCACATCACACCATGAAATAATCTAAAAAATTGATAAAGGGAACTAGAGATTGATAATCCATATAGTTGAAGCCATCTAGTATGGGATTAAGGCTCACTTGTTGTATTTCATGGCTTCATCCCCAAGTAAAGCAACTGTTCAGTGTCATAAAACATAAATCCTAATCTTCTATACTAGTAACCTGCTTAGCAACTAAATCTCAAACTTTTCATTAACAATCATTGCACTCCAATCTATGCATTAATGACCAGCAATTTGAACTTTGAGCATTGCAAAAGAAACTAAAACCCTTTTTTTATTATTTCAAGCACTACAGCAACACTAACAGTTCCTTGGTCATTATATTTTAACAACTCCGTGCATTTTCCTATTCCAAAGTAGCATATGAGAAGTTTTACATAAAAATTTAGGTACTGCATCAATTTATGTGGAAAGAACCTTACCTTAACGTGATAGCTAACATATGCATGGAATGTCGATAAATTACAGACTGTGCGGTCCAACTTTTTGCCCTCCACATGGCGAGGAAAAATGACTGCAAAAATTTTGCATCACAATCTGTTATGAAGATTATGAAAATAGGGTAATAAGACTGTTGGTTTAGTGACATTACCAAAAGATACAAATCCTGCATTTGCAGATAATGCTTCAGCAGAAATATCCTTTAATTCTAAGGGGGGAGTCGGAGACCACAAACAAGGAGGAGCATTATGAAGTCCAGTTGTGCGCCTTGCTTCCACAAATTCCTACACAACAGCGATAACTCCAAAATGTTCAAAGAAAATAATTTACTAAGAATACTTTGAAAGAATACACGCAAATATCTCCAATAAGTCTAAGCAATCTTACCCATTTTAAACAAAAATGTGCAATTTCACAAATTCCCATCACTACTTCACTATCATAAACCTATATGTCATACCTGCAGAAAGGAAGTTGCGAGAGCAATATCTGTGGAGTCCTTGAATCTCATAGGGAAAACTACAGTAACCTTTTCTTTCTGCCAAAAAACAGTGACCATTCTTAACTTAATGCCATGCAAAGTTATTTCTACTTGGCTTAATGTCATGCAAAGTTATTTCTACTTTCAGCAGATACAAAATAAATCAACAAGTACAACCCTTGAGCTGCACAGTACATGAATTTGAAATAAAATATCAGACCTTGACGGCTAAAAGCTGAAGAGCATACAGTTTAATCATTTTGGGGGAGCAGGAAAAAATGAGAGAAGAAGAGAAAATATTTGCAGAAAGCATTGATTAATTATTGCACGTCGCATAGGTCAAATAAAGAAGTTCAACTTCAAGTCATAAAATAGATCCGTAATATAAGAAGTTCAACTTCAAGTCATAAAATAGATCCATAATATAAATTGCTTTTCAAGTATAATTTTACCTGAGGAACAAGGAAAAAAGACTCATTAGGCCGGTGCACAAGGGCAAGAAGCCGATCTATATCAGGAGCAACAGTCCTTGTAGCAAGATGTTTTAGTACTACCCTTAAGGGAGCACCTAATACAACTTCCCTGACAGATGCAATCTTTACCAAAACGGCATGTCTGCTCTCTGCACACAGCATCAGCGTATACGTCAACAAACAAGCAACCAACCCTTTAAAACACATACAAGCCAAACCCTTATACACAATCCAGATTCCACAAGAATCACCAAATTTCATTAGGGCAAAAAAAAAATAATTCTGCACAATCAAAGAGAAGAATTCACAAGACTTAAAAGCTGTGTCATGAATTGATACAAGATGAAAATTCAAATACTGAGAAAATTGGCATGCAAGACTACAGGCATGGTGAGTTATATCAAGGTAAGTCTCAAACTCCATCTAACCAAAAAGAGAGAGAGAGAACAATAGTCCAAACAAGTCCAACCCACCAACGAAGCTAATCCCATTTTGCTGTGTTTTTACTTGGAAACAAAAACATTAGAATGTTCAATAAATAGACCTATAGGCTTTTTGTTCATTCATTTTTTGGCACATACACAACAGAACTCATAAGTCATAGAACCTTCATCTGGAGGAAGTTTTGACAAATTGAGTTTTAAAGTGAGATTAAAGCCATCTCTGGGTGGATCAAGAATCTGCACACCGACACCATACGCTGTCTTGATTGCTTCTATGGCTCCAAAAGGAAGTCCGCCAATAAATATAGTCTCTGGAGGCGGGATGGGCAAAGAGACAGACAGCAGCAGGACATTGGGATTTTTTATGGACACCTATAAATTAGGTTACAAAAGTAAACCTTAATCATTCATCACGAAATCTATTAATTAAAATTTATTAACTAAAAGAATCAACTAAAAAAGAAAAACCTGAATATGGTAGCGAACATCATCAAACTCGACCCAGTTATAGTCAAGTTCAACTGCCTTCTCGAGACTGAAAATCCACAAATAAATGAAATTTGAAATTCTGGGTTTCTATTTCTAATTTAAGATTCAAGGAACAACAAATATAATAAAAAAAATGGCAGCAATGGAAGAAAGACGTACTTTTTAACTCGATTCAACAAGGTTTGAAGGAGAAATCTGGAATGAGATTGCAACAAGATCATCGAATTCAAATTGGTGTAGTTCGTTTTCCGCTCCTCTTCTGAATATTTGAAACTGAAAATAAACAAAAAAATATTGATAGGAATATGTCAATCTGTTCTATCCCTCTCTCTATCTCACGCTACTTTAAAGTTTCAATGTTAATTTGGAAAGAAATGATATAATGAAGGTGTTCGGAATTTGGATCTTTTAAGACAAGAGGATCTATCATTTTTAGGAGGAGAACTTAGGGTGACTTTATACGCAGAAAATAATTTTTTATTTTCTGTTTTCTACTTTTAAAAAAACTTGAAGTATTTATTTATTATAAAAAATTTAAAAGTATGTTCATTTATTAATAAATAAAAAATTAAAATATTTATTATATATATATATATGTATATATATATACATGTATGTATATACATATATACATACATATATAAGCATATACACACGCGCGTGTATATATATATATATATATACACACACACACATATGTATGCATACACACATATATATGTATATGTATTACATATGTACATGTAGGTTTGTGTGTATGTATGTACATACATATATATGTATATCTATATGTATATATATATGTGCATACATACGTATACACATATAATCCATACAGATACATGTATATGTATGTGTATATATATGTGTGTGTGTGCGCGCGCGCGCATACAAATGTATGTGCATGCATATGTATGTGTATATATACACTAAAAATCATGTTTAGGAGGAGAAGTTAGATTCTTTCGCTTTACCTGGGTTCAGCAGTTACGTCCAATCTTTTAAAATCGGACTGTCAATTTTGTAATTTAACGGATTCAATTGGATTTGAATTGGATTTTCCTTCTATTATGTTTTAATATAATTATTTACAAAAAATTAAACCCTAATACAATGCATTAGACAATTAAATTGAATATTAAACAAGAGTTTATTTGTATATACTTGATTTCCTCTTCATAACTGCGTGTTTTAATTATTAATAATTATATTATTTGCAAGATAACTTGTTTTGAAAATTAGATTTAGGTTAATTGCCTTGCAAGTTTTTTTTATTTTTTATTTTTGGATGATTGCTTTATTTTTACTAATTAACATTATTATCTCTAGTTACTTATTTTATTTATTGTTTTATTAGAATTAATTATTAGACTTTACGAGACGTGACACACATCCATAATTATGTTGTAAACTATATTGTGGCGCCACTCGCTATCTAACCGAGCTTTATGATGGAACGAGAACACCCTAAGAATGCATGTGCGCAAACTAGGTCAAGCTCCAACTGTCTTATATGGTTCAGAGAAAATAAGTGGAAGCGAACAGTAGCAACTCCATTGGAAAACCATGAGACCATGCTTCAAATACTAATTAAGCAAATAGGCTAGGTATATAAGGAATTAAATCTTTGGTTTAATGTATCCAAATTAACAACAAAAACATTTACAAGATAAAAATTCAGGTTTGAATCATATAGATAACCCTTTCTATTAAATAAATTTATTTCGTTAAGTTAGCTAATTCTTAAGCATCACCGGCAATCTATCTAAACTTTCTAGTCCTCTAAATTTTAGAAATATATACACTACCATCTCCTACTATCAACCTAGAATAACATATCTTCTTAAGTTGGTAAAAAGTTCAAAACAAAATAATTGATTTATACTTGGCTAGAAATTGTCATCCAACTAATAGTACATGTTTTAACCAGCTAAAACACTATTCAAATTTAATTACATAATAAACTTCTCTTCATAAAATGTGAGCTTAATACAAAAGAAAAAAAATATAACACAGCAATAGTTATGTCAAAGGCATCATTTTCATATACTAGGATTAAATCATCAACAAAATATTAAAATTTAAAGTCTGGGTTCTCAATTGGCAATGTTAAACACCAAGTACGTTCTACAAAATAATATCATAGCAACAAACATTTAATTGAGAAGAGAATAAACAAATCTTAACTAACTTCGGAATTTATTTTTAAAAAAAGGTCCACAGAGGTAATTTTGATAGTCACATACTTGTTAAAGTCGGTTTCTTGCCTTTTCTCGTCTCTATTCATCACTATGCTCGCTAAAATCAATCGCGGGAGCTTCCTTAGTGTTGCCGTCGTGGAGATCAAAGCCTCGGGGTCTCGCCGTAGGTCACCATTCGCTCATTCGCCGTCGTCCTTGGTCAAAAATCAAGGTTGAAGGTTACGGCAGCCACCACTTCAATCTACCCATTGCCGCGGAGTGGAAAGGAGCGACGGACACCAGAGTGATCATCTCACCGTTAAGGTCTCACCGGCCCTACTTGGATCGCCGCTTGCCATCACAAATCACCGGAGAGACGGGTTTTCTGTAAGGAGAGGAGAACAAGGGAGAAAAGGACCATGTAGGTGGTGGACCGCAACGGTATATGGCTAGCGATAAAGGAAATGAAAGCGGAAAGGTCGCCGGTGGTGGGGGAGAACATCGTTGATCGGTAGGAGGGCACTCCAACTTTCCCTTTTCTGATCTCCTTTCTCTCTCTTTGCCCCCTCTTTTTCTTTTCTTCCTTGTTATTTAATTGTTGTTGGTTTTTCTTTTTCTTTTTTTCTAACTAAACACTTTATCCTGAGAATTCTAGAGCCCTCCTTAGGCATTATTTTTCTTCCTCTTATTATTATTATTATTATTATTATTATTATATACACATTTATTTATATTAATTTCTCATTATTGGGTTCTAAAATACACTTCATTTAAAATCATTAACATAATGTCGCGTTCTAAGACGACTCGAGTTTTGGGGCATTACAGAGCCAGCCAAGCCCATAAAAGGCCCAAGCCAACCCAATTGGAAGGTTAAGTATGTCTACAGATGACACCGGCCAAATATCACTCAAGCTCATTTGATTTTTCATGCCGACAAGCTAGCACTGATCAAATACAACAAGTCAATCTGATTCTACATGTCAACAAGCTAGCACTAGTTAGATTCAATCAAGTCATCACGATTTTGTAGGCCAAGAAGCTAACGGTAATTAAATGCACTCAAATAACCTAATTCTGCATGCCGGGAAGCTAGCGCTAATCAGATCCAATCAACTTATCTCGATTCTGCATGTCGACAAGCTAACACTAATTAGATAGTCAATCTAGGGTTAACACATTGATAAATTAATGTTAACTACTTAAACTAGGATTAATGCGTTGATAAGTTGATGGTAACTACCCAACCAAGAGACTCATTGCCTCAGAAGGTACATGTTTTAATCAATATAGAGACACACTACCCTAGGTATGCATCTTTTCCCTTTTGGCACCAGTGCACCGGTTTTCCAAAATTAGGAGTAGCTGTAAACATGGTGACTCGAGGTAGTATAGATTAGGGTTTTTCGATGATAAGGAAACATTATATTTCTGACAACAAGTGTGGATCTCGAAGCTCGGATTACGAATATCTCATAGTTCTCTCAAAGATTTTATGATTTCTCAAGTGTTTTTGAAAGGTTTTAACAAAAAGACATGAAAAACCTTGATCTTGGTCTTCAATGGTGACAGACGGTCATCTATCATGTGAGGGAGGCCCGTTTGTGTCCTTCGCTCTCCTGTTCAGGTTAGATCAAGGGAATTTTTATGAATTCTAAGTTTTTTGTTTGAGAGACGGCCGCAGTCATGTGGGACGATCGTTTTTGGTTAAAAACCCAGATTTCCCATGTTTTTGGAAATTCAAAAGTAGAAGATAGATATTAGGGGATTCTAAGTCGAATTTTAAGGGGTTTATCCCTCTAAATTTGAAGAGGTGGAGTTGGAATTAAACTCCAACTCTACCCTATGTATAAAAAGGAAAAGATTTTAGGGTTTCTAAACGGAGAGATCATTTTTGATATAGAGGTAATTCTTGAAAGGGAAGAAAACTAATTTTCCTCTCTCTCTAAGAAGAAAGACTCTCTAACAACTCTTTTGATCTAAGAACACACACACACACACACAAAGAATCATTGAGTTTTCTAAATGCAAAGAATACAATCAGAGTAGAGATTTGGACTTCAAGGAATTCAGAGTCAGAATATTTTCCGATGGTAATATTCTAGGCTCCTCTTCATTTTCTCTTTTTAAAAATTATCATGCATGATTTGGCATTATTGTTGAAATAAATGTGTTTATGCACCGTGTTTTGATGATATACGTGTTTAAAACCTGATGATGTATGAATCTGGATCAATTTGCGTACTAATGATGTGATCAAGTTAGGGTTTCCTTCATTATTTTATATGTTCAAGCTTTAGTTTTTTATTAAGTTCTTCTAGGTTTTAATGAGTTTTAAGAAAAGTTAATGCATGTTTTAGGGTTGTAATCTTATTTTGGCATGTTTTAGGCTTTGATAATCGAGTATTTAGGGTTATTTGCAATTTTGTATTATTTTTAGGTGACTTTCCTGCATTCTGTTATGTTCTGTGAGTGATGTATGGGAAGAAGCTCCCATAGACGGCGTCTGTCAAAGCGACAGATGGGACGTCATGAGAGTTCCTTCTTATCTCGCCCTTCCATCAGCTGTGGCCGTCCATCACCTTTCCAGAGGCATTCATGGCTGATTTTTAGGCCTTTCATTATATATTTCATGCATTTGATTGTTGTTTGTATTGCATCTTTGATCCTTAAAATGTTTATTTTCAATTATGTGCATATTTTAATTTTGTACATGTGGTTTAACTAATAATTATCTTTTCTGTATTTTATTATTTACTTGTGTTTTTCTAATAATGCTAATTTATTTACCTTTTTACGGTTTATGTGAGTACGTGGCTTTACTCATTTTGGGAGACTTTGTGAAGCATTTTGCATCAGGAGTCGTGGCTCGGTTGGATGATGACTACCACTTGCCGTTCAGTTACTTATTTCATTCATTTCATTTGTTTATTATTTATTCCACTTTTTTTATTATTTCTTATTTTTGGATATATTTTATTTCGGGAATGTAATAGTTAGTAAAAAATGACGTTTTGTGCACAACTAAAAGGAAAAAACTTAAAATGATTTTTATTAATTAAATTGGGTTTTCTATTAAAACTTGGACCAATGTCCAAATTTCCATCCCAAAAGTCATGACAAAGAAAAAGAAGATTTTTATAAAACATGCATGAGGGAATCAATGCTTTTCCAAAATGAATATACTGATTTATGTATGATGTTTGTTTTTTTATTTCTTTTTCCGTGGAAGATTTGCTCATATAAAAATTTAAGGCTTTGTTTTTTATTTATTGATTTTTTTATTTGATTGGGATTTTACTTATTTTATCGCAAATGCATTGTGTGAGAGAGAAGAGTGGATTAATATTTAAAACTCAATTATAAAATAACGCATAATCAATGTGTTTAATAAGAGTAATGTTCTGAACATTAATCTCCATTTTTGGTATTAAAAGGTCAAAAATTATTTTTCAATATTCTGTTGGGTATCGACTCCATGACATTTACCTTTCTGGACCCATTAGTAGATATTTTTATGAGTTGGTTACTAACAAAAATTTGGGTTTGATCTATTTTTATTGTCAAGTAACCAATTTATAATTAATAGTGAATCTCTTCTGGTTTCAAATCCTAAAAGCGAATTTTCGAGAATCCAATTAGAATCGAACGGATTTTCGAGAATCCAATTGGAATCGAATGTGGCTCTGGCGGCCGTCACATAGGACTTATCCCTATTTATAGAGTCTTGAATCCTATTAGAATTTGACTCTTATTGCTCAAAATTCCTCATACTATTTGAGGCCGGATTTAATTGTAATGGAGACTTACAATTCCTCCCCCTCAATTATTTGCCCAACGACCTGCGCATTTTAGCCATTTGTTGGTGCTTTATGCCAGCATTTTAATTTCCCCATGGATATGCTCATTTAATATTTTCTAACAGATTTTCTCATCTATCATTCAAGAAAAAAAAATTGCATATATTCACAAATATTATCATGGTTGTCAAAGCGCACTTTAAAGCGTACGTTTTTACGCTTTTATGCTGTATAAAAGGGAATACGTCTGTACTTTTAGATAAAATTTTATTTTGATAGAAGCAAAATGAGCGTTTTTCAATGCATTAAGGGCACGTTTGGTTCACTGTATTGTATTATACTGTATAGTATTAGTCTGTATAGTATTAGCCTGTATAGTATTAATCTGTACAGTATTAGCCTGTATTAGATTATACAGTGTTTGGTACAAATTTGTATTAGTCTGTACTATTATATACTATGTTTGGTATATAATATTGTACTGTATTATTTTTTAAAAAATAAAAAATTATGTAATTTAACAATTTAGACAAAAGTATTAATTATAAATTATAATTTTTCATATATTAATCAATTTTTTTCTTTGTAAAAAAGCACAAATTTCTTGAAATACAAATGTATATGAGTAGATAAATTAACATTAAACAAATAATAATATTTAATTATATAGCTGAAATATATTAACAAATGTGCTACTATTAATAATTTTATACATAGTCCAATAACAAATCGAAATAAATAACTTTCATCGTCATTATTTTAAACATAATCCAAATAATCAATGAATACAAAAAGTTCATATATCATTTTGAAAAATGAACCTAATTAAAAACATAACTAATGCATTGAATATTCTCTTAATTACCCTTTATTTGTCTAAGTAATCTTTGAACAAATATCTTCCTAATTTCAGATTTCATTGATCTGAATAATGTCACATGCTGAGGTTTATCTATTATTGCTTGTAAAACGTCGAGATGATCTTCAAGAGAAAGACCCATTGCCTCCAGCTCATTGGAAATGTCGGAACGATCATCGTTTGCTCTAATAAATTTTTCAGTAATAGTAGCAATTTGACCAACACTTTCTTTGAACATTTCTCTAAATAAGTCCACACTATTGGCATCGGATTCATCACTTGCCTTGTTTTTCTTTCTCTTTCTAGTTTGAGATGCATTGGTAGATATATTTGGAACTGATAGTGGCGAAGTATCATCAATATCAATCCCTTGCATAATATCGTCATTAATATTACCTAAATTTTCATCTTCAAGGTCAACTGCATTTGCCATATCAGCTGGTGTTTCTACTCCTTTACCAGTTGCTCTATCTTTCCCAAATATATTAGCGAGGCGATCAAATATAGGAAAATATTTTCCTCTCCATCCCACTGCATCAGTATTATGCTACAAAAATACAAAAAGTATAATAAATTAGATTTAAATTATATGAAAAAAACTAAATATATGAATGATAAAGTTTAAACCTGGATATAAGCTTGCCATGCCTCATCGCTATCAACCTCAATACATTTGGTTACGTCATTCCAAGCAAAACCACTCTTGTTCATCATGTCATAGACTATTGCATAATTTTTTTTCCATTTTCTCATCTTTGAATCTATATGGGGATTAACTTTTAATCCACAACCTGGATGCAACTCTTGCATCTTTTTTTCAACTGCTTTCATGGTTCCAGATCTGAAGGTACCATTTTCACATTTACCACCATTAGCAACTATTTCTTCAAGAATTTTTAACAGTGACTCTTCTTCATTCTTACTCCACGTTTGTCTGGTTCCTTTAAATTGAGAACTTTGTCCAATATCCATTCCTAAATGACAATTTTAAATATATAAAATATTATTCATATATAATGCATTCATAAAGAGAAATAAGAGTAAAATATTCTAATTTAAACACATAACAAATATTCAATTAAATAGAAACATAATCCATTAAATAAAAATATATATTTTAATTATCAAAATTACAAAATGATAGTACATGAATCAATGTAATAAATTTATAAGCACAACTAATGTTGTCTGCGTGCTCTCCACTCATCATACATCCTCATAGCTAAATTAGTCCTCCAAGCAGTCCATTGATCAGATGATTCAGCTGTACTTAAGAAATCAATCTCATGATTTTCTTCATCATTATCTAAATTTTCTATTGTATGCTCTAACGGATCAACATTCATTTCACCTCTAATAAGATTATGCAGTAAACAACAGGCAGTAATGATTCGACATTGTATCTTAATAGGATAAAAAGATGGACTTCTTAATATAGCCCACCGCATCTTAAGCAAGCCAAAACATCTTTCTATTACATTTCTGGCCGAGGCATGTTTCATATTAAAATATTCTTCATAATTAGCAGGTTGACTTCCTTCTCTCCACTCTGATAAATGATAACGGGTACCCCTATATGGTGCAAGAAATCCCTCTCCATTTGTGTACCCGCCATCAACAAGATAATAATTTCCTAAATAAAAAAATATAATTATATAAAATTTTTCTTAATATATATTTAATATAATTTAAATATGGATTTTTATTTACCTGTAGGAACCTTAAATCCATTCTGTCTACTTAATGCATCTCGAAGCACTCTAGAATCAGATGCAGATCCTTCCCAGCCAGGTAAAACAAATATAAACTTCATATCACGTGAACAAACACCGAGTACATTAGTTGCAATCTCTCCTTTTCTAGTACGATATCTAGGTTTGTCACTTTCGGCCACGCGAACCTTAATATAAGTTCCATCCAATGCTCCTAAACAATTCTATTTTTTTTAATGATATGGAACAGTCAACAAATAAATGACAACTATTAGTAATGACAAAAAAGAATCTTGAATTAAAAATTAGTGTATGTACTTAATTTTTATTAACTAACCTTGAACCATTTCCATCTATCTTCAGTACAATTGTCTTGGACAGGTTCTGGAATATGAAGCAAAATGCTTTGTAGTCGTAAAACTCCATTTAAAATACAATTAAAATGTCTACTAATAGTTTCACCTGACCTCAAAAATCTAGAGATAATTGTACGATTTTTCACGTGGTGGGCAAGAATATGTAAAAATATACATACTTTCTCCTCTAATCGTACCGGTCCATCATCTTTAATCTTTCCATGAGTTCGAAGAAGGTCACATAGTATTCGAAATGTTCTTCTATCCATTCTTAATTGATTAATACAATGTAAGTCGTCGTACCCAATTATGCTATTCACATAAATAAAACGAACTTGATCCCTATCAATGCTCTTATCTCTAAGCATTTTGCTCCTCCTAATTCGCCTTTTCTTCATATTTTCCATATGAATCATCATCATCAATAGCAACCACATCATGTGTAAATGCCATATCCTTATGATTATGTAAAACATAACATTTCTTTGATCCATATCTACTCAAATAATTAAAATATGAGAAGTATTAGACGTAATAAATAAATTAGAAAAAAAAATCAATACTCAGATAATTTAAATAAAAACAAACAACAAAGTGATAATTCCAATGTTTCAAAATATGGATATAAAGATAAATCCAAAACATTAAATGTTAAAATTTAGAAAGCAACAAATGATTATATTTTCAGCATAAATTAAATGATTTCTAGCATTTACATTTGTTGTTGTAGAGTGAAAATATGTTCTTTTTGATGTATTGCGAAGAAATAAGTGTGATGAAGTTGTACTTTTTTGCTGATTTATACAATGATCTTTGTTAGTTCATTTATATTTACAAAATTAATTCGATTAGCAAGGGAATTCCACTGCTTTTTAATTCATATACTGACACATAGATCCATTAAACACACTCTGTTGCTATACTTATTTATCGTTGTATTTTCTGGTATTCATTGTTTTTTTTTTTAATTTTTCTTTTAAATTCTTTTTTCTTGTGCAGTGAAGCTCTCTCTTGGGTGCATGCTGTGCTTTAATGCGAATTGGAAATGTAATAACTATAGTAATAAGAACATGCAATATGACTAAGAGAGAGAAAGAGAGAAGAATTGGTGGTCCAAAAATTGTCTCTGTAATAACTATAAATCTATCTTGATGATCGGTGAAAAGTAAGACATAAGTCCTATACTTTGCCAAAAAAAAATCACCTTTCATAACTTCTTTATTTTTATTATTACTATTGATTTGGTCTATCCTAAAATGATGATGATATTCTTTGTTTCTTTCTTTCTTTTTTTTATTTTTTTAATTTTCCCTATAATCCATACTAAGCATGTGAATTAACCATACTTTTGCTACAACATATTAGCCTATTAGGGCCATCCACCCATTAGCCTTTGCATAGGAAAGAATCTAATTGATTACTTAAATTGACCTTAAATAATGCCATTCAACAGCAGCACAGGACAAAAATCATAAGAAACAAATGATTCTCATAAATAATTAAATGACCACAAAGGCTAAATTCCAATCAGATTTAATCCTTCCACTGTCAATCCCGTGATATGCAATTTATATTTAAACCTACAACCGACACCTAATATCATATTCGTATATCCAAGATGATGAATTTTTTCTCTGCTGTTTCTATTGTTATTACTGTTATCTTCTACAATTTGATTGCCATTAGTAGTGAGCCTATGATTACTACTTTCACTTGTAAGGTAATTGGCTAAATTCAGCACGAAACAACAGCAATAATTTTATCCATCCTATCCAGTTGAAAACCAAAACAATGAGTTCTCTCAGATTGTGACTAGGCTGTCAAAACAAAGAGCAAAACCAAAATGACAACCGCCCAAATAATGGAGGGTGGAGTAGTGGTGGAGGAAGCTGGAGCCAAGGAAAAGATGGGAATTCTGGAAGTGGGTGATCTAGCAATCAAGGTGCTGGCTGGAATAGCCAAGGTTCAGGCTGGAATTAATCAGGAAAGGCTAGAGATAGTGATGCCGATGACTTTGCTGGTGGTTGGAACAAGGGAACTGGTTCAGATAGTGTGCAGAGCTCGTATGAGCATATGGGTTTGGGAGCATTTTGGCGGTAAGATAACAAGGAGAAAACCAACAGCTCCCTCTGCAAGCAACTCTAAACGCTACCTTTCTCAAAGGAAAATAACAAGAGCAGAAAAGCAAGAAGGAACACGAAAAATAGCAGGTAAAAACATATGTATTATATTATACAGTATTAAATAGTTCCAGAAAATTAATAACAATTAATTATGTTAACATGTATTATATTAACAATCAAACAAAAACTTAATCAATACCAACTTCTAGACAGCCACTACTACATGGCGGTGAGAAAATATTCCGCCATCGTTGGCCTTCCAATTGAAACACAACCACCGTCACCATCGTCCAAAAATAACAACTACTCTGCTACTTCCCTTTGAAACTCAATCTTCGTAGACTCAACGAGAGAAACAGCCAACCCACCCAAAAAGAAGATACAGCCGAATTAAAGCCACCAAATACAATTTTATTTCATTGGTTTTGGGCATTTTATGGATTTGTAATTAAGATAAGAATCTGAATTATCGGGAATTCAAGAAATCGAAGAACCTATTGCGTCCTCAAAGCAAAATTCAACTCGTAAATGCAAAGCAAAATTCAGAGCAATTGAAATTAAAAATAAACAAAAAGAAGATGGAAACCTGTTGAAGACGCCAGAGATGGAGACGGGAGATGCAGGAGATGGGAAGAAGATGAAAGAGGTTTGGCTAGTATTTTAGTTTAGTACGGGTTATACGTATTAGGTAAACCCAGGAGAGAGTGGTGTATTATTATATCCAATAGACATGGGATAAATTTTCAGTTATGTATTAAATAATTCATGTATTATTTTTTAAAAGAATTAGCCAAACACCCTTCTACGTATTAGAGGGTATTATTTAATACAATCCCGTGTCTTATACGGGGAAACAAACATAGCCTAAAAGCCCACTTTAAAGCTTTTTTTTTTAAAAAAAACACTTTTATTTATAGCATTATTTTCGTGGGTCAAATTGGATAATTGAAACTCGACTTGCACTAGTCCGCCTACCATTCAGTACAAAATAAAAAATAATAAAACAAAAAATCTATGTCCGTAAACCCTAAAACAAAAAATCCAGCAAAGGCATAAAAGGCCCTTGGGGACATCGGCGGTTAAAAGTATAAATGATGTATGAAAATGTATAGAATAATTACAGATTTAAACTTTTAATATATTTTCTCTCGTGATCATGCATTAAATTTTGATATTAACAACAACAAATTTGAAAAAGATTATGCTGAAAAAGGTAATATGAAGATGATGCAATCCATAATAATTTTGATGATATATGAGCAATTAATTTTTCTTTAGTTTCATATGTTGATCATAATCTTAAATTATCATTGAACTGTAATCTTTAATGCATTTAATTATGCAAAAACATTTTATTTGGTTATTATCTAGTAAAAATTTAATATTTATTATGATTTTACTATTTCATTTGATATTTTCATGAAACTGAGCATTGCAACTTAATTTTTTATACATTTTTTTATATGGGATGTTGCGAGAGTATATAAGGAAGATTATTATTATTATTATTATTATTATTATTATTATTATTATTATTATTATTATTATTATTATTACAGCTTTGCAGCGAGAGAGAATGGAATTAGAAACTAGTTAAATAGAAAAAAAAAAAAAAAAAAGCTAGACTCCCAGCCATTTGAATCCGGTGGCTCCTAATAGAATTAAACATTGAATACAGAAACAATCTTATAAGATTATCAATGTTGTTAATCCTCAAAAAGCATATACAGAAAACAAGTGAAAAGGAGAAACAATTAGGGTAATGGTTAATAACTGAGCATGTACAGATACTATAATTTTTCAAAGCGAATGGTTAAATCGCGTTGAGTTGTACGGTCCTAAGAAGCAAGAACTCGTAGGCTATGAATCCATATATGCGCGCACAACATCCAGTATTGGAGCTCGACATATTGGACATTTTCCAGTACTCCATTGCAGCTCATGAGCACATTTGAGACAGGTGCACATGTGCCCACATCTGAAAATTTTCAGCCTAATAAGTTTCTGCTTTTCATGTTCAAAACATTTGAAAAGTTTTATCGAAGTTTCAAGATCAAGTACCTATATAAAAATGAGTCGACCTGCATTTCGTAGCAGATGCAGCAATTCCGTTTCCTTCTTGTCGTATCAATTGAATTCTTGGCTGCCTCTTGTACTGTAAAAACAATTTCAGGCTTCATTTGTATACAAGGCAATGAATCAATTCACACGACCCAATTATTTTTAACTTGATTCTAATTCTTAGCTCACCTGGATGAACGTCCTGCTTCACTGAGTTCTGCAGTTCTGCCTGCATTTCCATGCAGGTCTGCATTGCTTTTCTGAGCTGAGCCACTTCGCGCTGGAGTTCCTCCATGTGCCCTCTCAACTCATACATTAAATCCATTTCCTGTAAGTATGGCAGTGCTAGTTCCTTGAGGAAAAATTTGACAACTTTACATTAATGATAATGGAAAAATGACTTACACTTGATGACTTATTTGGAGCAGGAAAGATTCCCCTGTCTTGATTTGAAGCTCCAGATTGTTGAGATTGGTGTAAAACCTGATCAGAATCAGCAACTTCTCGATGATGACTATAATTTGATGACCTGAATATCGAGGGCGAATGTGTTGATGGCGGGCTTTCTTCTTCTTCTCCATGTTGATCCACTTCTTCACATAGGTCTTGTCCAACTTCGACATCAGCGTCTCCTCCACCTTGAATCGCGTCCTGATCTTCTTCTTCTGGTTGCCTGCTCGACAAATGTGATTGTTGTTGGAAGAAAGACCTTATCAACTGCCCCATTCTCTCTTGACCTTCCTCTTCAAGCTCTTCATCTGCTTGGTTGGTTTGCATTTGTACACGAGACGCCATTAGTTGATCCATTCTCTCTCTAAAGTCGCTAGCAAGAAAAGTAGATACCGTTCTTCTGCTTAAGAAATTTGTTATGTCAGATTTTGATGTTCTCGGAGGAAACTAAGGATAAGCAAATTATAAGAGACAAAATGGTACCTTTCGAGAAGTTGCTTTATTTCATTATTATCTGATCTAGTACAAAGAATCTCTTGATACCATTCTTTCCTAAGATCTGCCCAATAACTTCGCGGTCGAGCTATATCAGCAAACCAATCATGATTAGTACCCCCGAAATCGTCTTCATCATATGTCTCATTGCCATCCCAGTTATCCATTGGTAGTGTTGACTCAAAAACTTCTCCTGGGTCAAAATTGTTAGCTTCTGAGCCTGCTTCAGAAACTACTCCTTGGTCAAAATCGTTGGCTTCTGAGGTTGTTCCTTGCCATGTAACATCTGAACTTGCACTACTTTCTTCGTGAACATCTTCACTTGACTGTGACAACGAGTCATCTGTTTGGGATCTAGCCCGCTGCTCAGAAGTACAATTGTCGTTAATCCCTAGATCTAGTTTGGAACAATTCTCATTATTTACAATGCTATTCTCTATCTCTTCACCGCCTTTTGAAGACTTAGAAGCAGTGAAGCTACTTGTGCCACCATCAGCAGCACCTCTACTAAATCTCTCCCTGTATCATATTTGGGAAATATTAAAAAAGCCAAATGAGTTCACCGATCAATCATATACTTTTATTAATTTGATGACCAAAACCATGATCATGAAAGGAAGGATCGTACCTCAAAGACATGATGGTAGACCCTTGTTGTGTTGTATTAGTGGCATTAGATGGCTTAGTCAATCGAATTGATTGTCCTCGTTGTTGATCTTGAATTGCCATACCCCGTTTCAGGCATCTTACGCGAAGCATAGCCTATATTTTAAAGCATTATAAGCCTAAAAAGTTCACGTTTTCAACTGATTGATAATAAATCATTTAACCTAGAGAAGTTATAACTAAATTTTCAAATCTCAGAGACCAGTACATATTATCAAGTAATTGTAATAAAGGTATAGAAAACGACAATTTCAATTGCAAATTTTCATCAACTGATTAGCAAAGCATTAAAAATGAAAGAAAAGAATTTATATATTTAGACCTGAATGCGGCCACGTTGAGAAAATCTTGAAACAGAATGGCGCTGTGCTAACAAGTTGAGCTCCCTCTGCCTGTCTTGTTCCAAATGCAAAAGAAAATCATTGTAAGCTCGTCTGCCTCGAATTTTCGGCGAATTTAGACTAGTACCTTGCTCATTACAATTATTATTGTCAGACGTTAATCTTTTAATAATATCTACAATTCTAACTTTCTCCTTTTCGCATCCATCTGAAGCACATGACGAACTGGGTGTAGTTGAGTCCCAGACTGCCATAGAATCTTCATTTGCAGCACAGTTTCTTGAAGGTAACGATGACCCAGAAGTTGGACTGTTCTTCATGCTAATGGAGCGAGCAATTTTCGGTTCGTTTGAATTCAGCCTGGCTTCCCAAATCTGCACCAGCGAAGAAGCTCCACCATTGAAGCTTGCAGACTTTTGAGAATTCTCAGAGGAGTTCCGTGATGCAACCATTTCTTCGATTGTTGAAACCATTTGCTGAGCCTGGGTAACAGCCCATCGATCAAGAATTGTCGTCTGCTGCTTGCAGCTCATAGTTGAAGAATCACCGTGGCTATTGTTATTATCATCCTGGCAATTTGTCAACCATCTTAAATGTTGACGATTATTGATGTTAGTATTGTTATTTCCAACATGATGATTCTGCAAATTCTCATCCGAATCAGAGGAAACGGAGATACAATTATGGAGATTGTCTCGAACCAATTCCTTGAGATTCTTCTGGAAAGCAGCTTGCGTAGCAGCAGAAGCCACGGAATTACAGTCTCTGTTGCATCTTTCTCGGCGTTTATGATCCCTCAACACACAACCAAAAGACGAAGCTACCTCAACTTGTGAATACGCCATTTCTTTATTTTTTGTTCTTGAACTCCTAGTCTGTAGCATGCCAAAACAATTACCCTTGCGAACATGCATCCCATTCTGTGGACTTCATTGAAAATGAGTAGAAAGAACCCATTTTCAACAAAAAATGGGTTCTGTTGAAGGTGAACATATCTATTATTTTAAAACAATATTATTAGGTAAAACAATATTATTTTAAAAATTTTAAATTTATAATAATGTAAATAATTTTATTAGGTAAAACAATATTAATGTAAAACAATATTATTTTAAAAATTTTAAATTTATTAACTGAACCGTTAAACAAAATATTATATATTTTACTAATTAAAATCAATTAATTAATTAATTAATCAAACTGAAATAACTGAATTAATTCAGTTCGTTGCGATTTCGATTATAGAACTAAACTTTGACAAAAGTTATAAATTTAAATAAAATAGAACTTTTGTATTAATTAGATTATACTTTTTTTAGATCACCAATTAAAATTGAACAAATTAATAATTTAAGAAATTTTAGATAAAATAATATAATTTTAAAAAAATTTAATTATTTTAAAGTTTTAATTATTTTAATTCACTTTGATTTAATTTGATTTTTGATTAAAAACTCATATTTTTAGGGAAAAAAAAAAGGAGAGAGACGTTGAGGGGAGATATAGCCATTAAGAAGTGTAAAGTGGGTCCATCACATAAATAGTTTTTTTTGGCAGAAAAAGCGAAAATCAGTGAGAGCGTTACTATGATAAATATTGATTGCAGAGAGCTTTTTCCGAATCTTTATCTACAGATATCTCTAAAGTTAGCCCAACTGCCTGCTGAGAGCGTCTACTCATTGAAATTTTCTTATTATTGAGTAGATTTTATTTTGGGACATATCACACAACTGATTTTTCCTTTTTCAATAAAAAAAAATTATGACCCTTCAGTATTTAATTCGATTTTTTAATTTATAAATTAATTAATTTAAAATAAATATCATCGAATGTACGATTAAAAATTATTTTTTCATTGATATATATCCATACGTGATGTGCAGATTAATAATTGAATGTAAAATTTAATTAAAAAAAAAACTTATACACTTCACAAAGATTATCTTATAGAAGTAGAACAGTACATATAAAGTTGTATCGGGTTAGATTAGGAAGGTCCATAGAAGTCCTACCAATTTAGCGGTTCACAATTTTCCATGCAATTGGCATGATTTTTGTGCTGTTGTTTTTTAGGATCTATGTGATATAATTATTATCTTTTTGTGCAAATTATTTTACATACAAAAGCATTTACAAATTTACGCTTTTAGGAAAAAAAAAAAAAGCAATTTTAGGAAAAAAGAAGCATAATTTTTAATACAATTTATAAATTAGTACTGAAATTTCAAAATTTTGTAAATTGGTTGCTAACGTATAAATTATCATTGTGATTAAAGACTTTCGTTGCATTTTTCGTCAAATTTAACGGAAAATACAGAAAATGACTTATAGCAGGGACCTACAATACTGATATATATATAAAAAAAAACCGAAATAGTACTGTGATGATGAAATAGTCATAATAAAAGCATAATTGATTGAATTAAGTTTTGGTCAAGAAAAATTAACCATTTTATCATTAAAATCACTTATGGGTAACTTTTTTACAAGTTTTCAATTTTTTTTTTTAAACACGCAAACATTGAGGTTGCAAGATACTTTCAAAACAGTGAGTTGTATACAATATTTTTAAAATTGGACAGATTTTTGAATAAAATTGTCAATCCAGGCATAACTCAATAGGACTATTCAATAGTCGGGTTAAACCGACCGATCTAATCAATTCAAACTGACCAAACTAAGAAAATAAGGTTTACGTGGGCTAAAAATCGGATTAGTTAAATATTTTTCAGTTTTAGATGAGTAAAAGTCGGGTTACTCTATAATATATATGTTGGATTACTACTTACATAGATTATTTCCCTTATTCTCTCTATCGAGCCCTAGCTCATTTCTGCTACTCTACCGTCTCATGCTCTCATCTTCCTCTTTAATTTTCTTTTTTTGCCCTGTATTTCGCTTTTCAGTTACCACATCTGTTTCAATGGGTATGTAATTATTTGTCTCACATAATTTTTGTTCGCTCTCTCTTTCATTTTCTATTTTTGATTTTATATGATTTTTGATTATTTGATTTTAAACTGTTTTTTCTTTGGAGTTGCTTTGAATTTTGAAAGACCTGAATTATTTGTCTCAGATCTGAATTGTTTATGATTTTTATTCATAAATTATGTCTCGTTTTTGCTTTTATTTTATGTGTCTATTTTGCACCAACAGCTACTGGACCTGCTATAACCGAGATTAAAGCTTATCTAAATGGAATTGATACCCCCATCATGTATGGTGCCGCACCTTTGATTGTTAAGGTAGGTTCTGCTCTTTTTCCGTTATTCTCTCTATTTTTGGTTTGATGCATTGAGCAGTGAGGCTTCTAGAAGTTGTATCGATGGTCAATATCTGCATTTTCAATTATTATTGGTATATTTCCATTTTCTAGGCCTTTCTTAATTCTTGTTCTTCACAAATTGCTGCTTTTGCTGTATATTTAGTTATTTAACTTGCTTAATATTGCTAATTAATTATAATTATTTCAATGAAATAAAATAAACTGTTTCTATCTCAAAAACGAAAGAAATAGTTAGAGTTCACTTTACTATAATCTGTCAATATTTTACCAAAGGATTTGCTTTGGTCAGAGCAGTAAGATCTACTACTTAGCTAAAAAGAGAAACTCCGTAATTTGTATATCATCTTTTGCCAACAGAAGCTCTGCATATGTCAAAGTTTTGTTACGAATTCATTACTTACACTTTTTTAATTTTAGGCTATGTTTGATAAGATGTAATGGATTGTAATCTATTAGATAATGTAATGGATTAAAAAATGTAATGTAATATAATTGTGATTACATTACTATGTTTGGTTATATTAGTAATGTAATGTAAATACTAATATATTTCTATATTTAGTTTAAAATATGAGTGAAAAATAGTTAAAAATTTTAAATGTATAATGCTTATGTATGGCTTGATCAATGATCATAAATTGATCATCAAGTTTTTTATCCAAAGGCTATGATTAATCCATGTTTAATTGGATTCAATTCAATTGAAATTTAATTTATTTTAGACATGTACCTTTTCAATTTAATTTTGATTGAAAATCAATCGAAATTCAATTTGATTTGGCCAATTCTATTGAATTTTAATTGATCTTGAAATTCAATTGAAATTGGATTGGCTTTAAAGTTGGTTTTTTAAATTGAAGTTTTAGCTATGTTGGATTGGATTCAATTTGAAAACATTCAACTTGGAGTAAATATAATCACATGCTTATTAATAGTATTTGAAATTGATTTGAAAGTGAGATTAAATTAATTAAGTTTGAATTGATTCTATTGATTTGAAAATTGAATCAATTGAATTGAATTAAACCCGTTGATTTAGAAATTCAATTTTGGATTAATTTTTATTTGTTTTTTAATTGAAATTCAACTTTAATTTGGATAAGTGGTTTTCAATAAAAAAAAATAACCAATTGAATTTAAATTTATTATATTCAATTAAAAATAATTAATTAAAATTAAAATTGGATTAACCAATTTTCTCCTCTACAGGTTCAGAGAGAGGAAATATGATAATCTGTGTAACAAAAATGAAATCTTCAGTTTCACTTATAACTTATAACTAATTTTAATAATTTGATAAAACCAGTAATTGTGTTTATAAAAAAATGCGGCTATGTATAAAAAAAAGGTACATGTCTAGCATTAAAATAAATTAATTCATATTTAAAATGTATTAATTCATTAAAATAAAAAACTAGCATCAACACTCCAATGTCATATTAAAAATAATTTGCAAAATCTTTGAACTCATAAAAACAATGTAATGAGAAATACGGAACAAAATTGAAGGATTTGGAAATATATTAGTAAATGTATTCACAAATACATTTGTAAACATGATTACATTATAGTGTTAAAAATTTGTATTAACAAATAAAGGATTAATTACACTTTTGATTACATTACATTACAATCTATCCTACCAAACATAGCCTTAGTGTTTTCTTTACCCCTTTACTCTACGCATGCCTTTACTATATAGATTTTTAATTCGAATTCGAATTCGAATTCGAATTCATAATCATATATAATTTTCTTTTCTAGGCTTTTAGCCCATCAACACTCGTTAAAGTTTACGGAACTAGACATGCAATGGCTAAAACAAGTAAAATTAGAAAAACCCAAAATATGTTTTATCCTTATTTAATAGTAATTTGTAGTTTTAAATTAGTATATTTATATCATAAATTATGTCATCAATGACCTTTCAGGAGCCAATGTTTCTTTGGGCATGTTTAAGCTTTTCATAAATTATGTCATCAATGGATTTCCCCTTCTGTCTCTTGTTTTTATTTATTGATGTGTGCTAGAATAGGAATTTTCACTGCTTTGTGTGTAGTTGTCAAATTGCATATGATATCAAGAAAATCAAAATATACTCTACATTGCATAAAAATGAATAAAAAAATTCTTTTTCTATATTTTATGTAATTGAACCGTATTTGCCAAAATTTGTCAGCTGTTGACCCTGAACTGCTTGTGGAAAGGCCATTAACAGTTGACGATACAACTGAGGTGCTGCTAAAGCCACAACTAGAATATATAGATATGATGTTATAATTGGCTTAAACTTATTCACTTTTTCAATTATGTCATGCTATAAGCAACATAATACGAATCTCAACTTATAGATTCTGCAAATTTCGTGTTGATGCCTATATTCGTAAGAAAAACTTATAATGACATAATAAAAGACATTTGTGCTTAGTTAAATTATGTCTCAGTAGGATGAAATTTGCTTCAAAATTTGAGGTTCCCTCTCCATTGGGAATTGTTTTTACTTATTAAAATCTACAAACCATATTCAAGAATCATGCACTCATGTACAAGCTGAAATATGAGAAATAATTTAATTATCAAATCCAAAACTTATTCTATATTTTATTATAGATTTATCATGGATAAAAGTAATTTAACCTCATCAATAGAGGTTAAAAATAAAGATTCTGGGAGTAGAAGTATTTCTTGTCCTCCTCGCCCCATCCCCTGGGAAAAAAAGTAGTAGGTTAGGTTCTAGAAAAACTTCTGCTATACGGGATCATTTTAGGTTGATAGAGTATAGAGATAAAATTAGGGCAGTTTGTGTATATTGTGAGAAATCATATGCTTCTGAATTTAATATTCATGGAACTAGTACTCTATAGGCTCATTTAAACAAAAAATTTAAGGAGTATCCTATAGAGTAATTAAGGCATCACAAAAGGGTTCTAGTTCTAATTCTAGGTGTAGGAGTGAAAGCCCTACAGTTAAGGGTTTCGATGTGGAGGAACTTAGAAAGGAGCTTGCTAGGTATGTCATATTGGATGAAGTTCCATTTAGAGCTATTGAGAAAAAGGGGTTTAGGAATTATTCTTATGCTTTGGAACTTAGGTTTGTGGTTCCATCTTGCATTACTGTGGCAAGAGATTACTTGAAAGTTTATGAGGAGGAAAAGTCAAAGTTAAAATGTGTTTTAAAATCTCAACTTTTGTGTCTTACAATGAATTGTATGATATCTGTTTAAAACCTAAATTATAGTGTTTAATGGTAGAAGCACTCATTTGCTACCAAAATTGGTTGGATTTAGCTCCAATTGATCTTCAAGAAGCAATGGAAAATATGGAAACATATGAAGAGGTTGAATTAGGTGTTGTTTATTTTTGAAGTTATAGCTTTTATGTTATAATTTCAAATGGAATCAACTTTTCTTACTCATTTTTTCTGATAGATTTTCCAAATTTGCTTGCACTTTCAATTCGAGAGTGGTCGGAATCCAAAGGCATTAGCACTTATCAACATTTTTGTGTTAAATATATTCTATCATATCTTGTAATTGATTAAGTAAACATCTATTATTTATTCATTTTTTAGACATTTGGCTGATAATATTATATTTCAGTACAATGTTTGGTCGTAGATAAATTTTAGTATTTATTAGTTTTAAATTTAGTACATAATATTTTAAATTTACTTCAAACCATATTCAAACTATTTCAAACCATTTTAAAACCACTCCAAACCGTTGTAAATTACAATAAAAAATAGCCCAAACTATTCATTTTTATATATATTGGTTTAGGTTGTTTTTTTTTACTCAACCCAACCCAACCCATGAATAGCCCTATAATTTGATAAGTTACATTCGAGTTCTTTGCTTTTCTTATATACAATTATTCGTAAAAAATTTTAAAATTATAATATTGATAAATTCTGAAATATTAAAGAAGGAGATTGGATGGCTTGCAAGGCATAGTGTGCAAAGGCAAATGAGAATAAGAAGGGAGAAAGGGTGAGTCCGATCTATGTCTTCCCCCCCTCTCTCTCTCTCTCGTCTTCTTATGCATATGATTTTTCTTTATTTCATTTTACATTTTTGAGTTCGATTTGACTTTTCAATCTAACTCTTCTCATCTTTCTTGTTTCTTTTTATTTGCAGAAGAGATAGCTAGTGAGGAGGCTAAGAAGAAAGTGGCCGATGCAGCTGATAGTAAGGCTGCTAAACTGAGGAAGAAGAACAAGGTGAGGGCTAGTCACAAGCTAAAAAGGAAGGCTACTGCATAAACTCAAGAACAACTGTCAACAATGAGGTAAAGGGTAGAAGGAGCCACTATCTCTACCAGAGTTAAGACATGAATCAACGATACTGTGACCTCTATTTGAGCTAGGGTTGTAGGAGATTCCAATGCTACAGTACTGAGGGCAATCATTGTGATCAATAATTAGCCCATTAATGATCTACCCCTTGCCCCTCCTATGAGGTTTTATCACCAACAACTTTTATAAAAGATCAGCAATAGCCAATGATGGAGGCTTGACTTCCCAATCTATTAGGTCCTTTTACTTCTTTTACTCTTCTATCATTTCCCTTCTTAATCGATATTTAATTGTGCCAATTATAGTTAAGACCTTTTTCCTCTACACCTTAATCTTCTGAGCAAAAATCATCAAGGCCATTTCCTAGTACTCCTCTAAGTGAAATCTTGATCTACCACTATGGAGATTGAGCTAGAATTAAGAATCATCACCTGATTGAGTACGTGACTGAGGGTTTATTATTGGAGAAGGATTTGACCAGCTTCAACTTCCTAACAACTTTTAAAAAGATGGGATCTGACTTATGTATATTGTCATTAATGGTAAGTACATTAAAATTTCATTTTTGGCTTGCCCTAGATCTTTAACAACTAGGTTTAATCTAAGTTATGTTATTTTATATTCAATTGCTCAGAGGTTTTGGCACATGGTTGGTGAATTTTTGGATATAGATCAGGCTAGGGACAAGCTGAAATACAATCTCCAACGTGTCAAGCATATCTACAACCAAGAGAAGTATACACCAAGGGAGGAGCATAAAAGTGCTTTTGATGAACTCATTGAGAGGTATAAAGAGGCTTTAGCTAGCCTTAGATTGGCACATGAGTCTAACCTTTCTTCCCTTCAATCTAAAATCGAGGAGCTACAATTAAAAAATAGTAGGCTGAAAGGCAAAGAGTTAGAGATTGTAAGCTCAAGCTTGAAAATATGAAATTAAAGACTAGGGAAGATACATAGGATCAAGGGTTAAAAAGGGATCGGCCCAATCTATACAACATAGATTAAGGATTCCTTCTTGTACTTTGTTATTCAAGAACAATATTACTTGATGTATACATATTTTATTTTAATCTAAATATTTCCTATTTCATTTCCATGAATATACTAGCATACTATTAGATCATACTATATTGAAAAAGACATGATTTTCAATAAGTATGTGAATGACTTGTAAAGAATTGTGTATTATGGATAATTCTTTATGACTGGTGTCTAACAAATGTACTAAATCAACTAAGTAATCTAGGAAAATATATTTAAGATGGCAAGAATATCGAACCCCAAGGGAAGGAATTGCTAAGTAAAATATCTATAATTGAGCAAAATTAATCTAAGATTATCCCCAAGTTTTTTGAATTAAAAGGAGTCCTAAGTTAAGCAATAAATTAAATCTAAAAATTAACAACTAAATTAAAACAAGGTCATCAAGGGAATCAACAAAATTGAAATTAATGCTTAGGAAATTCTATTCCATAAATGTAATTGGAAACAAGTAAAACAATATTAACATGAATATCTGAAAAAATCCCACTCAAAACATGCCTCTTACTTAAGAACACAATTCTAGATTACTAAGCTCTCGGATTAAAAATAGCCTAATAGCTAGCATCAGCTTGGGTTCATAAATTCCTAGATCTTAAATAAATCTCCTCTTAAAAAAACCCATTTAAAAATTCATCTATTCCCTAACACATTTAAACTAAATATAATCCACACATAGGAATCAAAATCTCCTTTTGGAATATAAAGGTAACTAGATGCAGAAAATAAAAGAACAAGGCATAATTTAATAATTAACCATCTCTCGATACATTAAAACTAAAAATCAAACATCAATATAAGTGCTTAATTAATCATATGAAAAATAGAAGAAAACATGCAAATATTCATTAAACTCAAAATTCCAATACAATTATGGTTTAAGAAATCCTAAGCAAAAGAACTACTCAAACATTAAGAATATAATCATGGAATAGAAAAAACTTAAGTTTTAAAAAAACTTAAGTTTAGAATACATCATTGAAGAAGAGAAAACTTGAAGTTCCTTCTTCTTCAACCTTGAATCCTAAAATTAAACCTAAACTAAAAAGAGAAAATAAAACCTTAATTTACAAAGGCTAAAAGAAAGAATAAAAACCCTAAAAATTCTCCTCAAATCGTCTTCCTATTGTTCCTTTTATATTAATACTTTAAAGACCCCAAAATAAGAGAATTTCTATTGCCACCAAACTTCCTAAAATAAAGAAAATTTGACTTTTATTGTAATGCTTAAGAATCAACTCGGTAGGGTTGATTTTCAACCTTACCTAGTTGCTGCACTTTTCTTAAACTTCATTAGGCATCTTGGTTGGATTGATTTTCAGCCCTACCAAGTTGATGTTCTCTGGAACAAATCATGATTTTTGCCTCTTAAGCAACTCAATTAGGTTGATTTTCAACCCTACCCGGTTGATTCACCAATTACTTCAAAAGCTTCCTACAAAAATACACAAAACACAATTAAACAAACTCAAAACATAATATTAAAAATTTAAAAATAAAACTAATTAATTTAACACTAAAAAAACTCTTAAACACACCAAAGATACACTAACAATTATAGTTATAATTCCAAGCTATCAAATACCCCACACTTAGTCTTTACTCACGCTCAAGCAAAATTGAACAAACCAACTTCTCAAAATAATCAAACTGTAATCAAGAATCATGCAATTTAAAACCATACTTAACAATTAATAGTAGAACTTAATAAAATTCCAACTAGATCAAATTCAATCAAGAATATATGAGCCAGTTTTCGTGTGTATGTGTAAGACCAAAATAGTTTAAGTCTTTTCAAAATCAAAACACCAATGCAATTTAGCAACCAAGCTCCAGAATTAATATACATCGAAATGCACACATGTTTTCGTACTTGAAACTCTATGGTCGCTAAACAACTCAAAATAAAATAAAATCATTAGGACTTTATTAAGGTTGTAATGTGGTCATGGCTAAGGTTAAACAAAGAATGGTTAAAGGTAAAAAAAAAGCCACCCTTTGATTGCACAAACCAACACTTTCCTTCAAAATGACTTCACCCACAGTAATGTTATCCAAATCATCAATTTTAAATTATACAGGAATGTAAAAATCAAAATACTTGAGAAAAAGGCTACCTCAATTTTCTTCTTGTTTTCCACAAACTCAACCAAAATTGGGAGCTCGTAACCTTTTTCTCTCTCATTGCAAATACCCCATACTTAAAAATTTGCTAAAAATTGCCAACTTAATGATTCAAATTTTCTTTTTTTTTATCCCTTTCTTTTTTTTCTTTTTTAAAAAAAAAAACAAACTTGCTAGCTTTATTAATAAAATCATACAATACAATGGTATTCACAAGTTTACCATTTCTATTGCATTCCTGTCTTCATAACCATCCTTAATAACAATATCTCAACAACCCTTTTTAAACTGCACTCTTTTAGGTACCTCAAAAATATTGATCAATTTCAATCATAGAATGGACAATTCTTAGAAAGAGAGATAAAGACTTTTAAGCTATAGGATACAACAGTGTGTGTAGCAAAGAAATTAATAATGACACACCTTAAGCATGCCTCATTAGGCTCAAAAGGGCTAACAAGGGATAAAATGTACAAGGGTAGATAAAAAAAGTCTTTTAAAAGTGGCTAAACAATAAAAAATACCTAAATCATGTCCTAAGCTTGTTTGAGTTGTTTCAATGCTTAGAAGGGTGATGAGGAAGGTCCTAGCGTTCTGAAATTCTTAGCTTAACTACTTTCATGCACTGGTTTTTTTCTTTTATTTCACAACTGGTCTTAGTGTTTAGATGTTGGAAACTAACAAATATTGTTCAAGTTGAATTCTAACCTAGCTATAATTCCATCAAGTAACACGCATGTCTTAATGTTAAACACAAATTTTGATCATTGCACATTCTAAGTTAAAGTTCAACAAGTTCACATTCAAAAATAAAATGGGGCGAACTAAACTAATTGTAAAATACATGATATTCCAATTAACCTACTTAACTACAACACAAACTACAAACCAAAATAAGCAAAACAAATAAAAAATACAAAAAAAAAACTAGCTTAACACAAAATTACAAAACTGAGGGACATAAAGTACTACAATGAAGAACAAGAACAAAAACAAAAGAAATAAAAAAAATAAAAACAATTCATGAGCAAAATGAAAGTTAAGATTGAATACTTTCCTAAATTAATGTTCAAAACTAGGTTCAATTGAGCTCAAACCCCCTCTCTAAAATCTTGCTGTCCTCAGCAAGTTAGCAAAAATGTCAGGTCACTACACAAATCAATCATCAGCATTTACATGCCAAAATCAAGTACAACCCAAATGATGAAAGCACAACACACATGCTCATGACATTATCAGCAATATGGAAACTAAATTTATCGACGATTAATGGCATGAGGCACAATGAGGACAAATATGACAAGTGTATAACAAGTATGATAATGGAAGGAAAAAGCAGTAGTAATTGACAGGGCAACAATTTTAAGCAAGGCATGTGAGACTTCTTGTTATTTGGCAACTCAAACAAAGAATCCAATAAATAACAAAACAACAAATGTAAAGGACAAGTCTAAAAATGGCAAGGCTATCCAAATGGAAAAATGCACCTAAGTCAAAATGCTTCAATGCCAAATTTATGCAACCAATATGTTACATCATTGCCAACAAGTGTGTAAGGTGAGATTTTGAATCTAAAGTTAATTGGTGATGGTTTGGCTTAAGAAAATGAAACAAAATATTTTAAATTGGTCATTGTGACATTTTATCAAACACAGGGTGGGCACAACAACAACCAAGCCAAATTAAGAGTAATCCAAACCAATTGCATGCCTAAACTAAAATCAACTAAATCTAAGCAATTAAACAACTCAATTTCAATTTTACAACAAACTATCACTTGTAATTGAAGCACAAACTCAACCTAAAATAAACCTTAGAAATTGAATTCAAGAAAGAAAATCAAGAAGAATAATCACCAATCTAATTCATCAACTCAAAATAAGATCATAATTAATCAAGTATAATTAAATTAAAGAAGAAAACTTGATTTTTAGTGGGTGAGCAGAAATGAAGAAGAAGAAAATGGAGATGGTGTGAGATAAAAGAAAAGAGTGTGAAAAAAAATGAAAAGAAAGTGAAAATTAAATTTCTCAGTTAGGAAAGGGGAAATTTGCTTTTATAAGACTTGTAACTCGGTTGGGTTGAAAATCAACCCTATTAAGTTGATTGCTTTAAGACAGTGTGAGGGTGGTGTCTTAGTTGGGTTGAAAATCAACCCTATCGAGATGAGAGGTACTGGAGTTTTAAAAGCATCCTTATCTCGGTTAGGTTAAAAATCAACCCTACTGAGTTGATTGCATAGGTAAGAAACTTGACAGTTTAATAAAACTAAAATATGACTTTTTGTAACACCTTGAGATTTGATCTAACATGCACAGTATGTTGTAGAGGATGTACAGTAATCCTAGGACAATTATCAGAGTGATTGCTCAAGTATAACATAGAGAAAATCACAGAAGCTTAAAGGTTAAACGTGCTCACCCTTGAGCAATCAGAGGATGAGTGACCTATCTGAGAAGTGTAGTTAAGCATTTTATGAGATAATATGAGTTAAATGGAGTCCTGTGGTACAATTAGAGAGAAAATTAAGCTTAAATAGGTCCCCGAATCAAGTAGAAAAGAATTTTTTCGGTTATCATGAAAGGGTTTATCGAAAGTTTGATTAGGCTCTAAAGAATTCTACAGAGCTCTAAAAATTATTCTGGTCATATAAACCCATTAGAAATAGCATAAATAAGCTATTGGAAGTGAAAAATAAATTTTCTGATAGTTTCAAAATTTTGAATTTTGGATTGATTAAATTTGCCTCTGGAGCTAGAAGTATATTAAAATGATGTTGGAATGAGTTGAAATTTTAAAAACATGCTTTTGCATATGCTAAGGCACACGGAGAAAAATTTCAAAGCATTCTAACAAGCAGAACATCTGTTTCAGAAAAAGGGTAAAAAATCGAGATTAAATTAAGTAATGGGCTTAATTGTCATATTTTAAATATGTAAGGATATGAAATTCATTAAAAATGAGCCATAATCACCTACATACAACATCATAGCTAAAAGATGTATAAGGATTAATGAAATGGTGACAAATGGCTTAAAATTAAGCCATTAAATCAAATAGTAAATGGAGGACTTAAAGACAACTTAGAGGGATCTAGAATCATCTATAATTCTGCCCCAAATTCTATAATCTTTCCCTCTTTTCTTTGAAAATCCGAACCTAGTGTTTCTTGGCCATTTTCCACCATTTTCTTCATTTTTTCTTCCTCTTACCAAATCTCAACCTCTAATTTCAACCACATACTCCAAAAATCTTTCTCTAGATCTTAAAAATTAAATTTAAGCAAGGGAAGGCTTGGAGTTGGAGAATTTGTGGAGAGAGAAGATTGACTTAATTAGGTAACAATTTGTGTTTTTGTTAGAATTAGATAGGAATTTTGTTATAGGCTTATAGAGCATGGTTAGTATAGTTGTTTAGTAGCTTTTATTTGTATAAATTCATGGCTAAAACTCATTATTTTCTCCCTCCTAATTTCGGCCTAAAGAAGAAATACAAGGCAAAGAGAAAGGCAAGGAGAAGAAGGAGAAGAGAGGGAAGAATAAGTGAATTCCAAGCCCAATTGAGGTTAGTGGATACAAATTACATTTAATTTCATCTGTTTTAGTAAGTTTAACCTATATTTTACATTATGTAACTATATAAAATTGAGTAGAATTGTGAAATAAATTGATGCAACTTGATAAATTGATGAAACAACCTAATATGAGTGCAAATAAATGGAAGAAACAACATGGAAATGATAAATACTAAAGTGGCCGAATTATATACCTATGTCTAAATTATGAGAATTTGATGATTAATAATGTATTTAGTAAGAATTAGGCAATAGAATAGGTGGATAATGCAATGGAAATGATGGAACATAAAAATAATAAATGTACAAAATTTTACATAAGTGAACATAATGATGAAAGTTAAGGAAACTTAGGAATTATTAGGCAAATGGAATATGAATGACTATATGAATGTTATAAATGACATTTGAAACACATTTGGCATGTAAATGAAGGAAAAATGGCATTGTAGGTATGAGATCTTAACTTGGCCGAATGATGAATATGGAGAAAATGTTATGTTTTCATTACTTTTACATGTTAATGTATGTATTTATGATAAATGTATATTGTTTAAGCATAATTGGAAACTATTTAGACATGTAGTAATTATGACATAATGTAATTAGTAAGGAAAAACAAGTAAAAATGTGACATAAGTTATAAAATATAATTGCCCTTAGTCTACAGTGGATAATCTAGGATCATGGGATATAATGGCTAGCCATAGGGACACATATATCACGGTGCTACCATGAGATTACCATAAGATTTGAATTATTGCATACACTGAGGAGTAGTCGGCACATAATATGACACATGGTGGGTTAGTTGGATCACATTAATTTATGTTCCTTCCACCTACACTAGAGTCATAGTAACGTGTCAAAATGTGGTCCCTCCAGTCCATTAATATCATTGGAGTTCTCATCCCGCATATTCGATTCGAGGATTTTTACTGGTCACATTAGGGACAAAATCGTAATTTGGTAAAAAATTGAGAACTAATTAGTAAAGTACACCCAAAAGATATTAAAAATGTAATATAATAATGAAAAAGATGAAAAATGGATGTAAATAGGTTAAAAAGGGAAAAATATAATTACGCGAGAAAATAGGTAAAAATGGTAATTTGGCATTAAAAATGTGATTAGAGGAATTAAACTAGTTAAATAAGTGAAAAGGGCAAAAACATAAATAAGGAAAAGTTTAGGGACTAAAACGTAATTTGCCACTTCATAAGTTAATAGAGGGACTAAAATGAAAATTTTTCATCTAAAATGAAATAAAAGTCAAAGGAACAAAAAAGAGCAAAATTGGAGAAAAATAAGATAAAAAGTAATAAAAAGGAAAATTTAGGGATTTAATGGTAATTTTCCAATAGATAGGAAATTATGTGAGTTTAAATGAAGAAATTAAATGAAAGAAGAATTAAATATAAATTTAACCTATTAAGTGACTAAATTTTAAGTTAATTAAGTAAAAAGGAACACTAAGGATAAAACGGTAATTTTCACTTGAAATAGATAAGGTACTACTAAGATGTTATGTTAATTATTATAATATCTTTCGACTTACAGCAATATGATTGAACGTAGGGTGTCACACTTTTTAGCCCAACAAACATGATTTTCTCCTCATGTACACTCTCAAACTAACTTTAAAATTGCTCTTTAAGCCAAAACAAAGTCCCAAAATTAATTACATCTAAAATCCAAATTTCACCAACTTTGAACACTTAACCGTTACTCAGTCAAGAAAGATAATAGTATTCAGAATAAAAGAATTCATACTTGAATTTTAGCACTTGATTTCCACTCCACAAACTCATTAATTGTAACTCCATTTTTTTGCTCAACTAAATTGTATTTCCCATTAATTGACACTCCAAAAGCCATAAGAGCTCTTCAATTCATCTAGAAGCACATTTTAATACAATAATTAAGCACAAAAATCATCAGAAGTAGTTTATTTTATAAAATTGCATGTTTCAACCTCTAAGTCAGTAAACTAACATCTGAACTCATGAATTGAATTACAACAACACACCAAGAAAATACAAAGAACATAAATTGAAATATAAAAGCCTACGAAATTAAACTAAAAATAGGATAACAAATCATTAAAAATAACACACAAAACACAAAAAATCAACACACATAATAAAGTGACAGAAATTTAAAGAGAAGGATTAGAAAAGTTTTGGTTTATTGAGTCCTAGCTCAACTCATGTTACTCTCTGGAGGCTGAGCGTGTGATCTAAACAATGGTCTTTTCGAATTTTGCTCCTCATTTTCTCCCATTACTAGGAGAAACTTGTTAGAGTTTACCAAGGCTAGAAATTCCATGTCTTCAATAAAGTATGACTGTAGGCTGATCTCTACTAGGAGGAAAACTTTTGAGCCATAGACTAGAGAGAAAGGCATCTAACGCATCATCGATCTGGGAGAAGTTTTATAGGACCACAAGATGCTATTGAGCTCCTCTATCCAGTTTCCCTTTGTATCTTTAAGTCTCTTCTTTAAGCCTTTGAGGATAGTTCTATTGGATACTTCCATCATCCCATTAGTTTTGAGGGTGAGCTATTGATGTGAATCTCAATTGGATCTTTAGATCAACATAGAACCCTCGAAATATAGAGCTATCAAATTATTTGCCATTATTAGTTATAAAAACTTTTAGCAACCCAAACCTACAAAAGGCCTCATTCTAGAAAAAGTTTTTGATTTGTCCTATTGTGATGCTCACCATAGGCTTTGCTTCAATCCACCTAGAAAAATGATCAACTATAACCATAAGGAACTTTATCTGCCACTTTCCTTAGGGGAATGGTCCCAAAATATCTAACTCCTACTGATCAAAGGACTAGGAAATTCTGATTGACTGCTACTCATAAACTGGTTTTCTTATAATTCTTCCATGAACTTGGCATTGGGGGGGTAGTGCTTTTTAATTTCTTGTGCATTATTAAAAATGGAAAGGCAAAATACCCCATTTGTAAAACTTTCCTGCATATGGTTTTTGTCTCTTTATTTGCTCCATAAATGCCTTCACGGATTTCTCTAAGTATATAATCTCCTTCTTTTGCAAATAAGCACTTCAACTAGGGATGACTAAAGGATAATTTTTACAAATAACCATCAATCAAGAAATAACTTAAAGACTTCTTAGAAATCTTCCTTATCTCGGTATCATTCTTAGGAAAGAGACATAATTGTAAATACTTTATGACCTGGATCATCCAAGTTTTTACTTCATCAATTTCTATGATCTCATGGTCGAGAATAATAACTCTTCGACCAAGATCCCTTCATCTTTGAAAATTTGATCATTCGCAACCATTTTGGTAAGCAAATCGGCCAATTTAGTTTCTTCTCTAGTGTAGACACTGGGTTCTGAGGAGGCTTTTGTTGAGGTTACCTAATAAGGAAGACTGCTCCTTAAAAGATAAGGTATCGAGGATTTTGGTTTTTTTTATGTTACAAAACCTTTCTAAAAGTGTTTTGGTGAATCTTGAGTATCTTTGGTAACCTAAAGCGGCAAAAGGGTTAAATAGTGAAGAACGTCCTAAAAAAGGTAGATAAAAGGCATTTTTTGGCCATTTTTAGGTTTATGCACCTGCACAAAATAAGGAATTCTACATTATTGGTCCTTTTACTGATTTTGTGAACATTTTTAGCTTACACACCTATACATAATACCTTGCACGGCTATACAAATTAGGAATGTACTTTTTTTTTTAATGTAGATTAGCAAATTGACTAACCCACTTAATTTGCACACTTGTGCAAATATGTTTGGACACCTGTGAAACCTAAAAGTTCTGACTCTCTAACTTTAAATTGCTAATTTGTTTGAAGCACTTGAGTTGCACACCCGTGCAACACCATTATATATTGCTTTGTTCGAGTTGCGGGAAAAAGGTTGGAAAAGAAGAGATTGGCTAGATTCTTTTGACAAAAAGTTTTCCTCTAGAATTTTCTAAAAGATTCCTTAAATCCTTTTGATGAAAAGTTTATTTTTGGTTATTTTTAACACAAAAAAGATCCAGGAATTTGACATTCTATGATCTATTTGAGTAAGTACACAAGGTAATATAAAAAGTCTCATTTTCTTTCAATTTTTATCAGTATTAAATTTTATGTTTACATTTTACTGTTATAAGTTTCATTGTTGATTTATTTACAATTTTCATGGTTAATTTTATTATATTTTTAGATTTAGGTACCCCGTAAAAAGAATTTTGCTGTGTGGTAGAAATAAATAGGACCATTGTGTTATTGTCCTTTTTTACGGCTTATTGTGGTTTTATCTCTTTTAAAAAGTTTTTTTTTTAAAAAAAATCATTTGTTTTTGTGTTTTAGAGGTCCATTTTTATCCTTTTCCAGACCTATTTTGTCGACAAGGAAATTACATAAAGGAAAAAGTTACATGCAGAACTGCATGTATGGTCATGTATGACCTTATGCACACTCGTGCATCACTTGATATACGGCCAAAAGTGGGATTTTTCTTTTCTTTTAAAGTGGTTGAGCCGACCATATGTCATTTGGTGCACATCCCTGTATTCCTTGACATACGTTCAAAATTTATTTGCTTTCATTTATTTATTTTACTTTTTTTATCTTATTTTATTTCATGCCATTTTAATTTACTTTTTATTTGTTTGTTTGTTTGTTGTTGTTGTTGTTGTTATTATTATCATCACAATCATCATCATCATCATCATCATCATCATCATCATCATTATCATCATCATCACTTAGCCACGAATAACCTGTTTGTAATCGCAGTTAGGCAAGCGATAGAGGTAAGTCCATGTCTCTCCTTCTTTATTGTGAAAAGGCCTTTTTTTTGTCACTAAATGGAAATGCTACACAAATATTTATATTGAATAATTTAGACTACCCTATTAATAAAGCTGGACCAATGTCTTACCTTTTTTCCCTAAAGCTCACATGTAAATATCTAGCTTTTAAAAATATAAAAGAATTTGTACATAATTAGTTAATATGGGATGTTTCATAATAAAACTTAGACTTACAACTCCTTATCTTCATAATTTAACAATGAAATGCTTTTTCATAAATTTACATGAGAAGACCAATGTCCTCATCAAAAGAATCACAACGAACCACTCGATTTATGGATGTTTATCTTATTTTCTTGGGTGTACCTTTAATCTATTATGTTATGATCTTGCATGCAAGAAAAAAGCTAACATGATTAATCTAAAAGCCATTATGTGATGTCTATCAAAGGTATAAATAAGTTTAAAGTTTCGAACTCTCTCTAAGTTTTAGCTCATAAGGTCAGAACACCATTTCCCAGTATTCTATTGGGTGGCGACTCTTTAAATTGACCTTGTCATGCCCAACAAAGATGCTTCTTGATGATCGATCATCAACAATGGAATAAGGACACCTCGTGATGCTATCTCATGCTTTTATAAGGCCTAAAACTCTATGAATTTGGTTAAGTTCTTTGACCATTGCGAAATGAACAATCGACATGAGCACGAAAACCTTAACCTGTTTGACCTTAAAAGCGGGATCGAATTTCCAAGGTAAGGGTGAGGCGATTTGTGACTCGAAGGTTACTTAAGAAAAAGGATGACAATTTTTAACCTTGTTGCTTGACGAGCAAAATGGGTCAAAGATTTTTGAATTAGTTGAAGCACACACGTCATAATGGCAACTCCACCGAGGAACAATTTAAAACTTCACTCCATTTTATTCATGTGACATAAACATGCTTGTGATTAAATTTTTTTTTATCTCTTTTTGAAATTGGCATTAGAACGATGTTGGAGCCTTAGAATAAGTTAGGTGTCCCTTTTTATAACCCCAATGAATTCCCGTAATAACCCTTATGTTCACTTAATCGAGGGCTTTGAAAAAGGATAATCACTAGCCTAAGTCTCATGCCTGTTGGTATATCAAAAGGTGACTCGATCAATCATTATACTCGTGATGAACTAGACCTCTTGGCAGGGACCATGCTTGGGTGGCCTTTCAATCAAGCACTTGAACCAAAAGCCTATGTAATTGGCATAGATACTTCCATTAGGATGTCTGTAATAATTTTGCATTTCTTGTGATATAGGTCTCTATAAATTTAGCACATCCAAGTATTTAGGTGTACACTTATCAAAGGCTGTCATACCCCGATAAGCCTATCTCAATTTGCATGGGTAACCTGAATATGCATTAACCAAAATCTTATTTGTATGCTTTTGTTAAGAGACATTATGCTGCTGAATTTTTGCCATGCAACATAGATATTCATCGGGTCCTCTGTTGGCACCTGGATAAATCCCACTTATAAAAAAAAGCCATTGACTATGTGTGTGAGAGAAATAAGGTAAAGAAGACTCTTACATGTGGTTGTCGATGCTACATCTCATGATCATGCATCTGTATATGCTTATGCATCATGCTAATAACCTTATTTTGATTGCCATAATAGATCCATTATTGCCTAGGTAGTTATGGGGTCTGGACGACCGTTTGATTAGGGGATTATTTTCAGAATAGATAGAGGAAGTGGTATCTAGTCTAGGTTCAAAACAACGGTTTAAGTTTGGCATGTTAGTGGTTATACCCTAGGATAAACATTTGTACCTTTATGTCATGTTACATTTCATTTTATAAAATTGGGTTTTCTTCACATTAATATATTGTTGGCATTTTACATTATAATAATATTTGTAAATAACAATTTAATGTTATTTTAACTATCCCTAGTCATTTATCATTAAAGCAATGATGATAAATTAAGACTAGTATGGGTTTTAATGATAATCATGGAATGATTATATATGGTGATATAAATTAAACTTGTAGGTACTTATTAGAGAACAATATACTGGATAGACCCGCTATGAGATACTGCATGGGTTAATGTAATTAGTGATCTCATAATAGTTATGTTATCGATCCTTAGAACTGAGATTATCATAGTAACCTATATGAGGAATATTATATTTTAACATAATCAAACATTATCTTTAATCAGATAATCATAAATGTTATGATTGGACATGATGAGAATCATGTAGATGATAGTTAATAATCAAGATGGAATTTGTCCCAGATAAGCTGGATTGAGAAATGTATGGCTGTGCTCAAATGAATTGATAGAGTGATCAATATCATTTGATATTATCAGTCTATTTAGTGATTAAGAAATTATATGTTTGAATTATATAAGTTTGATATTGACTATGACTTATGTTCAAACAAGATATTATGTGACAAAAGGATTCTAACATATTATATTGTTTAAGTTAAAATTGAATTATCGATATTTATATTCTTTGGGTAGTCATAATATCTTGCTAGAGGCAACTTATGATTGTGGGCCCATGATGGGATTAGAGTCCATTGCCAATATAATATGAACCTATTAAGTTGCACACATAGAACATAATGAATGAACTAAAGGTTTATTCAACCATTTTGAATTTTAATTTTTCACAAAATAAAATTTGAAATAAAATTTTAATGTTAAAATAAAATTCTTATTTTAAATAAGAAATAAATTATATTTTATTTTAATAAGAAATATGTACGTCCAGAATTTTTTCCCTCTTTTTAAAATTAGGATTAATTTACCATATATATAGTGATATATACGTGTTTTAAAAACCCTAAGCATATTGAATTAAAAAAGGTTAGCAATCATCACTTTATGAAGAGAGACAAAAATTTTATTTTGTAACCTTGAGAAGAATCCAGAAACTTAAACCCTAGCTGCCAAAAGAAGGGAGCTAGCACCCCTAAGCAATTCCAATCATCATGTTTGAGTGTGGATACTGGTAGAGGCTGTTCATTTTGGTTAAGTTAGTACCTAACAAATCGATTTTTTGCTCTTTAAGAGGTTAGTAACCATTTATTTCCCTCCTTCCTAAATTAATTGGATCGTATGGATCCTGATGGTTTCATTATTTCACTACATTTTAGATTTATTTATTCTATCGAAACCCAAAATGGCATTGGGAGCACATCAAAAGATTTGTCAAAGGGCTTATTAGATTATTTATGAAAGGAGATAATATTTAAGCCTACTACATTGATTATTGCTTTGGGTTCCCAAGACTTGGATAAGAGGATGGATGACTTTAAAAGAGGATAATGTCAATGTTTTCCAACCTTACAGCTAGTTTAGCCATTGTTCCTAGTGCTTAGCCTGTCTTTGCTCACTGCAGCATGAGTCGAGTGGACTGTTGTCGAAGAGATTCCAATAGCAACTGCCATTAGCACATCTTGTAATAGTTAATGTCAAGAATTTAGTGCCAAAAGTCCCCTCAATTGATCATATAATGGATGGAGGTTGGAACATGACTTTATAATTAAAGATGAGGATAAGCCACAGGTCACTCAAATTGTCAAGGATTGAGTCCTTAAGGTGGAAGATCTCGCTATTCGAAAGATAGAGGAGAAGTTGGAGGCACTGAATAGAATATTATCAGCTGGAAAGGGGGTCAGCCTCGAAGATATGGATTTAGAAAGTGAAGATGTGTTGCCCAGTCAATTTAAGATACTAGATTTGCTGAATTTTGATGGAATTTTTGATCCTTCAGCACATATTAAGTAGTATGTACTGGTCATGAAAGGCAACACCCTTACTAAGAGATAAAAGGTTAATTATTTTAGTCTCAGTTTTGCCAGGCCCGTAGTTTACTGGTATCATATTTTGGATAGAAAGACCAAAGAAGACTGGGAGAGGTTGACAGAAGGATTTTTTAGGCAATATGATTATACCACTTGTATGGAGGTTACCCTTAAAGATTTGGAATTTTTTCAACTGAAACCTAACGAGTCCTTCTATGAGTACCTTAATCAGTGGAGGAGCAAAGTCATAGAGATAAAGAGGAAGCTTGACACACCAGACCAAATTTGGTTGTTCATCGAAAATGCAAGCCCTTATTTGAAGGAGGGACTTAAAAATGAATGGGCTAAAGGACTATGAATCTTTGAAGGATATAGTAATCAAGCATAAGGGAAATACTTGAAAAATAAGGTCAGCTCTGCATATTCAAGTAGCGGGAACTATGGTATCAACAAGAGAGGTTTCGATAACTCGGGTTTTAGCAAAAGCACTGGTAATGGTAGTTAAAGTAGAGGTAACGGTGATAGAACTACTAAGGTATCAGCAACAGGGACTGTTCAATAGTTTTACTCTAATTTGGGTAAACCTTTATCTCAGTGCCTTAACCGATTAGTGAAGGAAGGGAAGTTGTAGCCATTGCTAGCCAAACCTATAAGAAGTCAAGGTCGGCTGAGACATAGGTCAAATTGGTACTGTGCTTTTCACCAACATATAGGATATGGAACTAACTTTTATCAAACTCTAAGGAATTGTATCCAAGACTTGATTGATTCTAAATAAATATTTGACCTAAAAAAGAGAGCCAAGTAGCAGGGATCTTATAATGTTGTGCTGCTCCTAATGTTCATGGTTGGTTTAGGATTGTGAAAATGGTATATACTCAAGGATCTATATGGTAATGAATATTTGGCTATCACTCGTAAAACCCAGGAGGATGATAGTAGTTTAGATGCAAGTGCGGGTTCTCCAGAGATCTAAACAAGATAGAAGCATCGGTTCAATTGGTAGATATATGGGTTATAGATAGTGAAATAGAGTCAGTTAAGGATAAAGGAAGGTCAAGTAATCTGTGGGATACTAATGAAGATGAAATGGAAGTTGAGAGTGAGGAAGCAGTTAAGCCATCGCAAGGAGTGGTAGAGTCATCCTTAAGATAGAGAAGTAGCCAGTTCGCATAGCACCAGTTGAGAAAAAAACACTCGAGGATAATCAAGTCCTTAAGTAATTGAAGAAGACATCTACATATATCTCAATCTAGGATTTGTTAAGACAATAGCCTTCTCACAAGCAGAAGTTAGTTGAGGCTCTATGCGAGTCGACTGCTACCATGACTATATCTTCCTCTGAACTTTTAGAGGTAGTAAAGGGTGACTAGAAGGAAAGCACAACTGGCCATTGTACATCAAAGCGAAGGTGAATAGCAAACATATGACTTATGTGATGGTGGATAACGGTTCTTCTATCAATGTATAGAAATGAAAACCTATGGTATTGATGAATCCATGCTCATCAGGTCAAAGCACACTATAATGACTTATGACAACTCTGAAAGACAAGCCACTGGAATATTCAAAGCTATAGAGAAGACAAAGCCAATTGAGACAAAAGCTGAGTTTTCAGTACTTCAGATCCCCCCAATTTTTCTCTATTATTGGGGTGACCCTATTTTTATAAGTTGGGTGGGATCCCCTCCACTTTGCATCAGATGATCTAAATTCCACATGAGGGAAGAGCAATAACCATCAGGGCAGCCATGGAGTATTTAATATCCATGCTAGGCATAGCCAACCATCCCTTTAATGGTTTTTATATAGCTATAGTGGATGGTAAAGGGGAAGGAAGAGAGTTTGGGAACACTCAAGTCATCAATAAGATGAGATATCTACCAAGCACTGGACTAATGAGAAACTTTCGAGGGGTTTTTAAGCCTGTTGCCCTTGTTGGTCAAAAGGATAGAAAAGGGCTAGGATATTACATAAGTAGCGGTAAAAAGAAGGCTAGACTGATGACTGGAAGTGTCCCCCATGTTTTGGAAAGTTCTATACCTATGTTCGAACAATGCAAATTTTATGGGGAAGTCGAGCCAATGCTAGTAGGCAAAAAATGCATCCTTGGGTTTGAGATCTTTGAGGACATTTTTGACTGGTCTGTTAGAGCTATTAAGCCTATATAGGGATTTTAGGACGAAGAGATCATGGTAAAGTTTGCTAATTTAGGCTAGGATCACCTAAAGGAAGTGTTAATGCTTGAGTTTTTTTTTCAATAAAGCCAAGAGAAAGGGAAAAGCCAAGCATGGAGAAGTAAGCCTTAATGACAAAATCTCACTAGTAGCAGAGGAAGACAGAGCATCCACTTTTACTTTAGT
This sequence comes from Excoecaria agallocha, assembly GCA_037975025.1. NCBI lineage: Eukaryota > Viridiplantae > Streptophyta > Magnoliopsida > Malpighiales > Euphorbiaceae > Excoecaria > Excoecaria agallocha. Next base: position 4,756,864 of record CM075809.1, read on the forward strand.
CGACCTTGACCTAGATGGTGAAACCATTTGTTGATGTAATTTATATTCCTGAACTCTTTTGTGATAATGTAATGCTTAAGTTAATAAGGTCAATAACTTTGCTTATTTTTGCAATGTCTCATCTCATTGTATCTTTCATAATCATAATCATGACTCATTCATATTCGACATTAATTTAACAAGCACAACCCCATTTTATCTCGAAAATCAAGAAAATCCTAAAGATACTCTTGATTGCATATGACTTTAACTCCTAAAGATAGGACAAAATTTAAGAGATTGTTAAGAAAATGTAAAAAAAGCCTTTGCTTAAACCTACGACGACATGCCAAGAATTGACAGAGGGGGTTGCTATAGACACTGAGTCTCTTAAGTTGGCTTTTTTCAAAGTTACCTAATGAGGAAGGATTATTTTATCCTTAAATGTAAATAACTCAAATTTTAAGGATTTCTATTTATTTTACTAAGCTTTTTGAAAACATTTTGTGTTTTAAGTTTGAAAAAAATGGATTGGGGATTGAAGAGTGACTTAGGAGAAATTTTGCTTAAAGTTTGTTGGGACCAGTTTCGATATTTTTGTGCTATATCTAAAACTAAGGACTTTAAAATTGAGTGATTCTACTTCCACATGAAACTTAAGACATATATATACAAACTTTGTAGGAGGAATCAAAACCTAGTTCTGGTCTTAAGGAGCTCAAAACTAGGCATGAACTCAAGATACCTGAATCTATCCCCTATTCTTGACTAGTTTGTACTAATTTGGCGCATAACTCTTCTTATAGAAAATATTTTTAAGGTAAATAAAACTTTTTTAGAAACTTGACTCATATTGGAGAAACTTTTATGAAAGATGTATAAGCTAATTATGTCCACATTATTCTCAGAAATTTTTCAAAAACTAGACAACCAATTTTATCCCTAAAGGATATTTATAAACAGATAGGGGTATTTTGATCATAAATCATGATATACAAATTTGAATTGGTTGATTTTTTATTTTTTTTTTGGAAATATAATACATATAAGAACAATTATTAAGCAGACTGTAGACACTGTGACCCGAGGCAACCTAAATTAGGGTTGCTCGACTGATAAGGAAATAGTGTATTACTGATAGCCAGGTTTAGATCTCGAAGCTCCAATCGTGGATTTGTCACTTTTTTCTTAAAGATTTTAATGATTCTTTGAATATTTTTCAAAACATTTTTCAATGTCTTTAAAAGATAGGCAAAAAACCCTATCACTAGACTGACAGTGGTGATAGACCGACCGTTCTTGTTACCCGAGGGGCAGCTGTCTATAGTTAAGTTAGAATAGTGTAAATCAAGGACATTTTGGGAAATTTGATCTCTAGTGATGAGGGACATCCATCCCTCATTAGCATATGCCCGTCTTTGGGTCGAAACCCAAAATTTCCCACGTTTTCTTAGAATTTCAGAAAGGGGAAGTTTGGGTGATAAAGATAAGGTCCAAATTTTTAGGGATTTTATATCTTCAATCTAGTGATTTTTGAGTTGCTATTTGGCGTTGAAACTCTCCTTGAGGTATAAAAACAAAAATTAGTATTTTAACAAAGGGGAAAATCATTATTCTTTGAGAAAAAAACCATTAGAGAATGAAGAAAACTTATTTCTTTCACTCTCTAAAAGGTTTATGCTTTAGCAATTTTCTTGGCACATAGAAAATGAATTTCATACTTCTTTTTAAGAATCAGAGAACATGATATAGAGCTTCATACTTCTTTTTAAGAATCAGAGAACATGATATAGAGCAAAGATTTGGACTTCAATAATGACAGAGTCAGAATATTTCCTGAGGGTAATATTTTAGGCTCATTTATAGTTTCTCTCTCGACCATTCATTCATTTAATCTCATAATGATTTAGATGATAATTTGATTCATTTTTACTGTTGAGACTGAATAACATGTTTTCTTTGTTAAAGTATTATTCATTTTTGGTTTGTGTGATGTTTTAAAGGAATGATGATCAAAAGGAATTCATCTATTGTTGTTTTGAAGTTCTTCTTTTTAACATGCATATGTGTTGTATTTCCTTAACTTTGATACAACATGGTTTGCTATTTTTACTTGTTTTTGGCATGACTTAATGATTAATTATTGCATATCCAAGATTAAAATATTTATTTACATAATTTCCTGCATTTTTCTTATGTTCTGAAAGTTTCCATTCTATTCTATAAGTAAGGGATGGGAAGAAGGTGTGAGGAACGATCATCCCTCACTCGAAGGATGAGACATCCTTCTGCCTCTTTCCTAGCCATCCCTGGCTCAATGGATGGCCGTCGCTGGGGTATTTTTTAAAGATTTTTTTATGCATTTTATGTTCTTTAATGCCTTTTATATTAATATATGTTTTATACAATATTCATGCAATATTTGGCATTTTTTGTTACTGTATGTCTGCTGTTGTAGTTGTGATTAGTTTGTTTGTAGGTGTAAATTATGTAGCTATTTTATCATCCATTCTAATTAATTTGTTTTTTAAGTAATTGGTATGTTTATGGCCATGGAGGATATATAGTATTTACCTGGGAAGTCATGCTCCCGTTCTAGTCGCCCTCTTTATCTGGGCTACTTCATTTTTTTCTTTGGTTATTATGTTGTTATTTATTTACTCTTTTCGTCAATTTTTTTATTTATTTTGGATGTATGTATTTTTAGGGATGTAATAGGTAATAATAAATAATTTTTTTGCACTTTAAATGATAAAATTTCACTCAAATCATTTTTACTAATAAACTGGGTTTTCTCTAATAAAAATGGACCAACGTTCAACTTTTAATCCAAAAATTCTCACAATATAAAAAACCTTTTTTTTTATTTCTTCTAAAACATACATGAGGGTACCAATGTTTTCGATCTAAATGAATGCCCCAATTTATATATGTAATTTATTTTCTTTGCTGGACAATTTGCCTATGTAATAATTTCTAAGTAGGATTTTATTTTAAGTATTTATTTATTACTTTCTTTATTTGCTTAAAATGTTTATCATGTGAGAAAAGAGAGTGGATTAATTCTAAAACTCCATTATAAGATAACACCTAACCAAGATGCCTAATAAGACGGATGTCCCAAATACCAGACTTTATTTGGGCATCAAAATAAGGTCGAGATTCAATTTTCAATGTTTTGTTAGGTGGCAACTTTATGACACCTGCCTCTTTGAGCTCATTTGTAGATGCCTTTATGGGTTAACCGTCAATAACAATTAGGGTTCAGTCCTTATTTATTGCAAAAGAACCAATTTATGATTAGAAGTGCGCCTCCTCCAGCCTCAGGCCCTAAAAGCAAGCCTCTGAGGACAAACTTGGAAAAGAAGGGCGAGCTTCAGTGTGCATCATAGTGGTGACTTTGCTGAGGACTAAAGAGACCTTGCTCCAAAAAGCATCTTGGTTAAGTTCTTTATAATTGGGTTTTGTTATTAATTCTATCTCTTTTCTAAATTGCATTTCTTGCATACATCTTAGAGCCTTCAAATTAAGTTAGGCATTCCTTTTTTAATCCAGATGTTATCCTGGAGTATGCCCTATATTCACTCAATGTAGGGAGGTGTTAAGGAGGCCTACTGGCCTAATTCTAGTACCAAATGGTATATGAAATGGTGACCCATAAGTTATTATGCTCATGATGAGCTAGACCTATTGGCAGGGACCATGCTTGGGTAGCCCTAAAGTTTTATCACCCTTGACTAAAGCCCATGTAATGACAATAGCAACTTTTCCTAGGTTATATAACCATAATAACTTATGCTTGCTATATGTACTTTTATGTATTGACCAAACCTAAACAAATTAGGAGGGTACCAATCAAAGGCTGCCATGCCCCGACAGACCCAACCCGATCTGTATGAATTAGCCAAAATACATAACAGTCAAAATCCATACGCTTGCGCTTTTAATTATAGAGGTTATGCTGGCGATTTTCCATCATTCATCATACGCATCCACTAGGTACCCTGCTAACCCATAGGCTAAGCCTACCTAGGAAAGAAACTGGACAACCTCCTGTGTGGGAGTAATAAGGTTGGAAGGCTTTTTATATACTTGTGTGTGTTTGTGATTGATGTCTAATGAAACCATACATTGCATTCATGCATCATGTATATACCTTGTACATGCATCATTTATCATACATCACCCCTAACATCTGATTCTTACAACCATCATAAACTTATCTAGATAGTCTAGAGGGTCAGATAAGGGCCTAGTTTAGAGGTCCATATCCAGTCTATTAAGGTCTGATTCAGGTTTGGATTTGGGTTCAGAGGTTAGTTTCGAGTTAGGTTTCAACTAGTTATCAGAGAGTTGCCAAGAAACTAGTTCAAAAATGACTAACGACAAAACAAATGAAGCCAGAAGGGGAAATAAGGCTAGGAGAGTTGCCAATGATACTTCATTAAGGTTTTCTTTTTTAAGGAAAAGGGCAAATACCACTCCTACTAGGCTTTCAATAGTAAGGGATGGCTTGGACCAGAGAATGGATAGGCATATGCAAGAATTTTAGGAGATAATGTTGGCTATGATTGGTGGAATGGTGGCTTCTATAACACCTAATGCTAGGCCTCAGCTTGTAGCACCTGCTCGCGAGACAGCAAAGCTGACTCATGTTGGGAACATTGCCATCGCCGATGCTACTGTGCTTCAAGATCCCCCTAGGAGGGAAATGAGGCATGATCCTGAAGATGATTTTATAAAGGAAGAATATGAAGAGTATGTTCCTCTAGTGATGAATATGAGAATAAGGGGTCGTAGTACGAAGAATCCGACTCTTAAGAAGATGGAAGAAAAGATAGAAGCTATGTCTAGGCTATTATCTACTGGTAAGGGGATAAACCCCAAAGATAGGGATCTAGATGGAGACGAGCCACTACCCCAAAGGTTTAAAATATCGGACCTACCTAGGTTTGATGGTATCTCGGACCCTTTAGCTCACATTAAATAGTACACACTGATCATGAAGAGGACTACTCTATCCAAAAAGCAGAAGGTAGAATACTTTTACTTGAGCCTAACAAGGACTGCAACAGATTGGTATCCCTGTTTGGATAGGAGAACTAAAGAGGATTGGGACCTATTGATAGAAAAATTCCTTAAGCAATATGACTACATCACGAGAATAGAGGTCACTTTAAAATATCTTGAGTTACTCCAATAGAAGCATGATGAGTCTTTTCATGAGTATCTCACTAGGTAGAGGAACAGGGTGATGGAGATGAAAAGGGAACCTGACACAGCTAATATGATTACATTGTTTATCCAGAATGCAAGTTCATATTTAAGAAATGGTTTGAAAAAGAAGGGTCTAAAAGATTGGAAATCCTTGAAGGATATAGCTATAGAAGCAGAAGGAGAGTATTTAGCCAGAAAGGCAAGTAGTGAAAATGCGAGAAGGAATTTTGGTAGTAACAAGGTTGTCGAGAATAGTAATGGGTGTTAGAGAGTATGCCCTAGAGCCCATATAATAGGAATGTTTTTCATATGTATAAAATTTATATTCTTAATAAAAGGCATCATTCATTTATTAATGCTATGTTTAAATACATGAGTTTGTAAATCTTAAATTAATAAATGAAGTCCTAGATATTATAAACACAGTGCAAAGGCAATCATGAAGGTGTTCATGATGTGAGATGTCTATTGCATGCAAATGTGTTAATATCTAAATTTCCTTAGTCATATAATTGACAAGATAGGACATTGTTAATTTGGACAGACTAGCACATGTTATGATTCTTGAATGGTTCAAGCAGTGGTTCTCATAATTGTAATTATGGAAGATAATCAAAGCTAACATGTGGATGTTTGTTAGAAGAACAAGTTCATTGGAGACCTGCAAAGAGAATCCTCACATGGATATTAAATCTATGTCAGTGAGGAATCTCTTCATAGCAGTTGTGCAAGTATCCTTAGACTTGAGATCACCAAAGTTATCTTAAGTAGCAAGTGGTATACTTTGACTCCATACCTGATTACTTCCAACTGGGAGTGATCATAGTTAGGAGATTGGGTATATCATGACCTACTTGAAGATAGTTGAGTGATTAACAAAGGATTCACCATCCCAGATTTAATAAGGGAAGTTATCTCGCATGATTCTATAATTACCTTGTTTAAAGAATCTCTGGCCAGAGTAAAATGCCAAAATAGATAGAGATCCATGGAGGGCATTTTGGGAACAATGGTTAAATTAATAGAACATACATAATTAGATTTATATGAGTTGATAGAAATCCATACTCAGAATCTAATTGAGATAAGAGTGGTGAAAAGAGTAATTGCACGCTAACTGTTTCTATGGAAGGGTATAGTCAAACCACATGACTTTCCTGACATTTGGGTAGTCATGATGCCTAGCTAGAGGCCAATCATGACTTGTATAACGATGTATCAAAAATATCAATGGGGATTGACAAAATGATTTGAAGGAGTTTAAATCATGTGAGTTTTGGATAGAACTCACAATTACATATTATACTACCAACATGGACAGGAACCCAATAGGTCACACACATGTAGAGAAAATGATAAAATGGTAAAATGACAAGGATAATAATATTTGATATTATTATGAGGGTAGAGAAGTGAATAAGATAATAATTAATTAAAGAGTTTAATTAATTATGATCAAGTAAAATTGTCCGCGAAACTTTTGAGAAATATTTTGTAAATTGGACCTAATTGAAATAATGTATTTCATGATTAATTATTATTGTCTTATAAGTGTTATAGGACTACTATAAGTGTTATTGGACTGATATAATAATTAATAAGTCCATTGGAGGAGTTATAAAGGGGCCAGAGGAATGGAGCTGGTGTGGAAGCCCTTCTGTAGAGGGCCACACGCCAACTCCATATAGAAGGCCTTAATGGCCTATTTCTTGGACCAAATTAATTTATATATGTTACATAAGTGTTATGAAACCTACATATTTAATTTGGTTGGATTTGGAATCCAGATGATTATAATTTGAAAAGGTTTAATTTGAATTTAATTAAGCCCAAATGATTATAATTAATTCCAGAGGCCCAATTAATAATTCTCTAGCAATTTTAAAGAGCCTAATCTCATTAGAAGTTGGAATTTTAACCTGACTATCAAAGTCCAACTAATGAGAAATTAGGGTTAAGTGATTAAACACACAAGAGAGTCTTTTATTCTAACTCTCTCTCCCTTTTGCGCCAACTCCTAAGCTAGCTCTTGGGAATTTTGGCCAGCCTTAGTTACACACCAATTAGTTGGTTCAATTTATCCTTCTCTAGTGTGGATTACTCATTGGAGGTGTTCGATTTTGGACACTGTGGTTTGCGATAACCCGGTGCGAAGTAAAATCAACTATTCAACAAAAATCAAAGGTGATTTTTCTTATTCTCATATAGTTATATTGTATATTCATGGCAAGATCAATAATATTGGTTAAAAAATTTTAAATTCCACTTATGTATGAGATGCATGTAATCGATAAATTCCAACAATGGGCAGAGTAGAGCTGGAAAGACTACAGAGGTGCAGAAGTTAGCCAACAAATACATTACTCTGACTTAGGAAAATTGTTCTCTTGGGCATTAAATAGGCTAGTTAAAGAAGAAAAGCTCCAGCTCTTACCATAAAGGCCCGCAAAGAGTTAGGGGCTCCCCTACCATAGGGAGGATCAGTACTGTACATACCACTAGCACACCGAGCATTTAATTGATTATTGTCGTACTCTGAGAAATAAGATTCAAGACTTAATAGACAGCAAGCAGCTTTTAGATCCTAAAAATAGGGATAAGAAAAAGAAGGAAGGATACAATGTCGTACCCTTGCTTGTGTACATGATAAGGTCTAGGTTTCTTGAATGGTACATGATGAAGGATCTGTATGAACATGAGTACTTGGCCATTACTCACTCCACCCCGAAAGTAACAAAGCAAGTTAAGGAAGATCAAACAATTTCTATAATTGATTGTTGGGATACCCCTATGTAGAGCGAAGATGAGGGGGCTTTGGCACCCGTTAACATCTGAGGTTTACCAGTGAGGATGAAAAAGAATTAGAGGAAGAAGAAGTGAAGACAATCACAAGAAATGGGAGAGTAGCCCTAGAAATCTAGAGGCAACTGGCTCCTACCGCAGTGCCGATAGAGAAGAAAGTTAAGGATGATATGATATCAAACAGTTGAATTAGACATAGGCTCAGATATGTATTTGGGATTTGTTGAGGTAATCTCCTTCACATAGATAGAAATTAGTGGAGGCTCTAAGTAAAGCTAATGTTGCTACCACCATATGGCCCTCCGAGCTACTAGATCTGGTTAAAGGAGGAACTGGGGAAAACATAGTGTGCTTTGATGTTAATTTACTTGCATAAGGGAGAAATCATAATCGTCCCCTTTACATCAAAGCTCAAGTTAATGGGAAGCACATAGCTTATGTAATGATAAATGATAGGTCATCCATTAATGTTTGTCCCCTAGTGGCAATCTCAGCTTTTGGGTTAAATAAACACACTTTAAGCAAGTTTGACCTGACCATTTATGCATATGACAGCTCTAAAAGGCAAGCTACTAGGACCTTTAAAGCTGTAGTGAAGACATGACCCATTGAGATTGAAGTTAAATTTGTGGTTCTGCCTATCCCAACAAATTTCTCCGTACTCCTTGAGAGACCATGGTTTCATATGCTAGGAGGAGTGCCCTTCACATTACACCAAATGATTAAGATTTCCTATAATGGTTAAGTAGTTACTATCAAAGCAATAAAAGAGAACTAAGTATTTGTACTAGAAATAGCCAAACAACCATTTAGTGGGTTCCATGTGGCAGTCATTGAAGGTGAAAAAATAAAGATGACTTTCCTGACAGTCCTCAAGTAATCAATATGCTCAAAAGGATGAACTTCCTACTTGGAGCTGGTTTAGGCAAGAATTCTCAAGGACCATAGACTACTATAACTACTAAGGGTCAGAAGGACAAGAAGGTGTTAGGCTTCATAGAAACCAGTAAGAAGAATAAGAAGAAGGAGGCAGCGGGATGGAACCCTTACATTTCTTAGAGTTTTGTCCCAACTTCAGGTATGTGCCTTTATTGGGGGGGAGAATGAACCTCAGATGATAGATGATGAGCTGTACCAGGATTTGAGCTATTTAATGACATCTTTGATTGAGAACAAGGAATCATTAAGCCAGTTGAAGGTTTTAAGGATAAGGAGATTCTACTGCACCATTCAGTCTAGGATAAAAAAACACTAGAGGAAGTTATGATAGAGAAGTTGCTTACTACTAAGCTGAAGGGAAAAAAGAATATGCTGGCTGAGGAGCCACCCAAAGCTAAACCTAAGACTGGAGAGATGTTTGATGCTAACATGATTGAAGAAGATACTTTTATTGATGTTGTTTATGTTCCTGAATTATTTGATGAGAACAATCTTTGCTCTTTTGATTATATTAATGAGATGAACAATTTTGCTTACTTGTGTGATGTTTCTTCTGATTTTAATATGTATGATCATGATCATAAAGCATTTATATTTGACACTAACTCAACAAACACATGTTTATTCAATCTCAAAACTAAAAAATCCCAAAAGAAATTTTACTAGCATTAGACATAACTCCTAAGGAGAGAGAAAAATTTGAGAGAATATTGAAAAAATATGAAAAAGTCTTTGCCTGGACTTATGAAAACATGCCGGGAATAGATTAAGAAGTCGCTGAACATGCCATTCCAATGTACTAAGGGTATAAACCAGTTAAACAGAAGCTTAGAAAACTTAGACCAGGATGGGTTGAGAAAGTAAAGGAAGAAGTTAGAAAGAAAATAGAGGCTAAGTTCTTAGTGGAAGTTCAATACCTCCACATAGTTGGAAAATGTAGTTCCTGTAGCAAAGAAGGATGGAAGGGTAAGAGTCAGTGTGGATTATAGAGACCTGAATAAAGCCTGTCCTAAGGATGACTTTCCTTTGCCTCACATAGATGTTCTGGTCGATAGTGCAGCCGCTTGTGCCATGTATAGTTTTATGAATGGATATGCGGGATACAATCAAATCCTGAACAAAATAGTGGATAGGATAAAAATAGCTTTCATAGCCAAATGGGGAACATATGCCTACTAGGTCATGCCTTTTGGACTTAAAAATTTAGGTGCAACCTATCAAGGGATGGCCATTAATATCCTAGATGATTTGATGCATAAGGAAGTAAAGGTGTATGTAGATGACATGATGATCAAGTCACTTACTAGAGAGAGTCATTCGAAGCATTAGAGGAGTTCTTTTAGAAGATCAGTAAATATAATCTCCACCTCAACCCAAAGAAATGCATATTTGGGGTTATTTTAGGTAAGCTTTTAGGTTATGTCTTGAGCCCAAGAGGTATAGAGGTAGATCCTGACAAGGTAAAGGCCATCATAGAGATGCCAGTCCCCTAGAAAGAAAAAGAAGTTAGGGGATTCTTGGGAAAAATTTAATATATAAGTAGGTTCATCACTAAGTTAACTTCAATTTGTGAACCAGTCTTCAAAGTGCTTAAGAAGGATTAACCCGTGATTTGGAATGAAGATTGTCAAAAGGCATTTGATACCATCCGAGACTACTTGTTACATCCACCAGTGTTGAGACCACCTCAGGTGGGAAAACCTTTGATTTTGTACTTAGCAATAGAGTACAGCTCAGTAGGGGCTATGATGGCATAAAAGGATGATCTTGGGATTGAGTATGCAGTACACTACCTCAGCAAGAAATTCCTCCCCTATGAGATGAGGTACGTAAAAGTCGAGAAAATTTGTTTAGTAGTCATATGGGCATCTAAGAAGCTAAGGCACTACTTCCATTCTTACAGGATACAAGATGTGGCTAAATAAAATCCCCTTAGATCCCTCCAAAAAGCTCTTTTACTATTAGGGATGGGAAGATGGTTGATCTTTTTGCAAGAATTTGACATAAAATACATCACTAGGCAAACCATTAAAGGAAGAGTGATAGTGGAGTTCCTAGCTGATCAACCTCTAAAAGGTAAGGAGATGGCCTATGAATTCCCCAATGAAAATATAATGGCCATAATAGTGCAAAGGTGGTAGATGTATTTTAATGGAGCTGTTAACAATAAAGGAGTAGGAGTAGGAGTGATCTTGGTTACCCTGAAGGGAGAAAGGATGACATTAGCTAAAAAGCTAAGATACAAGGTCATGAATAATGAAGCAGAGTACAAAACTTGCATTTTTGAGTTAGAGGCTTTACTAGCTGTAGGGGCTGTTGCGACCCTAGCAAGTGCACTAGATCGACAAGTAATAAAATAGGGTATAGTTAGTACCCTCAATATCGAACCCAAGGGAACCGTGTGTGTGAGAACTGTGAAAATTAATTGTATGCTAAAGAATTCCCAATTTAGTGTGTATGAGTTGTTTAATTTGTATAATGTAAACTTTAAAAACTAAAATATGCAATGAAAGGAAATTTAATTCTAATAACAGTAAATTGACTATGTGTTTAATTTAGAAAAATCAACAAGTATGATAATGTATAGAAATTAAAATGTTGCTTAGGTTCACTCATCCACACCATACCCACTGTGAATTAATTTTTATCTTAAGGTATACATGAACAAATTCGGGATAACCTTCTCAACCTAAGCTTCCCATTCTGGAGCCAGCTATCCTAGTTACTAAACTTCCCATTCCGGAGCCAGCCCAACAACTAGCCTATGCACGGGTCTAACATCCTATGTTTGGTTTGCCTTCCCATTCCAGAGCCAAACAACCCAAATCTCATCCATTTCACTCCACACTCTAGTCCCAAAATCATAATTACTGCACATTTAGAATCCCATTCCGGAGTCGTCTAAAATAATACAGCATTCATGAAAGAAAAACTGAGAAAGATTATTCATAGACTTCAATCCATTAGACTCAATACACATTCAAAGATATAGGATGAACATCATTCAACCATGTATGGAAATTAACTCAATAGATTGAAAACCCATGAAATATAAATAAGTATCAATGAAATAGACCACTCATTCATGTAAAGATCAAAATATGCTCAATATTCACATTGTGAGTAGGAGATTCAAAGCTTCCCCAAGCAACAAAGACAACTACTCACTATCCATAATGTAAAAAATGAACAAAGTAAGAGTGAAAACTATAAAACCCATTTGAAGCTGAAGGTTTGAAGTTGATGAAGCTCCTTCTCTTCTTCTCCAAACAGCACTTTGATTGTAAGTAGTAATCTTCGAAACTAGAAACTAAAACTATAACTATCTTTGTGTTCTTGAAGTAAAACTAAGTTAAAAGTGTGATTTTTACAAGTAAAACTCAAAATCTAAGTATGAAGAACTCACAAAATATGAAAAACTACATTTTCTACTGTACCTAAACACTCTAAGCACGAAACCCTAGAAAGGACTCCCTTTAAGCAGAAAATTTTGCAGCTTTTATAGAGCTGTTCAAGAGGCCACGGCTGGGACACTTTTGTCTCAGCCGTGATAGAAGGAAAGGGCATGGCTGAGACAGTTTGTCTCAGCCATGGCAAGCTTCTGGATCAAAAGTGTCTTCGCAGGTTGCCATGGCCACGGCTGGGATAGTTTGTCTCAGCTACAACCTTTAATGAAATGGTGCGTTTTGAAATCTACAATGGCCACGGCTGGGACACATTGTCTCAACCGCGACCTTTAATGAAACGGTGTGCTTTGACTCCTGAATTGGGCACGGCTGGGACAATTTGTCTCAGCCGTGGCCATTGGTGAAACAGTGAGTTTTGCCATCTGCATTGGACACGGCTGGGACAAACTGTCTCAGCCGTGACTTAGCAAAATTTCCAGCAAAAAGTGAAATTTTAGACCATTAATCACCTAAAAACTTTAAATTAATCAAAATCACTAAAATAAATATAAGAAACACTAATATAGCCTTAAAACCCTAAAAATATGCAAGATGAGACACTAAAATGCACAAAATTATCTAGAAAATAAACACTAAAAACAAGATTATCAACTACCCCACACTTAGCTTTTTGCTTGCCCTCGAGCAAACGAATCATCCACAATCTTGAAAATTCAAACTCCACAAAAGAACAAGTAAATTCAGAGAGATTCTAGCAACACTTAGTAGAAGACACTTAGATGAAGAATTCAATTAAAAAGACTCAAACTGATCTATACCATACAATTTCTTGTGTGTGTGTGTGTGCGAGGCTAAAACATATTTAATTTCTTTCAAAAACCAAAACTACCAGTAAATTCCTGCAATCGAGCAAACAGAGAATTACACAATTTGGCGCTTGCAAATCAGAACAGTCATAGGCCTCTCCTTTAGCACCTGAACCACAAGGATCATCTCCACTAAACAACTCAAAACAAAATAAGATCACCAGGACTTACATTAAGGTTGTAATGGGGATAGAGCAAAGGTTCCAAAAAAATTTTGATAAGGTTAGCAAAACAAAATTAGCCACACTATCCAAAAATACAACTCACCTAACTTTTTTAAGAGAATAAACCCTTTAAAAATTCATGCTCTATCATTGTAAGAAGGGAAACTAATCTCAGGACATTAATTGGATTCTCAAAATTGTAGGAAGCAAGATAAATGACACTTCCTATAAATGCTAGGTACCCCACACTTATTTTCTGCAGCAATATAACTGATTTTTTTTTATCAGTGAAACTTTCATTCACTTACTAAGAAGGGCACCAAAAACATTAATTGTTTATCAACCTTGTCCCAAGATATTTAGAACATTTAAGCTCAATAATCCCTAAAAAAAAATTTCAACTTCCCTTTTCTTCTCAACTGATAATCAAAAATTTATCAAACCTAACATGGAAATTTCATTTCCCAACCTAGAGTGGCCAATTCCAAAATGGGACAAACAAAGACATTTTAGGCTGCATGGTTTAGCATAAGTGTAATCAAGAAAAAATAAATAGTATGCTTTTAGCATACCAATTAAGCTCAAAGGGGCTAACAATGGTAAAATTTACTAAGGGTGCCTGGGTCATATCCTAATTTTATCTGAGTTGAATAATTATTTCGAAGGGTGATGAGGATGGTTCTAACTATTCCAGAATTTCTTCACTCGAATACTTTTACTCATTAGTTTTAATTTCATAAAACTTAGCCTACTGTGCTCATTAAGTTAGAAATTGAATGGTATATAATTAATCGAGATCAATTCAAAAGAAGAACTTCCCTGAACAATACTAATACTTTCTAGCTACTCAAACCTCCTAAATAAGAGTTCAAATTTTAAGCTCAAATTGATTCAAGACAAGATTAACTGGCAAGCTCAGGCTAATTGCAAGAGTAATTAACAACCTAAGAAATTAAACTAAATCGACACTAAAGGAATGTAGAATGTAATGCAACTATCAAACACAAAAGAAAAGAACTAAAACCAAAATCAAACAATAAAAAACATAAAAGAAATTCGATTAGGAAACTACAGCAAAAACTAAAAAGAAACAACATCCCACAATTAGAAAGAAATAACAACAGGAAAAACTAAGTCAAAAAGTCTTCATCCTCAAACCCTCACCCCACACTTAAAACTTTTGCTGTCCCCAGCAAAAGACCAAAAGAGTATAAACAACAAGGGAGTGATGAGAGGAGGAAAAATCCCTGAAATCATGGCGAGAAAGGTGGCGGTTGAGGTAGGAACTGGCTGTCAAATCGGGATTGTAGCATCTCATGAGCTATAACAATGTCGTCCATCCGCTGCGTAATGGATTGGAACCTGAAGTCCACCCTCAAAGAAATGTTGTCAAGTCGGGTATTAAGAGCAGTGTACTGCTCAGAGGATAAGGCAGATGCTTCAGCTTCAGGTTGCTCCAATTCCGTGGCTCCCTTGTGCACAATTGCTCGATATAAAGCCCGCTCCGAAACTACCAAACGTCCTTGCCCTGGAAAGCGAGGGTCGTCAATCAGTACAACCATATTTTACAGCATTTTTCGATCAATGAGCATTGGCTTGTCAGCTGCAGCACCCAACCTTGTATGGTTAAGAAAACAGGCCAAAGTGGTTACAAACCCTTCCATTGCTAGCTTCAAGTCCCTCTTTGGGAATGAGTGCAAATCAAAGACCTTCTGGGCAATGAAAGCAGCTCCATTTAACTGAATCCCATTATGCATCGCACATAAAATGGTGGCCTCACTGGCATTAACATTTCCAGGCCCACCAAGATGGCTAAAGAAGGCTAGGGCTAAATACCGATGCATAATTCTCAATGAATGATCCCTCAGGTGATGCGCCTTGGTATTCTTGGGGTTAAAATATGTAGGATCCTCAGGATCACAAATTCCCATCCAAATTTCCTATTTATTGAGATGAATAATATCCCCGGGAGCATGTTGATCGAAACCCAAGACTTCAGAAAAGGCATTGAAGGTCATATGGTATGGACTGCCGTCGAGCCAAAAACTCACATGGCCCGGATCATCATAACTATCCAGTCCCATTCTGATATTGATTGTGCTAAAAAATCATGGACCAAATGAGGATATACTTTTTCATTCCGCTCGTAGAAGACTTTCTAGCCAACACCATTAAACAATCTGTCCAATTCATTCTGGAAGCCCAACTTCGCCATAACTTCAATATTGAGGCGAGGGGTGGCTAGATACTCCTGGTTGCAAAAGATGGCCCACCATTTTGTAAATTCTGAGGGAACCCATGCTGGAACCTTAACCTTCGAGGATCCTTAAGGGGCATATGATGAAGCACCAGCATCGGAACGAGATCGTTTGGGTGCCATTTCGCCTGCAACATAAAAACATAATAAATAAGCCTTAAAGACAAAACAAAGCACTTGAAAAGTAAAATAAAACAATTAACCTGTCTAAAACATAAACAAATAAACAAACACAAGTGGACTACTCATAAGAATACTGAAACCAAAATACAAATTAAAGCATATGCAATTAAACTAGGGGCAACCAAAAACTCAACAAACATGGCCCGAATACAAATAATTGCCTAACTCCTATATTAATCTTCTCTGTAAGTTATGAAGCATAAAAACATGGCAAAAATTTCTTGAGCATGAGTGTGAGGCAAACAAGGGCAAGCAACAAATCAACTAAAGCAGAAAAATTCGTCATGCTTCTCTTGGGCAATTTATCGAACAGGTGGCGGGCGAAGTTTGTTTGACAACAAAATACACACACAAATGCATAAAACTAATCAAGCACATGCCAACATTCATAACCATCCACAATTTCAAAGAAAATAAGCAAGAATTCGTGACAATTGAAGAGAACAAAAATGTACTTACTTCTCTTTGGCATTTCATCGAACATATGGTGGGCAAATGCATTGTGCAACAAAATTGACACAAGCATCCATAAAAATGAACCAAAAACAACACACAAACAACAAAACCAAGAATTACAATGAAAAAAATCAAGAACATGGGGATGTGAACACAAAATTTCAGAATTAACAAAAGAGAAAAAAAACAACAAAACTCCAATAAAACGACAAAAAGTAAATCAAAATTAAAGAGAGGAGATGAGAGAGATGTACCTGTTTCTTGCAGAAAGAGAGAGAGAGTGGAGGCAAGAATGTGGAGAGAAGACTGGAGTGGGGAAGAAAAACGCAAAAAAGAGGAGGAGAAATGAGAAAGAGGGCAAAAATCGGGTTAAAAACGAAACAAGATCGACATAATTCAAATAGGCATGACTGGGATGATTTGTCTCAGCTATGCCCAGCTTACAATCAAAACTCCTCATTTTGATAAAATAAAAGCCATGGATGAGACAGTTTGTCTCGACCGTGCCACCCTACTGGATTTGAAATGATTTAAAAGGCATGGCTAGGACTACTTGTCTCAGCCGTGTCCCCGTTGGATTTTT
The DNA here is from genome assembly GCA_037975025.1 of Excoecaria agallocha. Classification (NCBI taxonomy): domain Eukaryota; kingdom Viridiplantae; phylum Streptophyta; class Magnoliopsida; order Malpighiales; family Euphorbiaceae; genus Excoecaria; species Excoecaria agallocha. The sequence goes on from CM075809.1 coordinate 4,773,717, forward strand.
TTATTTTAAATAAGTAGATTTTTAAAGTTTTTAAAATTTTAAATTTTTTTTTATTTGGCACGGCTGGGACTAATTGTCTCAGCCGTGCCTATCTTCTAGACTCCAACAAAAATATGGCATGGAGAAGGCCACGACTGGGACTAATTGTCTCAGCCGTGCCCATGGCACCCTTCTACCTCTCAAAAAATTTAAAGGGCTATGGCTGGGACTAATTGTCTCAGCCGTGGCCAACTAAAAATTTTCCCTATTAAAACTCTGCCTCTCTTCAAAGAAATCAACCTAACAACAACAACTAAAACCAAACTTTATACAAAATAAACAACACTCAACATGCTAAACTTGTAAGAAATTAAAGAGAAATCGAAAAGAAAAGAAATTGGGTTCAAGGATAAGAAAAAGTTCTGGGTTTAACAAGTCGCCAGCTCGACTTTCTTAGCCCTCATGGATCATCTTTTAAAGTGAGGATTATTGATGCAGCCTCATACTTGGAATCGAGATATGGCTTCAATCGATGACCATTTACCTTAAACTCTCTCCCATGACCTTCTTTCGGATGTTTGATGGTTACTGCTCCATAGCTGGAGACCTCGACAACCTCAAATGGTCATTTCCACCTTGATTTTAACTTTTCAGGAAATAACTTCAGTCTTCTATCATAAAGAAGTACCCTCATTCTTGGTACAAATTCCTTTTTGGCAATTTTACGATCATGCCACTTCTTCGTGTTCTCTTTGTACTTCTTCGCATGTTCATAGGCCCAAAATCGAATCTCTTCCAACTCGTTTAACTGCAAGGACCTGCATTTTCCTGCATTCGCAAGATTAAGATTTAAGAATTTAGTAGCCCAATAAGCCTTGTGCTTTAATTCCACTGGTAGATGACAGGACTTGCCAAACACTAACCTAAAAGGTGACATTCCTATTGGTGTCTTAAAGGCTGTCCTATATGCCCACAAAGCTTCATCTAGCTTAAGGTACCAATCCTTCCTAGATACACTGACAGTCTTTTCTAAGATGGCTTTTAACTTTCGGTTGGACACTTCAACTTGACCATTGGCTTGGGCATGGTATGGGGTAGTGATTTTATATCTCACTCTAAATTTTTTCAACAAGACCTTGAATTGGTGGTTAACAAAGTGCTTCCCACCATCACTAATGATAGCTCTCGGGGCTCTATAACGGGTGAATATGTTATTCCTTAAGAATTCTAGGACAACATTTGCATCACAAGTCCTAGTAGCTACAGCTTCTACCCACTTACTCACATAATCTACTGCCACTAAGATATATTCAAACCCATAAGAAATCGAAAAAGGCCCCATGAAATCTATTCCCCATAAATCAAACATTTCAACCTCAAGCATATTGGTCAATGGCATCTCATCTCTCCTAGTTATATTGCCCACCCTTTGACATCAATCACAAGTTTGAATGAACAATTTAATATCATTAAATAAGGTGGGCCAATAAAATCCAGAAGAGAGAATTTTTGATACCATTCTATTAGATCCATGATGTCCACCGGCTTCTCCACTATGACAGGGTCGAATAATTTTTGCTTGCTCTTCATTGGGGATACACCTTCTTAACACTTGGTCAGCACAAAGACGAAAAAGGTAAGGATTATTCTAAATGTAATGCTTGGCATCGGCTTGCAACTTCTTTCTTTGTTGCCATGTGAAGTCCCTTGGCATATAACCACCTGCGAGAAAATTTGTCACATTAGCGAACCAAGGTACAGAGATTTCACAAACAAATAATGCACAAATACGCTCATCAGGGAGTAAGTCCACAATCTCCCCTTTCTCAACATGATCATGCTCCAATAATGATAAATGATTCGACACATGGTTCTCTGCTCCCTTCTTGTCTTTGATCTCCAAATCGAATTCTTGTAAGAGGAGTGCCCATCTTATCAATCTTGGCTTGGATTCCTTCTTGGCAAAGAGATGCCTTAGTGCTGCATGATCAGACCACACCACAATTTTTGCTCCAAGTAGATACGATCGAAACTTCTCAAAGGCAAATACAATAGCAAGAAGCTCCTTTTCAGTTGTGGTGTAATTAACTTGAGCTCCTGTCAAAGTGTGGCTTGCATAATAAATAGTACAAAATACTTTCTCTTGCCTTTGTCCGAGCACTGCTACCACTGCAAAATCACTCGCATCACACATTAGCTCAAAGGGCGAATTCCAATCCGAAGATATGATCACCGGAGTTGAAATAAGCCTTTGCTTCAACAATTCAAAAGCCAATAAACATTCATCATCAAATTCAAAAGGAGCATCTTTTATTAACAAATTCGATAAAGGTTTCGCAATTTTTGAAAAGTCTTTAATAAACCTTCGATAGAAACATGCATGCCCTAAGAAACTCCTAACTCCCTTGACATTGGTCGGTGGTGGAAGCTTCTCTATAACCTCTATCTTTGCTTTTTCCACCTCAATCCCCTTCTCAGAAATCTTGTGTCCTGAAACTATGCCTTCCCTTACCATAAAGTCGCATTTTTCCCAATTTAGCACTAAGTTGGTCTTTTTACACCTACCTAATATTAAATCGAGATGCTCTAAGTAGCTCTTAAAGTCTAGCCCATAAATAGTAAAGTCATCCATGAATACCTCCATAAATATTTCTATAAAATCATGAAAAATTGCCATCATGCACCACTAAAACATAGCTGGCGCATTACACAAGCCAAAAAGCATCCTCCTATAGGCGAATGTGCCATAAGGGTAGGTAAAGGTTGTTTTCCCTTGATCTTTAGGGGCTATGGGGATTTGCAGGTATCCCGAATACCTATCTAAGAAATAATAAAACCTATTACCAGCTAACCTCTCTAACATCTGATCAATGAATGGTAATGGAAAATGATCTTTTCGGGTGGCATGGTTCAATCTCCTATAATCTATGCACACCCTCCAACTCTTAATTATCCGAGTTGGAATGAGTTCATCTAATTCATTCTTTACCACTGTCATTCCCCCTTTCTTAGGGACACATTACATTGGGCTAACCCATTTACTATCAGAGATTGGATAGATTATACCTGAATCAAGTAGTTTGAGTACCTCTTTCTTTACCACCTCTTGCATAGATGGATTGAGCCTTCTTTGGGGTTGAGCTACTGGTTTACAATCTTTCTCCATAGGAATTCAACGAGTGCAATAGCTTGAATTAATGCCCTTTAGATTCGCTGTCTCCCATCCTATAGCCTCTTTGTACTTTTTCAACACCTTGAGCAATGTCTCCTCTTCAACACATGTCAACAAAGAAGAGATAATTACTGGTTTTTCTTTATTTTCCAAAAATACATACTTTAAATGAGGAGGAAGAGGTTTAAGTTCAGATTTCAACTCCCCCTCTTGTAAAGTAGTTATCTCTTGCTTTAGATTCTCCTCTTCGCATCCCTTCTCTACAGCTGCTATCTGTTTTTCTTCTACTCCATCCAACTCTTCATTTTCCAAGGAATGCATTAAGCTTGAATTTACTGGATCATTTAGTAGTACTTTTTCTTGCACTTCATCTACACATTCGTCGATTTTGTCCATGAAATAGACTGACTCTTCTAGGTCACTTGATGGATATTTCTGAGACTTATTCATATCTACCACCAATTCTTCGTTGTTGAATCGAGGAGTAACCTTTTGCCCATGAACATCAATCAAAGCCTTTACAGTGTTCAAAAAGGGTCTTCCCATGATAAGGGCCACCTTCCTGTCTTCCTCCATTTCCATGACCACAAAATCCACGGGAAAAATGAATTTTCCTACTTTCACCAGTAAATCCTCAATAACTCCCTTTGGCTTTCTCATCGATCTATCCGCTAGTTGAAGTCTCATTCCAGTTTCCTTGAGATCTCCTAAGTTGAGTTTCCTGCACATGGAATAAGGCATCAAGTTAATGCTGGCTCCTAGATCACATAAAGCATTTCCAACAAAGGTCTCACCAATTTCACAAGGTAGAGTAAAGCTACCTGGATCTTCCAATTTTTCTGGGATCTTATTCATGATGATTGCACTACAGTTTTTCATGAGTTGCACAGTGCCATATGCTTCTAATTTCTTTTTATTAGAACAAAGTTCCTTCATAAACTTAGCATAATTGGGCATGTGTGCTAGTGCTTCAGCAAAAGGCAAGTTAATATGTAATTTCTTAAACATCTTTAGAAACCTAGCCAATTGCTCATTTTTCTTCTCCTTCCTAGCTACAGCAGGAAATGGCAACCTATTGATATCAAGATCCTCTATGTTCGGATTCACAATACTCTTTTCCTTGTCATTCCTTGGAGCATCCACATCTACCTCTACTCTAGAGTTAGAAATACTTACCTTCTGTGTTGGTTCCTCCAATTCAGTTGATGAAGTTGGTGATTTACCTCTTTCTTCCTCTCGTACTGCCTCCTTGCCACTTCTTAAAGTGATTACTTTGGCTTCCTCCTTAGGATTTCGATCTATATTTGAAGGAAATGTCCCTGGTTGTCTATTCGACATTAAAGTTGCAAGTTGACCCAATTGAGTCTCTAAATTTCTCATTGAAGCATCTTGGTTCCGTTCTATTGCTCTTGAGATTTCCCCTTTGAATCTTGACTCGCCATGAATTGTTGTTGGCTATTCATGAAACTAGCAAACATGTCTTCTAAATTTGGCTTCTTTTCTTGAATAGGTGGTCTTGATTGGAATCCCGATGGGTGATAGGGTTGAGGTTGGGAATGATTAGAGCTTTGCCCTTGATGGTGGGTTGGTGGATAGAGGGCTTGGTAGTAATTGGTGGCTTGTGGTTGGTTGGGTTGAGCATGACTATGATAAGTATTTGAGTGGTAAGGGGCTCTTGGTTGTGGTTGAGAAGATGAAGCTTGTTGATTCCTATCCTTCTAAGAGAAATTTGGGTGATTTCTCCATCCCGGATTATATGAATTGCTGTAGGGATCATTCCTTCTAAAATTGCCCAATGCATTTAGATCTCCTACTACTCCTCCTTCTTGGATAACTTGCTCACTTTCACACAGTCCACTCCCTTGATTTACTGCAACCACATTTTGAACTTTCAAGCCACTCAACTCCTTTTTTACCAATTCTAGTTGTGCTTTTAACAATGCCACTTCATCCACATTGTGTAAACCTTGTCTTCTTGGGACTAATCTAGGGGCAGTCCATTGAGAGTCATTTCCCGCCATCTCATCCAACAACTGAAATGCATCCTCAGGTAGCTTGTTTAAGAAGGATCCTGTTGATGCTGCATCTAATAATGACCTTGTTTGAGGTGTAACTCCAGTATAGAAGATGGTCATCAGTTGGTAAACTACTATCTCATGATGCAGACAGCTTCTCAATAATCTCCTAAACCTCTCTCAGGCCTCATGAAAAGGCTTTTCATTCATTTGATGGAACCCCATGATGTTATTTCGAATGTTTGCAGTCTTTGTTGGAGGGAAAAATCTCATTAAAAACTTTTCTTGCATCTGATCCCATGACCATATTAACTGCCGTGGTAATAATTGTAGCCACTCTCTTGCTTTGCTAATCAATGTAAATGGAAACAGCTTCAATCTTACTGCATCCGTACTAACACCCAAAATTTGAACAGTGTCACTGACTTCCAAAAATATATCAATATGCTGAGCTGGATCCTCTACTTCTGAACCAGAGAACTAATTTCTTTGTACCATAGTAATGGTGGTTGGCTTGAGCTCAAATTGTACTCCTCTCGGTAATATAATTGTTCGATGATCTTCATTTCACCTTGGCACAGCGTAGTCTCTTATGGTCCTTTGCCTAGGCATTTCTTCTCTTCTTACCCCTGGCATTTGTTCATGTGCCCTCGACACTTGTTCATTCTTGGGAGGAAACTCATCAAGAGGAGGATCATGCTCTATCTAGGTATCTCTATTAGCTCTCCTTCTTTGGTGTAGGGTCCTCTCGATTTCAGGATCAAAAGGTAGTAACTGCTCTTGTCTTGTTTTGTTCATGCACCAATTTCACCTAAAAAGAATCAAGAAAAACAAAATAAGGAAAAGAAAACACATACAAACAATAGTCACAGCTTACTAACAATGCCAAATTCCCCGGCAACGGCGCCAAAAACTTGTTGCGACCCTAGCATGTGCACTAGATCGACAAGTAATAAAGTAGAGTATAGTTAGGACCCTCAATATCGAACCCAAGGGAACCATGTGTGTGAGAACTGTAAAAATTAATTGTATTCTAAAGAATTCCCAATTTAGTGTGTATGAGTTATTTAATTTGTATAATGTAAACTTTAAAAACTAAAATATGCAATGAAAGGAAATTTAATTCTAATAACAGTAAATTGAGTATGTGTTTAATTCAGAAAAATCAACAAGTATGATAATGTATAGAAATTAAAACGTTGCTTAGGTTCACTCATCCATCCCATACCCACTGTGAATTAATTTTATCTTAAGGTATACATGAACAAATTGGGGATAACCCTCTTAACCCAAGCTTCCATTTCTGGAGCCAGCTATTCTAGTTGCTAAACTTCCCATTCCGGAGCCAGCCCAACAACTAGCCTATGCACGGGTCTAACATCCTAAGTTTGGTTTGCCTTCCCATTCTAGAGCCAAATAACCCAAATCTCATCCATTTCACTCCACACTCTAGTCCTAAAATCACAATTACTGCACATTTAGAATCCCATTCCGGAGCCGTCTAAAATAATACAGCATTCATGAAAGAAAAACTGAGCAAGATTATTCATAGACTTCAATCCACTAGACCCAACAAACATTCAAAGATATATGATGAACATCATTCATTCATGTATGGAAATTAACTCAATAGATTAAAAACCCATGAAATATAAATAAGTATCAGTGAAATAGACCATTCATTCATGTAAAGATCAAAATATGCTCAATATTCACATTGTGAGTAGGGGATTCAAAGCTTCCCCAAGCAACAAAGACAACTACTCACTATCCATAATGTAAAAAATGAACAAAGTAAGAGTGAAAACTATAAAACCCATTTGAAGCTGAAGGTTTAAAGTTGATGAAGCTCCTTCTCTTCTTTTCCAAACAACACTTTGATTGTAAGTAGTAATCTTCAAAACTAGAAACTAAAACTATAACTATCTTTGTGTTCTTGAAGTAAAACTAAGTTAAAAGTGTGATTTTTACAAGTAAAACTCAAAATCTAAGTATGAAGAACTCACAAAATATGAAAAACTGCATTTTCTACTCTACCTAAACACTCTAAGCACGAAACCCTAGAAAAGACTCCCTTTAAGCAAAAAATTTTGTAGCTTTTATAGAGCTGTTCAAGAGGCCACGGCTGGGACACTTTTGTCTCAACCGCGACAGAAGGAAAGGGCACGGCTGAGACAGTTTGTCTTAGCCGTGGCAAGCTTCTCGATCAAAAGTGTCTTCGCAGGTTGCCATGGCCACGGCTGGGACAGTTTGTCTCAGCCGCGACCTTTAATGAATTGGTGCGTTTTGAAATCTGCAATGGCCACGGCTGGGACACTTTGTCTCAGTCGTGACCTTTAATGAAACGGTGCGCTTTGACTCCTGAATTGGGCACGGCTGGAACAATTTGTCTAAGCCGTGGCCATTGGTGAAATGGTGAGTTTTTCCATCTACATTGGACACGACTGGGACAAACTATCTCAGCCATGCCTTAGCAAAATTTCCTGCAAAAAGTGAAATTTAAGACCATTAATCACCTAAAAACTTTAAATTAATCAAAATAACTAAAATAAATATAAGAAACACTAATATAGCCTTAAAACCCTAAAAACATGCAAGATGAGACACTAAAATGCATAAAATTATCCAGAAAATAAACACTTAAAACAAGATTATCAGGGGCAAAGTATGCAAAAGTGTTTGAAGACTCATCTCATGTGGTTTACCAAGTAAGGGTGAGTGGTTAGTGAAGGAAGAACACTAAGGAGGAAAATCAGTTAGCAGATGCTCTAGCTACCTTGGTGTGACCTGTGGGATAACCCAAAGGGAGTGATTATGAAACCTATGATATTTTTGAGCTTTGATAGGCCACGCTTTGAAAAGGAATAATTCATAGGTGTTGAGGTGGATGACAAAAAGCCTTTGCATTACGACATTTAGAATTACCTAGAAAGGTTAGGGTTCCTTGAGGAAGCAACTAAAAAGGACCGAAAATGATTTATAAGCAGTCAACTCAATTCATCATTGTAGGAGGAGTGCTTTACAAAAGAGAACTCGAAGGAATTTAATTAGCATGCTTGGATGAAAAGGAAGCAAAAGGGTAATGGAAAAAGTAAATGCGAGAGCATATGGAGCTCACATGAATGGGTTAGCCTTAGTGAAGAATGATGCATGTTCAACAAGCACATTTAATCATTAAGTAATAAAGTGGGTTATAGTTGGGATCCATGAATATCATACCCAAGGGATTCAGAATGCAAGTAGTGAAAATTAATTGTATGCTAAAGAATTCCCAATTTTTTGTGTGTGTATAACCTATCAACTAAATGGTATTGAAAAAGAATAATAATGATAGAATATTTTTGCAGTAATTTTCTATGGAATAAATAAGAATAAAAATGAACAAGTATAAATTCAATGATATAATAGAGTTGCATGGGTTCACTTATCCTCTCCAAATCAAATGTGAACTCAATTAACTTGAAGATACATATAAATGAATTCGGGATAACCCTCTTAACCCAAGCATCCCATTTTGGAGCAAGCTACTCTAATTACAAGGCATCCCATTTCGAAGCAGACCCTACAATTAGCCTAAGTACGGCTCTAAAATCCCAAGTCTAGGTTGCTTTCCCATTCCGGAGCTAAACAACCCAAAACTTATTTATTTCACTCTATAATCTAATCCTAAGATCACAAAATCCTGCATATTAATAGTCCCATTCTGGAGCAATCTAAATCCACAACAATCATGATTAATTAAAAGAAAAAGAGATAAATGAATTCATAGTAATTAACTACCCAAACATGAAATCGAACAATAATAAGTGATATCTCATTCATCAAAACTGGAAATCATCTCAAGATAATAACAACTAATGAAAGAATAATCGAATCAATAGTGAAATAAATCGTTCATCTATAATAATACTCAAATTATGTTCAAGATTCACATTAGATAGGGGATTCAAAGATCCCCCAAACAACTATGGAATACTCACTAGCCATTACAAAAATAATGATTGAGAAAGAGGAAAGAATAAACCTAGTTTTTTTATGGAGGAAGAAAACCCAACTGAAACCCAAGCTTATTCAACCTTCTTCTCCAAATATTCAGTGAAAATGAGCTCCAATTTGTGAAAGAATGAAGATCTAAGCTAATATCTGTGTTTAATCTAAGTATTTTACTATAAATCTACGAATCTTTAAGTACAATCTAAGTATATATGTATATAAATCAAGGAAAGAATGAGACAACAAAAATGGAAAACCTAGATCTAAAGAGGAAGAAGAACTCCCAAACATTGCAGAAAAATCCACTTTATATAAGCAAAAAAAGGTCACAGTCGATAGGAAATTCATATTAACCGTGACCTATTAAAATCTCTTTGAATGACTATTCTGCATCATGGTCAACACCATAAATCTATTGACCGTGAGGTAATACTTCACTAGCTTCTGACAGGGGTCACGGTCAATGCTAAAAATTTGTTGACCATGAGATAGCTCTCCCTTACATTCTGTACTAAAACTTGACTACCTCATGGTCAACACCAAAAATCTGTTAACTGTGAGGTCTTTCTTTTCTTGATTTTGTATTGAGGAGCTTCCTAGGTCATGGTAAACACCCCTCTAAGAACAATGGCACTATTGATCGTGACACCCCTTGAAACGGTATGTTTTGGCAGAAAGGGTAGGTCATGGCCAACAGGAAAACCTGCTAACTATGAGGTATATACAAAATTCCCAATTCAGCAAAAAAGTTCCATAAAAAACTCTCTAAACTCATAAAAACTAGGATTAACCAATTTTAGATAGAGATTATCAAACTAAAGCAAAAAAAAGTAAAAGACACTGAAAAGACATTAAAACTAAACTGAAAAAGGACTAAAAACAGATACTAAATTGGAGTTATCAAAGAAGATTATGAGATAGGGTTTCTTCTATCTCATAATGGATACTGATTGCTCTAGGTATGTTAAGGAGTGTCAATTGTGTCAATAGTATGCAGATCTAAGACAAAGGTTTAGCAATTTTTGAAAAATCTTTAATAAATCTACGATAAAAACCTGCATGACCTAGAAAACTATGAATTCCCTTAATAGTGATTGGGGTGGAAGTTTCTCTATTACTTTAACCTTGGCTCCATCTACCTCTATCCCCTTTTTTGAAATTTTATACCCCAAAACTATGCCTTCCTTCACCATGAAATGGCATTTCTTCCAATTCAATACTAGGTTTGTTTTCTCACACTTCTCTAGCACTAAATCAAGATGCTTAAGAAAACTTTCAAAATCTCTCCCATAAATGGTAGAGTTATCCATGAAGACCTCCATAAATTTCTCTATGAAGTTATGGAAAATTGCCATCATACATTGCTAAAACGTAGCCGGTGCATTACATTATCCGAAAGGCATTCTCCTATAGGCAAAAATGCCATAAGGGCAAGTAAAGGTTGTTTTCTCTTGGCCTTCAGGTGCTATAGGGATTTGTAGATATCCCGAATACACATTTAGAAAGTAATAAAATCTATTTCTAGCTAGCCTCTCTAACATTTGATCAATAAATGGCACGGGAAAGTGGTCTTTCCTAGTGGAGTTATTCAACCTCCTATAATCTATGCAAACTCTCTAACCCATAACTGTAAGAGTTAGAATAAGCTCATCTAATTCATTTTTTACCACTATCATCCCTCTTTTCTTAGGAACACATTGCAATAGACTTACCCACTTGCTATCAAATATAGGATAGATAATACTTGCATTGATAAGCTTGATTACCTCCTTCTTTACTACCTCTTACATCGCCGATTAAGTCGTCTTTGAGATTGAACCACTGGTTTACATTTTCCCCCCATTGGAATTCAGTAAGTGCAGTAGCTTGGATTGATCCCCTTCAAATCCACTGTCTCTCATCCTATTGCTTTAGTATGCCTTTTCAACACTTCAAGCAACATATCTTCCTCGAATCCTATTAAAAGAGAAGAGATTATCACTGGCTTTGTTTCATTTTCTAATAACACATATTTCAAGTGAGATGGGAGAGTTTTTAGTTCAATTTTAGAGTCTCCATTTTTCGGTGCACATTCTTTTTCACTAGACTCCTTATCTTTAATTTCTTCTTCCAGCTTTACCATCACGTTGTCACTACTCTTCTCTATCTCAGCTACAATCTCTTTTTCTAAGTAATCCAATTCCTTATGTTGCAACAAGTGCATCAAAGTTAAATTCAATGAATCTTTCATCAACACCTCTTTTTGATTTTCCTCTACACATTTGTGCACTCTATCCATGAAGTAAATATACTCCTCTAGATCACTCAATGGATATTTTTGTGCCTCGTTAATATCTACCATCATTTCTTTATTGTTAAGCCATAGGGTGACTTTTTGACCAGGAACATCAATTAAAGCTTTCGCCGTGTTTAGGAATAGCCTCCCTACAATTAGTGGTACCTTTTGGTCATCTTCCATCTCCATTATAACAAAATCCATAGGGAAAATAAACTTCCCCACCTTCATTAGTAGGTCTTCAATTACCCCATTCGGCTTTCTTAATGACCTATCGGCTAGTTGAAACCTCATGCCTATTTCCTTGAGATCCCCCAAGTTTAACTTTATACATATAAAATAGGGCATTAAATTTATACTGGCTCCAAGATCACACAAAGCATTACCAATAAGAGTTTTGCCAATCTCACAAGGTAAAGTGAAACTACTTGGATCTTTCAATTTTTCTAGAATCTTGTTCATGATAATGGCACTACAATTTTTTAGTTAGTTACACAGTTCCACACCCTTCAAATTTCTTTTTATTAGAACAAAGTTCTTTCATGAATTTAGTGTAATTAGGCATGTGAGCTAAGGCTTCAGCAAAAGGCAAGTTAATATGCAATTTCTTGAACATTTCTAAAAACCTAGCCAATTGCTCATTTTTCTTCTCTTTCTTAACTACAGTAGGAAATGGCAACCTATTTATATCAATATCCTCTACATTAGTGTTCACTATGTTCTTACCCTTATCAATGCTAGGAGTTGCTACATTTTCCTCTATCTTGGAGTTAGAGTTACTTACCTTCCGTGTCGGCTCCTCCTTGCTTAATGATAATGCCATTTTACCTCTTTCTTCCTCTTGCACCACTTCCTTTCCACTCCTTAGAGTGATTGCCTTGGCTTCCTCTTTTAGGTTTCAATCAACATTGAATGGAAAAGCCCCAGCTGGTCTTATGGATAATGTATTTGCCAATTACCCGATTTGTATTTTCAAGTTCCTCATAGAGGCATTTTGGTTTATACTCCATTGCTCTTGAGACTTCCATCTTGTTTTTTACCCTGACATGAATTTTTGCTGGCTATTCATGAAGCTAGCAAACATATCCTCCAAATTTGGCTTCTTTTCTTGAATATATGGCCTTGATTGGAAATTCGGTGGATGGTTGGCTTGGTTGATATTTGGATTTTTGCTATAACCTTGGTGTTGATTTAGATTTGGCCTTTGGTTTTGGTGGTGGTGGGATGGTTATGGTTTTTGGTGATGGGTGGTCACTTGTGGTTGATAAGATTGGTTTTGATGGTTAACACTTTGGTTGAAGGGAGCTCTTGCTTGGGGTTGAGATGTTGAAGCATTCTAATTTTCATCCCTCTATGCAAAATTCGGATGGTTTCTCCAACTCGAATTATATGTATTGCTATAGGGATCATTTCTCCTGTAATCTCCCCATGCATTAATATATCCTACAACTCCATTGTCTTGTCCACACGGTCCACTCTCATATACAACACAATCTTGAGAAACAATAGCCACATTTTGAGTTTTTAATCCACTCAATTCCTTCCTCATTAGCTTTAGTTGTTCCTTAGTATTGTAGCTTCATTAACATTATGCACACCCTGCCTTTTTGGAATTTCTCTTGGTGTAGCTTATTGTGAATCATTTGCTGCCATCTCATCCAATAGATGAAAAGCTTTTTTTGGCAATTTATTCATGAATAACCCACCCGATGCTACTTCTAGGAGAGACTGTGTAGGTGGGTTCACTTTTGCATAAAAGATGGTCATCAATTGGTAAACCACCACTTCATGATGCAGACAACTTCTCAATAACCTTCTAAACCTTTTCCAAGCCTCGTGAAAAGGCTCTTTATTCATCTGATGAAAGCTCATTATGTTATTACGAATGTTGACTATTTTTGTTGGAGGAAAAAATCTCATCAGAAATTTCTTTTATAACTGATCCTATGTCCAAATAGACTACCTTTGTAACATCTGAAGCCAATCCCTTACTTTTTCAATCAATATGAATGGAAACAACTTTAAAAAAATTGCATCTATCGAAACACCTGGGATTTGCATTATGTCACTTACTTCTAAAAATATGTCCAGATGTTAAGAAGGATCTTCCAAGTTTGATCTTAAAAATTGGTTCTTTTACACCATAGTAATAGTTGTTAGTTTAAGCTCAAATTGTACTCCCCTAGGCAACAAAATTATCCTCTAATCTTCAATCCATCTAGGAACTGTATAATCTCGCATTATCTTTTGCCTAGACATTGCCTATCTTTTTCTACTACGAATTTCTCCTTGTGCCCTTGGCACTTCTTCATCATTGGGAGGAACTTCACCAATAGGATGATTTGGATTCATGTAATTTTCCTTATTGGCTCTTCTTCTTTGGTGCAGAGTCCTCTCGATTTTAAGGTTGTAGGGTATAAGTTGTTATTGTCTTGGTCTATGCATACACTATAAGACACCTAAAAAAATCAAAAGAATGAATTAAGAAAAATAATAACATATAGAATTAACAAGAAAAACTCACAAATACGCCAATCCCCAGCAATGGTGCCAAAAATTTGACACGTGTTCAGCAAGCACACTGAATCATCAAGTAATAAAGATGGGTATAGTTGGGACCCATGAATATCATAACCAAGGGATTGAGAATGCAAGTAGTGAAAATCAAACATTAGTTCTTGAGAGTCATTCTGGAGGCTGAGATACTAGAAATGAATTGGGTTAGGTAGAGACTATCATAGTTTAACTAGCTTGATGGGGAAAGAATGAGAGCATATTATAACAATCAAGTTTATCGAAATAGGTTAGCCCATTCATTTAGGAAGAAGGTCAGAAGACACCCTATGAAGGAAGGAGACATAGTGTTCAAACATATGAGCTCGAGATTCCGAACATCTGAGGCAATTCAGGCCCATATAAGAAGGACCTTTTGTGCTTAAGAAGCTATTATCCAAAGGCATTGATATTTTGTTAGATAGTTATGGAAATAAGTTCCGAGAACCTGTGAATGTTGATTGATTGAAAAGGTTCCACGGCTAAAGACTAAAAGAGAAAATGAAGAGAATAAAATGCCCCGCAGATTAAAAACCAAAAAAAAAAACAATGGCCTTGCTAAAATTGGGTGCCTCGCTAGGGTGAAAATTGAAAAATGGCATCCTAGGCAAAAATTAAAGGTTGAGAGAAAATAATCAATCAAGAAAACCCGAGAGGGCTAATTGGTGATAGGAGTTATGATGCTTGTAAAGTTTCATTTTGAGATTGAATAATATATGTCATTGAAATAAAGTCAAATATTGATCATGTGTACCGAAATCAGAAATGAAATGTCATACATGTATTCATAAATGTCATCGGAGTATCTGAAAGCAACATTTTATATCATATGTTCAATAAAAACAATAAAGTTATGTCTGATCTAATCTATTAATATCACATCTCTCTCTCCATCCAGGTGCCTTAGGTGAAAAAGTCTATTGTTAACAGCTGGACTAGTGACCCACTGCTTGTATAAGTCACATCAAAAATAGTGGTTCTCATTAGAAGTTAAGTCTAAATCCTTTGATGATATTCAATCACAAAATAAGTAGTAAGGTTGCCTCCACAGAAAACCAAGGGTTGCCTAACGATGTCCTATCTACCTCCAAACTGGCAAACACATCGGACAAAGACATAAAAAGTGTCTTGATAAAGACCATAAAGAGGTACACACTGTGGCTTCCCATCCATGACCACGGAAGTGATAGATAACCAAGGACACCTAAACCTAATATCTGCATCTATGGAATGACCAAGCCATCCAATGGCATCATGTACCGACTGGAACTCACATTGAAGATGCCTACTCATAACAAGCCTCATAGGGTTAATCTACATGGTTCTAACTCGAGGAGGGGGCTTAGACAATAGCTGTAACTTTTCGCAAAGCCATACCTAAAAAAAAAAGAAAAAAAGAAAAAGAAAAAAGTCGCTGAGGTGAGTTGGATTCATCTTAGGCAAAAATAAGGCATAAAAATGTGTGAAAATAAAAAAAGACATATATTTCAATAAGAAAAGTTAACATGAAAACCCACAAGAAGCATGTTACCTTTAAAAGATAAGGACATACATTAGAAACAAGGGACTGCTTGTCAAGAATGAAGAAGAACCAAGCTGAGTAGAGAGTCTATGATGGAAGTCATCTAAGCCTATAATGGTCTCTGCCATAATAAGGGGAAAAGGATTATACCCCCGATGTACACCAGCAACAACATCAAAAAATTCGTAGTCCATAATCATGGGATCACCATCACACATCAATAAATAGCAAGAAAGGTAGCAGAGTAGGACCACACTAAAATGAAAGGTGGGGACATCATCAAAGTCAGGCAACACATCTATCAACAACTCTAGTGGAAAGGTCTCCCCATGAGGCACCAGACCCTTGGCATTGGAGGGAAGGACACCTAGGGCATAGACCACCTCTCGGGGATAAGTGATTATAGGAGAAAGTAAGCATGGTTAGACATTAAGGTCGAACCTAACACCTACCATGGTAGTAAATTCTTCAAGTAAAGGGCATAGCTCTTGGTGAGTGAGTCAGAATACATGAAACCTAGGGTCCAAAAACTGAAGTGTAGTAGATAAGAGGTGTTTATCTAGAGAGGCTCTTCTAAGAAATCTCAGACTTGAATAAGGGGCTAAAAGGGGGTCCTCCCAAGTTTTTGAATCATCCAGTAACTAGTGTCATTTCATAAGTCCAGTAGTTATGATTATGAGATTTTCGAGTAACCTAAAGATGAAAAAATGATGGAAGAAAATGAATAAATAAAAAAACAGGCAGAAAAGACAAGAAGCGGACAATAAAAGAAGAGAGAGAAGATTACTTAATGGAAGCTTTTTGGAAGTTAAAAAGTCAATGGCATAAAATCTAACAAAAGGGGCACTATTTATAGAAAGTGGTAAGCCACGACCGTTCCTTACCCCAGAGCAAGCCACGGCCAGCCTGTCCATCACCATTGGAAGACCAAAAGTCACATTTTTGCATATCCCATGCATTGCACGTACATATTAGACCATTTTCCTTTGTTTGCATTTTGCAGGAAGAATGACGATGTCTGGAGCATGAAAAAAAATATTCCACAGAAAAATAATTAATTTCAGGTAATATTTCAAACCTCGGACACCTATGTATAATAAAATGTAATCAAAGTCTGTATATATTGTAAAAATAATGTTGAAACCCATAAAAAGAGTTTCAATAATATTTTAAGCTAATCTTAGATGGATAGAAAAGGAAAAATCAAGAAAAATGGTTTAAAAATCAAAGAAAACGGAGTTAAAATGTGAAAAATATAAGAAAAATAAAAATGGAGGGCAAAATGGTCTTTTTGACCTGAGGGATAGGACATCCTATACGTTCTATCTGTCGCTAGGTGAGGGACCGCCAACCCATCCCTTACTCGATTTCGGTAATATAAAAGGTTGTTTCTTTCATTTTCCATTCAAAAGTACATTTTTTCGACGAACATTCCCTTTCAATTGTTTTTCAAGCATTTCTTCTTCATCTGATGTTCAGTTCATGATCCGTTTGCATATACAACGTACACTTTAAGAAGCCTAAATTTCCTACTTTGTCTTATTTTTTTTCTATCTACTATTCCCAAGTAAGTGTAGTTTAGTATTTTTGTATTTTCTTTCTTTCTCTTTAAGTTAAGAATAAAACTTAGGCTAGTAGACTTTAGTTCTAGACATGAGGGGCACGAGCACTTGCTATTGTATTAGTATCTAATACATTTTTGTTGTTATACTTGACTTTTAGTCTAGAAATAAATAATATCTTGTAGTGTAAGTAACATAATGTGTATAAACCTTTTGCATGCTACTTTATGTATGAGCACTTGAATTCCGTAAGTTGCTATTTATAGGAAATAATGTATATAAGTTTTAAACTATTAAAGGCATTTCTTTTATCTTTGCTATTATATGAAGAATTAATATCGAGAATTTGTACTGTTTGGTGACCTTGATGCTCTGTGGCTTGTTGTACGCTTTTGAAATTGATATTTGTGCAGGATTTTTGTGCAAAATTTTTGTCTTATTTCTTGATAAGCATTAAATATTAATATATGTATTGTTTGGTAGCCTTGAGGGTCTGTGTTGTGTTGCCATTACTTTAAATGTATATTTTTGTGCAGGGGGCAGTCATATTCCTAGTTGGAATGTTGTCGAAATTTTGTCAAAATCTTTTTGAATAATGTGAAATATGCTGTTGGTAGCCATGACGACTTGTGTGTCATTTACATGTATATTTTTGTGCAGGAGGCAGTCTTATTCCTAGCCAAAATGCTACTAAAATTTAATTTTAGAAAAACATGCAATGAATGTTTTTACTTTGTTTTTCATGCATGGTAATTAGATCTACATGTATGATAAATTTTACTTGTGCGAGATAATCAAATTATTATTTTATATGTGGTGTGATTTGAACATATAATCAAATTCTTATTTTGTCCGTGGTATGAGTCAAAAATGAGCTAACACATCATATTTTGAAGGATGCCTCACAAGATAGTATGTCTTCAGCCTTCATAGTCAGTGTCAGATTATATGATAGATAAGTAGGTTGCCAAGAATAGAGCCTTGGGTCATGTTTAGCTCAGAGCCAGTTGATACATGTTCAGGCAGTTTTTGAAGGATTTCAGTTTGCTAGAGGAGGCTGAAGGCTATTAGCTAACGTTGGTTAGATTGAGTTTTTTGCTCCAGCCTTCAAGACATATGTGGACGTGACTTAGGAGGTATTGGCCACCTTGTTGGTTTGACACTCAAGAGGGAGCAATTCGATTCAGAGCTTTGGGAATATCATTTAGTATTACCAGATACTGATTCGCAGAGGCCATAGGGCTTCCTTTTAGATAGGTGGAGCGCCATCACATTGCTTGGAGCAGTATATGACTCGGACAAAGTGAAGAGCACGATACTGGCTCTTCAAATTTATAGATACCTATAGAAAGTCCTATTCGCTTCTTACCTTGGGCGTACTAGGAATTCAGGCAATGTCAACTCAGTAGATGTTACTAGCCTTTAGGAGATGCAGAAGGGGCAGCATATAGATATCTCTCATGAGATCATATTGACCCTGACCAGAGTCAGCACCATGCCAGGGATACAGGTATGTGTAGGTGGTGTTATCATGAGGCTACTCGTATCACTTGAATTGGTTGAGGATGACTTTGGAGAGCCCATTCAGGAGAGCATGTACATTGACCTACAGGCAACCATCACTATGAGTATGGTATAGCCTATAGAGGGCCAGGAGGGCCAGTATAGATTGCTGATGATGCCCGAGACTCAGGATAGATGTAGACTTGACCCTATTATACCAGATCAGGAGGCAAAGTAGGAAGCTCAGGGTCAAGCAGCTGAGGAGGTTCTAGTAGAGCATTAGGAGCAGTTGCTTCAGTAAGATGTACGAGCAGATGAGCTTTATGAGGCAGAGGGCTCTCAGAGGGCAGAGTCAGATTTTGACTATGCTTTTGATTTGCAGATTGACTTGCATGATCTATAAGGAGACTTACCTTAGACATTAGCTTGTCTTAGGTCTCTACTTAGACATCAGAGATCCCCAGCTATGAGGTTTTCTCCATATAGATGCCCCAAAGCTTTATCCTCTACCACTCCTCCACCTTGTGGACATCTAGGGGCATCTACATCAATAGCACCCTCACCATAGGCTCCATCACCTCCTACTCAAGCACCTCTAGTTTTAGATGATATATCTAGGAGACTAGCTGCGATATATAGAGGAGACATAGAGGACATACTTATGGCAATACAATCTTTATAAGCATTACCGATAGTCATACAAACACTACAAACAGATAAAATTTTACCAAAGTCCTGTTTGATACCTAAAAATCACACATGTAAATAATATGAAATAATTTTGTACATAATTAATTAATGTGAGATTTTTCTACCAAAGTGGGATCACTCATCCCACTTTTAATCAAAATACAACAAAAAGCCCGTTTTGTAAATATGCATACGGGAACCAATATTTCCACCAAATAGACCACAAATGAACTACCCATTTTATGTATATTTATTGCTTAGTAGATAATATTTTATTTTACTATTTCACATATGCAATGATTTAAACCAGTTTCCAAACTTGGTTGAGTATGCCTTTATTTCTATATACATGATTATCCATGTGAAAAGAGGGATAAAATAATTAATTTGAAAGTCCAATTATAGTTTGCTAATCAAAGGTATAAATAAGAGTGAGATTCCGAACCTTATCTGGTTTTGGCCTCATAAGGTCGGAACACTATTTTTCAATGTTCTATTAGGTGGCAACTCCTTTATACCTACCTTATGGTGCTCAACATAGATGAACCAATCACTCGGTTTGGGAGACCCTTTTGTTTGGCTAGTCCTAAAAGTGGATTATGGTTTGGATGGAATGGTCATTATCTTGTGCGTTATTACAAAAAAGCACACGCATCACAGTGGCAACTCCACTAGGGATCATGAGACTTTGCTCCAAAAGTACTTTTGATTAGTTTAATATAAATGACCTTAAAATTTAGAAATTTTATCTTTCTTCAAAAAACTACACTGCATTTATGCTAGAGCCTTAGAATTAAGTTAGGCATCCCGATTTTGACCTCGGTGTTATCCTGAAGCATGCCTTACGTTCACTGGATATAAGGATGTGTTAAGGAGAACTACCAGATCAAGTCTCTTACCAATTGGTATATAAAATGGTGACACATCTGTCGTTATGCTCGCAATGAGCTAGACCTATTGGCAGGGACTATGTTTGGGTAGCCCTAAAGTTTGAAACACTGGACTCAAGCCCATGTAATGACAATAGCAACTTCCCTTAGGTGGTATGATTGCAATCCTTTTGCTTGCTATATAGGCCTTCATATACTGAATAAATTCAACTAAATTAGGTGGTACTCATCAAAGTTTCCATTCCTTAGTGGATCCAATCCGATTTATTTGAATTGTTTGAAAATGTAATGGCCAAAACTCATATGCCTGTGCCTGCATTATAAGTGTTATGTTGTTGGTTTTTTGCCATATATTATATGCTTTCATTGGGTTCCCTATTGACCCTTAGACTAAGCCCGCCTAGGACTGAGACTGTACTACATCCTGTGTGGGAGCAATAAGGTTGGAAGGCTATTGTTATACTTGTATGTTGTTGTGATTAACACCTAACATACTCACGCATCACTCATCATATGTATACCATCCATATATGTCATCCTCGTGCACCACTCTAGCTCATGCATTGGATGCATCCCTAACATGGATCACATGCCATATATTTGCCATGCATCATATGTAACCCTAGCATGTATCATACATCATAGGTATATCATGCACCATATATACATTCATACCATGTATCATGTGTATACCTGACACGCTCATACATCATATGTTGGTCACATGTATCATTATGCATCGACTCATATATCATATGTATATCATTCACATACATCATCATGCATGGCATCACACATAATATGTATA
The DNA here is from genome assembly GCA_037975025.1 of Excoecaria agallocha. NCBI lineage: Eukaryota > Viridiplantae > Streptophyta > Magnoliopsida > Malpighiales > Euphorbiaceae > Excoecaria > Excoecaria agallocha. The sequence goes on from CM075809.1 coordinate 4,794,679, forward strand.
TCCATACCATGTATCATACATGTGCTAACACATTTATACATCACACATAGTATGTATATCGTTCCTATACATCATATTCTGACTCACCCACCATATGTATACCATGTATCATGGGTATCTCTCATATATATCATGCATTACATGTATACCACATAACACATGTATACTTAACGTATACCTCACATTATGTGTACACTTAACACACTCATACATCACATGTTACATTTATATCATTCATATACATCATCACACATCATTCAAATGATTGGCTCACGTATCATATGTGTACCATTCATGTGCATCACCCTCGTATGTCATATATGTAATATGCCTATACATTATGCATTATAAATTCACTTGTATCATCTTAACGATTGACTCAAGCACTATATGTATATTATACACATGCATGACCTTTATGCATTATATATATGCCATACACCATAGGCATACCTAGCATAACATATGTATATCAATCATATGCATTGACATGCATCATGTACCGAATGTATGCTCATACTATGTGTCATGGTTATGCTTAACATGCTCATACATTACACATTTTATGCATATCATACACATAAATCATGCCTTATATCATGTGCATACCCTACTCATGTATCACTAAAGTCACGCATTATATGTATGACTTATTCATGATAATGCCTCATATGTGTACCTGTATCATGCATTATATGTGTATGCATAGCATGCCTATGTATATATTAGTCACATGTGTCATCATGTGTTAACTCACATCACATGCATCCTTAACATGTATCATGCATCATACATCATCCTGCATTATCATGCATCATAGTACACTATGTCATCCACATGCATCCACTTTTATACATCATATGTATAACTTATTCACACTCATACATCATCTTGTATACTATACTCATGTATCTCACCACGCTCGTATATATATCATAAACACAAACCACCAATCATACACCATTCTAACCCTTTAATTTTTTAGCCATCATAGACTATTCATCCAAGCAGTTTAGGGAATTCAAAAGTTACTATACCTAAATTAAAAATGGCTAAAGCACCATAAAAGAGTGTTGGTATTATCTCAAAAGAGTTGGAGGACCAGAGATTGGTAAAATTAGAAAAGAGATTGTTGGCAAAGATTGAGGGATTACTTGGAACACCTGCTAGACCTCAGCTGGTGACCTCCACAGCAGTACAAGCCAAACCAACCATTGTCAGAGAGGCACCGACAGTAGCCACTATCTTTGATGATGATGTTGGGATTGGTATTAGCAAGAGTTGTGGCACTCGAAAGGCAGAAAGAGTGTTAACTAGCAAAAAAGGAAAGCTACAACCCTTACATTTAAGCCGGCTAAAAATCATGGCAAGCTAAGTCACGGGTTAGATCAGTTCTATGCTTTCCATCAACATACGGGGCATGAGACTAATAACTGTCATAATTTAAGATATCATATCTAAGGCATAGTCGATGCTGAGCAAGAAAATTATAGAAAGTGGCCATTTTGGAAAGCAAGTTTTACTAGCTCTGATGGTATACGTTATAGTAGATGTCAAGGGCCAAACAAGATAGAGGATGGCCAAGGTTCTAATAAGGACATTAGTGATAAGATGGCTAAAGCCTTCACCACCGAGATAGCCCTGCAACACAACATCATCACAAATAAGCAATTATCTTGGTATCTCACTTGCCTTATTAAGGAAGGAAGTCTTAGGTCTAGAGAGGAAAAGACATTAGAAGTGCTCGCCATCACGAAAAATAAGAGACACTACTTTAGCCTAGGTAGACCTTCATCTTGGGTGCTAGGGGAGCTAATGAATAGAAGTTATAGCCAACCCACCTAAACCTTCTAAGGGCCAGAGAAAACCACATCATTAAGCGGACCAGTATTATGCCTTTCGGTAGTGCACTGGGCATTTAACAGATAAATGTTAGACTCTAAAGAACCAAATCCAAGACCTCATAGATAACAAATATATTTTTAATCTTGAGAAGAGACAAAGAGGAAAGTATGGCAACAAGCGAAAGAATGAAAATGCAAAGTGGGGGCAATAAGGGGGTTGTAAAAGTTTTTGCCATAAGAACAAAGGGGAATCATTATACCATCATAGGTACACTGCTATCACGATACCTCACTCATCTCAATAGGTAGGGGAAGTTATAACCATTACCAGCAAAGCTAGCCATAAGCTAAAGGAAACTTGGACACGGGACTAATTGGTATTGTACTTATCACCAGCACACAGGGCATAAAATAGATTATTTTCATACCCTAAGAGATTGTGTTTAGGATTTTGTTGACACCCAGCAAGCACTAATCCCAAAGGAGAAGAATTAAGGCTTCCTTTACAAGCTTCATGTCATCACTAACCTCGGGAGCATCATTTAGATAAAGATGGAGCCTGAATAGTTTTTTTTATGATGTAATAAGTGCCCTTAAACTAAGACAACTTTTTTCCTTTTGGTTGCATTACTGATATGAACTTTCCTTATGTCTGCAATGTCTCATTTATTTGCATCATGTATGGCAATAATCATAGCATTTCTAAGGCATTAATTCAATAAACATAAGTCTTTGTTTGATCTTAGAGAATACAAACATCTTGATTGCATCCATTCTGACTCTTGAGGTGAGATTTGAGAGAAAAATGAAAAAAAATAAGAAAAAGAAAAATTAAAAAAAGGGAGAGAGACTAAAAAAAAGAAGAGTGTTTGCCCTGACCCAAGAACCAACGAGTGTTTACAAAGAAAGATCGAAAGCCAAATCCCAAGTTATCACTTTAGCTCATTTTTTTTTCTTATAAAGACAACAAAATCTCAATTCTTAACGATTCCCTCCTTTTTAAGGTGACTACAATACAACCTACCAGAACCAAATCTCAAAGTTCCTTCTTTTTAAGTTAGTCTTAATAAAACCAATCAAAAACAGATTTTAACCACCACAATATAGCCCATTAGAACCAAAGCTTCAAAGTTCCTTCTTTTTGTGTTGTCCTTAACAAAGTCGATTGGGAACTAAATTTCAACCATTAAAAGACACCTTGAGAATTAAATCATTGGAACCAAAATGAGCAAACAAATAACTTAGAATCAAAAGCTCCAGATGAAGTAAATCCAAAAGCAATGCCGATGGACTGAAGAAAGTTTCATGGCAAAGATTTATAAAAAAAGAAAGAGAGAGAAAGAGAGAGAGAGAGAAATAAAAAAAGGAAAAAAGAGAAAAGCCCGTAGGTCAAAACTCAAAAAGACAACCTTGCTAAAATTAAGCACCCTGCTAAGGCAAAAATTGAAAGAAGGCTCCCTAAGCAAAAATTAGGGGTTGAGAGAAAATGTTTAATTGAGAAAACCAAATAGGGCCAATTGATAACATGAGTTGGTTACATGCGAGATGTCCTTTTCAAGATTGAATAAAACAAGTGTTTTTGCATTACATGTCTGATAGTGCCTATTTTTGTTGTTGTGAGATGCATATATATGTGAATGGATGCATAAGCATTATCATGTTACTAACTGTGGCTAAGCACAATTCGCTCAAACACCTCCAATCAGCACTATCTCTACTAGGGAAAATGGAAAGGTGGTTGTTGCTCTTGTAGGAATTCAAAATGGAATATATAACCAAAAAGACAATCAAGGGAAGGGCAGTTGTAGAGTTTCTTGCTGATCACCCAATGGAAATAGAATAGGTCGAATATAAATTCCCAAATGAAAGTGTCGGTGCCATAACAATTCAGGGTTAGCAAATGTACTTCGACAGGGCTACCAATAATAAGGGAGTTAGAGTAGGCATCATTCTTATCACACCTGATAGCGAGAAACTTCCCTTAGCCAAGAAACTGGGATTTAAGGTAACCAATAATGAAGCAGAGTATGAACCTTTTCTACATGGATTAGAAGCCTTGATAGCATTAGGAGCAAAAATTGTTGAGGTATTCAGGGATTCATCCTTAGTAATTCACCAAGCAAAAGGTGAATGGTCCATTAGGAAGGAGAGGATGGTACCTTATGTAGAATATATGAGGAGACTGAGCAGTCAATTTGAGACCTACACCTTCTAACATGTACCATGGGATGAGAACCAATTGGTGAATGCCTTGGCAACCTTGGTGTCTATGTGGGACAACCCTGAAGGAATAATCATGAGATGATGATAGTCACAAACTCAACCAAGCCTTATTTTGAAAGCGAGAATCTCATGAGTTTATATGGATCTGGCTGCAAGCCCTAGTATTATGATGTCCAAAATTACTTGGAAACTTCCGAGTTCCCCGTGGAAGCAATAGAGAAAGACCAGAGGATAATTCAAAAGTTATCTAGTAAGTTCATCAATGTAGATGGGGTACTGTATAAGAGACAATTTCATGGTCTTCAGCTAAGGTGCCTAGACAAAAGGGAGGCAAAGAAAGTTATAGAAGAAATGCATGCAGGGGTATATGGGGCTCATATGAACGGATTAACGTTGGCCAGAAATATCATATGACAAGCATTTTTTTGGTTAACCATGAATGTTGATTGCTCTAAGTATGTGAAGATTTGCCACTAATGCCAACAGTAAGCTAACCTAAGACATTTGCTAGTCTTAAAGTTATACAATCTTTCCTCTCCTTAGCCCTTTTTCAGCTTGGGGAATAGACATTATTGGGGAGATTCATTTGATAGTTTCTAACAGTCATGGATAAATAGTGGTTGCTACCAACTACTTCATGAAGTACGTAGAAGCTGAATCCTTCAAAAGGTTGGGAGCACGAAAGATGGCCCGATTTATTGAGAGAAATCTGGTATGTAGATATGGGGTGCCTCATTACATAGTATCAGATAATGGGGTTTAGTTCTAAGCAGAGACTTGGCATATACTTTAAAAATATAAAATTCATCACCATAAGTCATCTTCTTACCAGCCACAGGTAAATAGAGCAGTTAAAGCCGTAAACAACAACCTGAAGAAAATTTTGTCCAAGATTATGTAAACATATAAAGATTGGGCTGATAAGTTACCCTTTGCACTTTGGGGATACAAAACTACTGTTAGAACTTGTACGAAAACTACCCTTTTCTCTCTTGTGTATGGTTTAAAAGTAGTGTTACTGGTAGAGATTGAATTGCAGTTAGTAAGAGTTGTATTGGAAGCCAAGCTGCTAGAGACAGAGGGGGCAGAACATAGGATGGCACAACAAAATCGGATGTAGGCTTACTACCACAATCAGCTGTATCAAAAGAGGTTAGCTCGATTTTTTGGGAAGAAGCTCAAATGCCACCACTTGAAAGAAGAGGACTTAGTATCTAAATAGATGTTACTTACCTGACTACAGAGCAAAGTTTAGACCAAATCGGAAGGGTCCCTTTATTCTAAAGAAATTGCTTTCTAAAGGAGCAGCTATCCTAATAGACAGTGAAGGGAATGAATTCAAGGAGCTAGGTAATGTTGACAGGCTGAAGAGGTTTTATGGCTAAAAAAAGGGAGAAATAATCAAACCATGGGTAGAAAGCTGAAAAAGGTGACCTTACTAAATTAAGGCACCCCTCTAAGGTGAAAATCAAAAAAAGGCACCTTAGGCAAAAATTAAGGGTTAAGAGAAAATAGCCAGTCAAGAAAACCTATGAGGACTAGTTAGCAATAGGAATTAGATGTATTCAATACGTAGTTAGCTGAGATTTAATGAAAGTTGTGTTTTGTAATAATTATCATGAAATGATTATCATCATTGCAATAATGTGATCATGTGAGCATACATTAATAATCCAAGTGACACATTGTGATTGACATGAACAAGGATATTTCATTTATTTATTTATATGTATTCAACAGCAGCAGCAATACAAAAAGAAATGTCAAAGCAACCCTTTCACCAAATAAGCACAACAACAGCACCAAGCATTATGCAAGCATGTTGACAAAACAAACAAGAGAAAGGAAATAAAAAACACTTATTTAAGTAATCGACACTGCAATATGTTACAAACCAAAATAAAAGAAGTAAAGAGACAACAACCAACACTTTCCTTCACGGGGGCTCCTTGATCACTGCAACTCTCGCTATGGCCTTCTACAGCTAGGACATCTCAAAAGGAAAGCCCTAGTATCTGATGCCTCTATAATACACGAGTGATATTCCATGCTAGTTTCGAAGTCAAAATATTTATTGTGGAATGTTGGTTCTCATAGGCAAGTGCCTCCAAATATAACGGTACCTAGTGATGAAAGCATCAGTTAGGTCTCCACCTCTGAAGTTTAGGAGTGCTCACACTACTTCTTGTTGAAGGCCAAACTAATGGCTATAATAAGTTGTGATGTAGAAGGTCGCCTAATGAAGACTGCAGATAGGCACACATCAAGAGCTCCCATCATAAGTCACATACTCCACTTGAATCCATGGGCAAATGAAACTCATAAAGCTTAGCCACATAAGCCCTTCTTCCATTGAGGAAATCCAATACCAATGCATGCGTGCCCTAGAAAACCTCAAGGAGTATGCGTTAATGGAGTAAAGAGAAGGCTTGACCAACATTCTAAGTTTTTCCTGCAACCAGATCTAAAAAATGCATAAAAAAGTTATATATATATATATATATATAAGGTGAATATAAAAGCCACCAGAATGGTTTGGCATCCATCTCAGGCAAAAATTAGGCATAAGGTCATGTGAAAATCTATAAAAAACACATGTTCTGCAAAGAAAATATGGTGTGAAAACCTATAAGAGGTGCACTACCTTAAATAAATGACTACAAGTACCTGGAGAAGCAAATGACTGCCAGTGAACAAGGTGGTAGGATCAACATGAACGACATCTATTCTAAGGAAAGTTTCCACCAAGATTAAGGGAAATGAAGTAAGCCCTTCATGAATATCGTGCACAATGTCAAATAGTTGACAGTCTCTAAAAATGCCACCCCTATTGGTAATGCATAAATAGTGATCCAAGCACATAAAAAAGGTAGCACCCATGGTGTAAGTCTCATTTCCATTGTAATAATACAGATAGTTGAACAACAAATTAAGCGCCATAGGTTTAGAAGGTTAAATAAAGGCCCTAATGTTAAAGGGATAAATTCCTAAGGCACGAATATCCTTTTGGGGATAATTAGGCACACAATTTGGCATGCAAGGAAGGGTACTTAGAGTGAAAAGGATGCTCAGGATGGCAGCAAATTCTTCATAGAGGGGGCAACTCTCCACATTATTAAAATAGAACACATGAAAGTAGGGATCCCAATAATGAGTCGAAGCCACTAGCAAATATTCATCTAATTCCACCCTTTAAAGAAATTTCAAGTTGGAATAAGGTGCCAAAATAGGATTGTCCTAGGTAGAATAGTCATCTAATAGAAAGGCAAGGCATTTGGTAAGGGGAATTATGTTGGCCAAGGTGATACGAAGAAATACAGTTGAAGGCACAATGCACAAAATGAGTAGAAATGAGAGACACTTAAAGTGGAGAGTAAAGCCAGTTGAAAATCTAGAGAGGTCACTTATAAGCTAGACTATATGTTCGTACATTCAGAATGCATGCTCGTACATCAGGCCCAGTTACCACTTGGTGAAAGTAAATAGTAAAAATTGCTTTGCATGGCATACACCTCATCCTACATCATTTTTAATCAAAATATGCATGTTTCTAGCACAAATCTTGCAGGTTTTCATCCACAATTCACAATTTAAGGCTAGCTTACATCTTAAAGCAATAAACATCTATTTAATATTTCATATAATTCAGGGAGTATTCTCTATACATGCGTATAAGGACAAAGGTGCAATGGAAATAATAAGAAGATATAAATTTGAAAAAAAAAGAAAAAAAGGAAGGAGATGTGTATAATTAGTGATAATGGTAATTTACATGTATAATGATGAGCAAGATAGTAATAAAAGCATGTTTAATAGGGTATTTAAGGATAATGTGTCGTCAATATAAAAGCAATTTCTTATGTATAAGTTGTAAATAAAAACAATTTTTGATTGATTGAGACAATAAATTAGGTATTGTGATTTTTAGAGTCATTTTTGAAAAAATCGGAGTAATTTTGCATGAATTTGGGCCAAAACCCATGCAAAAACGCTGTTCACGTAGATTTTTTTCATGCATGGGAACTTTTCATATTCAAAAGCATTTTAAAATTGGACTTTTTTGAGTGTACACTCTTGCATCTCTAGCGCACGCCCTTGCACTAGATGATACGGTTGTACATTGATTCTGCACGCCCATACACTCCCTATAATATTAAATGTAGTCGATTTCTTCTTCCTTTTCTTTTTCTTTCTTTCTTCTTTCTCTTCTTCTTCGACGATTTCAAAAGAGGCTCTCGATTTTTTTTGCCATTTTTTCACCATAGAAGCTTTATTCTATAATTTAATTTGCTACATTGCTAGGTCTTCCCATTTCGCATGTCTAGAGTTCAATTTCATAGATTTTCATCAAGATTTCATTTTTCTCCAAAAAAGGTGTAATTATCCCTTCCACCCTATTTCCATAATTCAAATGGGCATGAGATTGTGTAATCTTATTAATACAAGTTGTTGTGAGTATATATAATATGTTGTTAGTGTTTATTTTTAATTTTGTTTTGATAGAATTGAGAAAATACGTAAGATAGTATTAGTGCAATTTAGTTAACTTCTTAAGTTAGGAGTTATTTACTTGATTTGTATAACATTAGTTTTGTTTGGTAGAAAATGATAAGCAGTGTGTGCACATTGTATAAAAAAATCAATAAGTGATAAAGTATGTACATACAATGACAATACCATGAAAATAGTAGGTAGTGCAAGTAGTATGCATTAATCATTCTTTATTTTATTTTATTTCATATTTATTTATTTATTTATTTATATAGCTTAGTGTGCAAATTTTGTGAGTAATAATAGCATGTGTTAGTTATTTGTATAGGAAATGCACATTGGTGACAATGGTATGTGAAACATAATTCATAAATGGCAATAAAAACAAAATAGAAGAAGAAGAAAATAAATGTGCATAATAATAACATAATGGGGATAATGCTAATTGGTGTATGAATATTGTCTCTTCTTATCATGAATAGTTTAGGATATAATTTCTGTGTCAAATGTGGAACAAAAAAAAAGAGAGAAATATGAGTCATTATGAATATGCATAATAACATATGGCATGATTTATATACGATTTGTATACTAAAATGCATGTGTGTAAATGATGATTTTTTAATAGTTTACTTTAGTCAATACATATATAATGCTTTTATGAGTACCTTCGCATGATTGCTAGATTCTTGGTGGTGGATTAGGAGAAATCAAAGGTTGTTTAGCCATTATAGCTTTGCAAATGAATTTTGTGCAAGATTGGGCTTAGTTGTTCTAAGACATTATGTTGCCAAAATTTAAACACAAATTGCTATAATGTCTAAGCAACATCTTTTGACTAATGCAACGTGACTAACTATAAAACCTTAAATTATGTAGGAATGGATCCCCAAAACCCTATATAGAAGACACCCGAGCAAGGTGACCTTTACTGCTCTTTAGGGAAAACCCACATGCTACCCAGTTAGTTTATGTCGAGGCACCTGATGACACAATTGGGATTGATAAATGAGGTAAATGATCTGATAGCCCAGGAAGGATGGATAGATTTCTATGCAGGGGCATACTATACTTATCTAGAGATGACTAGGCAGTTTTTAGACATATTATGATATTTAGGGCATCAGAGGCCGGATAATGAGGAAGGGGTCATAACATACTGTATTTAGGGCTAGCCAGTATCCATGAAAATAGGTATTTTGCTCAGATACTAGGGTTGCCTAACGGTAAAGAAGCTATCAGACCTAAGAGATCCACTTCAATGGAGACGTGAGTAGCAATTGCACGGCCAAGGGTTCCATATGTGAGAAGGACAACAAAGTCTACATTGCTACGATCACAATTGATGTGCTACTTGCATAGAGTCTTTTATTGTTCATACTTAGGAAAGCCGGGCAGTCCTAGTTCTCTTATAGTGATAAAGATATATAGCTTATGGGGCATGGCAGTAGGTAGGCCGATAGACCTGAGCCATTTTATATTGGGGCACATTTGCACTACCCATCACAATCCAGGTGATGCTACATCTATTGGGGGATTGGTCACTAGGTTGCTTCTAGTAGAAGGTATCCTAGAAGCCTAGATGGGACCATCTGTAAGAGAGGGCATATATTTAGATAGAAAGATGGTATATGATGTGCGAATGGCCAGGGAGGATGATGCTGCTCCCGACAGGATTAGGCTGATGACACTCGATGAGACCTAAGTAAGGGTATATATGACCATGAGCCATAGCCACCACATCCTGAATCGGTCCTATGTGTTGATCAACAGATGGAGGACATTCTGGAACCAAGACTTAGGGAGGAGTAAGAGGTCCTTTTCACTGATTACTTTACAAAAAAGGCCCGCTAGGAGCTAGTTATGTCACCTCCCTCGCAGGAATTTCCTACTTTCTACTAGGGGTTACCTCCTAGAGCCTATGGTTATCCTGGTGCATCATCATCTTTAGCACCACCTCCACCTCAGCAGGTTGCCCAATGGGATACTATATTATAGGGTATTCAGAACTTAACTGTGACTCAAACTACTATGGCCACATATATACAGGCAATACGCTAGGAGCAGGTTAAGCAGAATGAGGCATATATGAAGAGGATTAATGATTTTGATGCTCTTCAACGGCAGTTTGTAGCTGATTTGGCTAAAGTAAGGGCAGGGGTCTAGAATACAGATAAAAGCATGCAAAAGGCCATAAAGAGCATAACGACACTGGAGACTGCCTTCCGACCAATAAAGAGGCTATTAAAAGAGCCAGGGATGAGATTGAGAAAAGGGTCAACAAGTTGGACACCGACTTTAGGGCCCATGTGATAGGCATATATGGGATAGTTGTAGGCCACATTGCAGCACAGATGATAGAGTTGGCTCGTATGCGAGGGGAAGTGGACCACCTTGCGGGTTATATTATTAAGTTCCTACATCCTATCGTAGTTCATCAGCCTTCAGTACCCATACAGCCAGGTCCATCCATAGCCCAAGCACTGAGCTTACCATTTTATAGGCACTGTTCCTAATCCCATTCTCTATCAGAGGGCCCCACAGATTATGACTTGCATTAAGATCCTAAGATTTTAGAGAGATAAGGACCTTTTTTCTTTTCTTTACATATATTCTCATACCACACACTTCATGTACATTTTTAGATTTGGATAGCTGTTATTAATGTTTATGTTTGTTTTTTTGGTTATTACATTTTGAATATTTGTTGTCTTTCACAGTTTGATGTTTCTCTTAAAACTTATCAGGATTATTATTTTTAATTTGCTTTAAAATTATCATTTGTTTGCCATGATTGGCATTGGTTGTTTGCTAGCATCTGAGATGCCTTGTGCCATAAATCGATGTTATTTGATATTAATAGGTGGAGCATGCTTTCAAGATGTTCACATTACAAGACAAAAAGAATGAGCTATATGCTAAAAAGAGTACATATAAATGTGATAAAAATATAGAGAGGAAAATGAAGAGAAATGAATATGAATAATTATTTTAATGAACAAAGTAGGGAGCAACAAATCCCAATTTAATCTTTTCAACACTACAAATGTAGGAAATGACCATCTACACAGCATCAATCGGTGCAGCCCTACAAGTGCCACCTATAATGGCACTCCTTTTACTGTAGAGGGCAAGTTGTCATGCGAGCTAACTTCAGATCTAAGCCACCCCAACATTTGCAAAAACTTTTTGCCTCAAGGTATAGCCACAGAATGGGATCACCTTAAAGTATAGCCACATAGTGGGATCACTTTCAAATCAAGGTATAGCCATATACTGGGATCCTCTTTAAGTCAAAGTATAGCCACAAAGTGGGATTGCCTCAAGGTATAGCCATATAGTGGGATCGCCTTCAAATCAAGGTATAGCCACAGAGTGGGATCGCTTCAAGGTATAGCCATATAGTGGGATCGCCTTCAAATTAAGGTATGGCCATATAGTTGGATTGCCTTCAAATCAAAGTATAGCCACATAGTAGGATCACCTTCAAATCAAGGTATAGCCACATAGTGGGATCTCCTTCAGGTCAAATGTATAACCGTAGAAGTGGAATCATCTCTGAACCAAGGATTACGCCATAGGCTGGCATCATTCATCAACCAAGCCTTCTTAAGAAGCAAACGAGAAGATTGCCTCCTTAGGTAAGTATTTCTTTCTCCTACTCTGAACTTTGGCTCGTCTAAAGTCCTGCGTGTACTGACCTCCCTAAAGTTGGGAGAGATTATAAGCACCAGGACCTAAGGAGGTTTTTGTCAGGTTTACCTAATAAAGAAAACTGCTCATTTAAAGATAATGGCATTGCGACAACTATTGTATTAAGGCGATGAATCTTTGAACCTCCAAACTTTGCAATAGAGGCCTAGGAGAATTACTAAGAGAAAAGTAGTAGAGCACTTTTTCACTTTACTTGCAAGGTTATGTGCATCAATGTATACAAAACATTGTGTGTGCATAAAGGATTACGTGCAAAGTAATATGCACAAAATCATATAGGAGATGCACATAAGAAATTTCACATGTGAGACACATGCAATGAATTATGTGTAAAGTATGTGCAAATGGATTATCAAAGATCCATAAAATGCGTGCAAAGGAAAACATGTGTGTGTGTATATACATGCGAGAAGTTATATACATCAGAATGTTCATGTCAAAAGAAAGCATAGACAAATGCATAAATGCATAAATGTCTATAGAAAATATAGGATTGCAAGAATGCATGTAAAAAATGCATGAATATATACATGAAATGCAAAAATACGATAATGCATGTAGAGATACAAGAACATATGTATGAAGTATAAAGATATAAAGATGTATGTATGAAAGGCACAGTCTACACCACAGGTGATTTAAGGGATCCCATCCTAGATATGGGTTTGTAGATGATCCATATATGTCTTCCCTAGAACTCCTGGTTTTCAATCAAGCTTCATCTAGTTATCTCCTTTAGTTTTTTCTACTTTGCCTTTTGTATAAGTTCCCTTATTGTTCTCAGGGTTGATAGCCTATCATTTTTGCACTCCTGGCCAAAGAAAAGTTATTTTCCCATAAACTGTGATGAATTCATTCCATTGAGTGTTATGCCATACTGAGCTTGTAATCCTATGTCTTAGTCAGAATCATTCCCCCTACCCAAAGGGTCTGTGGTAACTAAAGACACATTGTCTGCCCCCCAAAACTTTGGCTTATGTCTCAGGCTATGTGAAACTTTCTATTGGAAGTGGCTTAGGTGTCAAAAACTTCCATCAATAGTTGCTAGACTAGTGCCTCAATACTGCTATTTCTTCTAGAAAGCTGGCCAACATACTGGATGACCTTTCGCTAACATACCTATTTTCTAAGGCATCATTATTCTACTAATCTATCTTGCCTAGCAATTAACATTGATCCCAAGAGAGCTAACTAGTGGCTATCATCTACTTAACATGATCAAAAGCATTCAAATAGATTGACCCTCATTCCACTTTATGTGTTTTTGGTTGAGATTTTTACTTACCACTTCAGATGGGCAATCTGGATGTCTATTCCTATGCAGGCTGTGCAAAGCCACATTTTGGATTGCAACTCAACATACTAGATAACTTAAGAATCCTTTGCCTTTGAGAAGTAGTCTTTTATTGACTGTATCATATCAGGCTATCTTTTCCTTGTAATGATAGCACCAAACTCTAGCTCTTCTAAAGTTGTCGGGTACATTTACCTCACATACATACTTCTTAAATCAGAAAAGTCTATTTTTTGTTGCGAGTCAAGAGAACCTTCTAATGTATAAAGTGCCAAGCCATTTATGTGATCTTTATAAATGCCATTATGAGTTCTCATGTAATTTTCATGGCTTCTTACTTATCGGTGCACTCTAAATACACACCATCATGAATATCCCTCTATTTACAAAAAGGCAGCATTTTTTGGATAAAAAAAGGGATAATTGATCTCTCACGAATTTTGAAAAAGAATCATGTTAGTAAATATTAAATAAAAAATCTTTTTATTTATAAAAATAAATTTCTTAATTTACATATTATTTTATAGGTGAAAATTGAGACGTTGGTCCCTTTTTTATGAAAAATCCCACTCAAACTTGTATAAAATCATTTAATGGGTTTTTAGGTTATCGTTCGGATAAAAACATTTGTTTACAACAAAAAGGATATAAAAATAATAATAAAAGATGACATGCATAAATTGGGCTATTAATTAAGTTGAAAACATTAGTTCTCTCATGCATACTTGTAAAATTCTTTTGTGTGGTTTATTGGAGTAAAATAGGACATTGGTCCATTTTATGAGAAAAAATCCAATTTATTAGGTAGAAATATTTTAAGTGTTATTTTAATTAAGGGATGTAAAAAGCTATTTTTTGCTAACTATTACATATTTGTAAGAAGTAAAAGGAAAATTAAAGGGAAGTTAAATACAGGCCCAAATACTATAATAAGGAAATAAATAAAATCCTAATCTAGTCTAATCTGCCTTACCGTCTGACCCAACCCAGAAGGAAGTTACACATATATAAAAAATATGACAAGAAAAAATAATTAGTGTATAATGATAAAAATGACAATAATAATAATAATAATAATAATAAATGATAAGTATGAATTATATTATATTATTAGTGTATTTTTAATGTGTTTATTATGTTAATTTAGGGGTAATTTGTTTAATTTATTGTTTAATTTCTTAAGTAGCATTTTATAAGCTTAATTGGTTAATTTGGTGTTTTTAGGTGTGTAATTGAAGTAAAAGAGAAATTACAAGGGAAAAAGTGTAATTTTATCACTTGAAGGATTTTAAAAAGCCAACTATCGTGTTTATCCAAAGCCTAGCCACTCGGTGAAGTGGATTCTCACTCTACTGAGTCACCTAAAGAGGAAAATGAGAAGAAGGCCACTTGGTAAAGTGAGTTTTTCACTTTATAGAGTAAGAAAAGGACAAAAGGCCACTCGATGGAGTGAGTTTTTCACTCTACCGAGCTAGAGAATTGAAATTATGATCAAATTCTACTATTTTACTAAAATAGGAAGTTTGAAGCCACAAAAACTCCCACTTTGCAAGCTATAAAAGCACACTTAAACATCATAATTAGGGGGATTTTTACAATTACGAATTTTACTTAGTTTTTAACCTAGTTTTCTTTAGTTAATTTTGTATAGTAGTTTAGCTTAGTTTTTCTATTTTTTTTAGTTTGTAATCCATTGTAAAGACTCAAGCTTTCTACTGGTGTGCTAAGAAGTTTGAAGCTTTATGAGTATTTTATCTCTTGATTTTAATTTTCTCTTGTTTTAATCATGATTGGTAAGTAATTCCTTATTTTTGCTGAGAGAAACTTGAACCCTCATACTTTTACTGTAAAGACTCAAGTTTAAGCTTAATTTTAATACAAGTATGTTATTTCTGAATTCCTATGCTAAATCTTATTTATGGTTATGGTTGAATTGGTGGTTAATATATTGAATAGATGGTTGAATGCTAATTTAGACTTTGATCATTGATATGCATGTTCTTAGCTTATTTTTCTCATGTCGATGTATTGTTGTGTTCTGAGAATTGAGACAGTGCTTTATTGTTCATGGGTTGATTTAAGTTTAAGAATGTTGAATTAAGAATGAACTAGTTTTAGATCTCTCTCGAGAGGGTCTACTAAAAGTTTAAGAGTTTAAAATCGAATCTTTATGCTAAGTATTAGATTATTCCTAAATAGAGGATTTAATGCTTAGAATGATATTCTAAATAAGATATATGTTTTTATTATATTAGTTTTTCAATAATCGCTTGTGTTATTGATATGAGCTTGAAAAGCTCATAAATAGTGTTTTTATTAAGTATAATATTTAATATTTTGGTATTTTATGTGTATTTTTTTGCTTTTATGTGTTTTGTGTGTTCTTGATTGTTTTATTTGTTTTATAGGAGTTAAGGAATCAATTTGAAGCTTAAATGGGAAAATTTGGAAACACTAATGAAGGAGTGAAGAAGAAGCCCTGTCATGAGCGCGACAAGGGACGCACATCTAGGGCAAGAATTAAGGAAGAGAAAGGTGAAAGAAGGAAACATGTCTTGTCGCGAGCGCGACAGGTGCTGCAATCGCGACAGGAGGTGGTTAAAGGCAGTTAAGCTTAAAAAGTCACCGAAAAGGACACCAAGGTTCACCAAGGGTTGCATACCTATGGAGAGACACTTGAAAAGACTTAATGCTTGAAAATATATAAATACCCTGGAAGTTATAATCAATTATAGGGGGAGGAAGATCTATTATTTTTATTTTTCTTATTTGGAAGTGTAATTAGATAACAATAGTTGAAGGTTTTAGTTTTAGTATTATGGCTTGAAGAGGAGGCAAATACAAGGGAGAAAACTACACTTGGTGAAAGGAAGAAGGGTTGAGAGATCCCCTTCTTTAATTTCTAATCTTTACTTCTTCTTTGTTATTATTATGAACTCTTTTTAGGAATTTGAATGTCAATAATTATATTTATTCTTTTCTCTTTCGTTTATCTTTATATGTAGAATTTGCTATTAAAACTTTATTAGTATCATTATAAGTTAAGGAAAACAACCTTAGATGGCAATTCCATCTCTGAAAATCATCATAGTGGTTATAAGTAAGAGAGTTAACGAGAGCAACATCTTTCTAAAAGTTAATAGAAAATTCATTATCAAAGCATAGTTTGAGAGATTGCATGTGGAGATAGTTGTTATAGGTTGGTTTTTATTCTATGAATGTGTGTTTATGTAATTTTAGTCTAAATGCAAGAGCTACGATTTAGAACCATAAATGCATGTTTAAGGCATAATCTAGTCAAGATGCGAGAGCTACGACATAGAACATTATTCCAACTTGGCTTACATGATAAAGATTGAAATATAAATAAGAGAAAAATATCAAATTCCATATTTATGTAATGTTATATTCATCATACTCATAAGTCTTCTCGGATTATCATTAAAGTAGAATAATATTTAGTTTAGAATAGTAAAGTATTAGTTTTAACTAGCAAATTAATTAGCATTATAAACAAGATTAAAATCGAGTACTAATAGTGTACAATGTTAATCAACATTCCTCGTGGGATCGATATCTAAAGTAC
The DNA here is from genome assembly GCA_037975025.1 of Excoecaria agallocha. Taxonomy (NCBI): domain Eukaryota; kingdom Viridiplantae; phylum Streptophyta; class Magnoliopsida; order Malpighiales; family Euphorbiaceae; genus Excoecaria; species Excoecaria agallocha. The sequence continues at coordinate 4,811,831 of CM075809.1, forward strand.
TATAATCGGTACACCATATACTTGCGATATTAAAGCTTTCAGAAAAAGCATAGCAGTTATTTTTAATTTGAGTCATTGCAATGGAAGTTGAGGTGTATAATTCCTTCAACATAAGTGTTTTAGCTATAGAAATTATTTAATTTATGTTAGTCTAGTTTTAGTTTTTGTTTTGGTTTATTGTCCATTTAGTTTATTTCTTTCTTTCAATTCAAAAACTTGGGAAATAATCTAAGATACATTCAACTCAATTATAGATATTCTACTTAGTAATCCATATTCCATTGAGTACAATATTTAATGTCTTAATCTTATTTTTCTATATTACTAGCCGATCTAGTACACTGGCTAGACACTGGTCATAAATATTATAATAAAAATATTAATAATAAAAATATTTGCAATAATAAAATCAACACAAATTAATAATATCAAAAATCATAATAATAATAAAATAATTAACAATATTAAAATTAAAGATCAAAAGACTAATATTGATAAAACATTAATAATAGGAATAATCATATTAATGCAATATTAATAATTATAACACAATAATAAAAAATATTAGTAAATGATAATAATAATAATAATAATAATAATAATAATAACAACAACATCCAAATTACTAGCATCCACAATAAACAATAATATTAAACATAATATTAATAACAACAAAAAAGATAATAATGAAATTAACAATCATACTAAAAAAATAATTCAAAATAACAACAACAACAACTACTACTACTACTACTACCACAATAATAATAATAATAATAATAATAATAATAATAATAATAATAATAATAATAATAATAATAATAATACACATTAACAAAATTAACAATAATATTAATAATGCAAAAATAGCAATAATAATGGCAATATTAACAAAAATACAAATTAAAATAATAAAATTGGCAAAAAAATAATTAAATATTAATTTAACGATAATACATTTCAAATAAATAAAAATGTTAATAACAATAATAAGAAAAATATTAGCAATTAGAATAATAGCAAAAATAATAAAATAATAAATAAGCTAATACATTAATCTGATATATTAAACAAACAATTTACAAATTAATAATTAACAAAATTAATATAATAAAATAATTAATTTATTAAGCTAAAATAATAAATTAATTCATAAAATTTGTTAGTAAATTAACATATTTTAAAATTAATTAACAAATACATTCATTCTAATAAAAAAATGCCTAGCTTATATATTAAAAATCCTTTTGGGATCTTTCCCCCTTTTTTCCCCTATTCTCAGGTGCAAATTGCACTTTGAAAGTGAGTCACAAACTTGGAAAGTGACTCACTTGGTGAGTTATGAACTAAGGGAGTGACTCGCTTGGTAAGCCACACCCTAACTTGGTGAGTCACACCCTAAGGGAACGACTCGCTTGGTGAGTCACGGACCTAGGGAATGACTCACTTGGTGAGTCACGGATCGGGGGAGTGACTTTTTTTTTATCTTGCAGAACCAATTTTGAACTTACTAGCAGGGGAAAAAAGAGGGCAAAGATCCCAAAAGGATTTTTTTATTTAACATTTGCAACACACAGAAGAGCTCAAAAAGCATTTTGACAATAGAAAATTCGAGAAAAAAGCCTGCCACTTTTGCTCTTTGGCTATTTATGAGAAACCATTTTCTCATCAAGTAACTCTAATAAAGAGCTGACTTAGGACCTAGTGTCTACACTATAACGCCTGTTGATGTACGGATCAGTGAGGGTGACTCACGAATGGGATTTTTATTTCATTCAAAGCCTGGTCGGGGACTCATTGAGAGTAAACTCCTTTAGTTACCATAACTCCCTCTTTCAATTCTTTATTTTAGGGTTGGCACTGCTACTTAGCAACTCTTCCAATTACCTATCTTTCATTCCTTCCTTCCTTCCCTTGCAACTAAGGAAAGATTTTCCCTACTAATTGCTTAAGTGATGATATGATGTCGGAACCCCTTTGGCTTCAGCTGTGTGAAAGAGTTTGGTTGTCTTTTTGACTTGACTCGCACTCTTCACCGAACCTATCAAGCTTTTTGATAGTTGTCTACCTTGTGTAACACTCTAAAAATGTTTAAACCTTTGAGCTCATGTCTCTTTTCATCAATTAGGGTAGTTTCCTCCTCAAGTCTAAATATCAACTAAGGTTTGAACTTTGATCAGAGAAAGGGATCCTTCTTATAAACATATAGCTACTAGCTGAGCCTCTAATTTGCATTGCATATATTCCAAAGAGTTAGTTGAAGCCATCAAAGATAAAAAGTGAGATGATGACAATGCGGTAGGGACTACTCTGTAAAGACTACTCTATACCCTTCTTGGACAATCATGTCATACATATACCATCATACATATGCCATTCTGTATGCAATCACTCACAGATAAAGCTCATTTTCATAATTATCATATTAGTTAGCATGCCTTTTAATTAATTTGTCAAACTGGATAAAATCATGCAAGAGAACTATTTACTATAGTGTGCTTTACAACTCTTTATGTTTTTACAAACCATAATATTTAGTACATATGAAAACATACAAAACAAAAGCAAAAAGGTGACATTTTTCATACTTGACTCTTCATAGTGTTGGCTTGGTCGATGCAGAACTTGCTATTGACAAAGGATATGAACTTGAGTACCTACACGGATAAAACCCATACTAAGCTAAACAACTTAATGGGAAAATAATTACAATGTGAACAACCACTCACAATGGTCATTCTTAAGCACACAAACATGCAATCATACAAACATATGTTCATTATCATTAGAGAATGGTGTAATTAACAACAAGAGAAAATGTGCTTCTATATTACTCACGGTGTAATTATAATCATGTATAACACATCAGTATTTAGCATAATCTTAAATAGCTCTCTTCTTTTCTGTGAAAGTCTGCCTAAGCTCTATCAGTGTGGATAATGGGAACTGTAGATACCTAAAGGTATCAGTCATATAAATACCCATAGGTATTAAATCCTGTGGATATCTGAAGATATCAAATATGTAGACCTAATGGGGTCAAACTATAGTCTGAATCATACAACTGTAGACCCAAATGGGTTCTAACCTATGGCAGCTACAATTCTATCCCTATAGGCATGCCTGTCTATCCATAACCAAGTTCTATATGCAGGCTTTAAACTATTCTCACATATTTCAATATTTTAAGAGTAATTCATTCCAGTATGTACATATACAATTATAAGTATTCAAAATGATTACAATGGTAATATTTGATCATATGTGCATATTTGAAATATAAATGTTACTATCATATGCATATCATGTCATCAAATGCCTTAATCTTACATTTCCATGTGTTTAATCACAAATACATGCATGTATATATATATATGTGTATACATATATAAATGTACCTCTAGGCTATCATGCATTTCGTACCATATTATAAGTTAATTGTCCCTTGTTAAATTAATCAAAAGTCCTTAGCTTCATCAAGGGAAGAAAACAAAAGAAATAAAGAGAAGGGACAAGTCATGACGCTAGGAACGACTCGTGCATGACTCGTGTCGCTTGAAATGACCCATACATGACTTGTGCCACCTGAAATAACTCATTACAGAGGCTAAAGTGCATGACTCGTGTCCTCGTGCATGACTCGTGGATAACTCGTGTCAACAGGGATGAGTCGTGATAGAGACAGTTTCTTTAGGTCATTTTATTTTGCATTTTCATCATACATCTAGCTAGATTAAGCCAAAATGGTCTTCTACAAATTTGTTACTCTATGTTTCTAAAAACATTAAAAATCACTCCATTTGGCCTTATAAATTTCAAGATATTCACTAAACAAAAGGGAATGCTCCCAATGGTAAGGCAGCAGACATGGTTAGGATTCAAGTAAATTTTGACCATTATATGGGATAAACCAAACGTTGATGTCTTCTTATGAACTTGATATTTTTAGTCTAGTTTCTATTCCAATGGAATTGCTCTATTTAGAGCTCTCAAACTCCAGATATAGGCAAAATAGTCCTGACAGGTCTAGTAAACCCATGGACAACTTTTACGAAAAAGAGGGTTTATCACCTAATTTCGATTCCTATGCCAATTCCACCCTTAAATTCCTATATCGTTCCATTAATACTCCCAATTTAACACTTTTAATTCCTATCATGAAACAAATACCCATAAATAATGGTAAGAATTTCCTATACCTATTTGTAATTAAACATTCTTCAAGCTTCTCCTTCCTTTTGCTGGAGTGCCCTTCTACATAGAGTGAATTCATATGCAATTATAACATGAAAGATTCATATAGCTTTGTAATTTGACCATCCAAAAATCGAAGAAGAGAAGGAGAAAAAATTGTTACCCTAAAATGGTAACCCCTAAACTTTCTCTCTCTCCTCAACAAAAATCAACGTAGGATTTTTAGGGTTTCTTAAGAGTTAAATGAAGAGAATTTGCTGCCTTAGAATCCTTGAAATGTCCAGCTCCCTCTCTCTCAAATAATCCCTTTAAATTCCACTTTTCTCAAGAAGATTCTAGTAAGATAGGTGTTATGTTTCTATTGGCTCCCATTTACAAAATTTCAAAATTGGGCTTAACTTCTTAAATTTATGATTCTACCCCAAAACTTTCTCTTTTATTTTTCAATTAGGTCCCTTAATTAACATATAACCAGTGATTAATCACATGCATGGCTTAAATTAAAATGACCATTTTACCCTTCATCTTTTAAAGTAATAACCTTTATGTCCCAGCTTATAGTTCACTTACCATACTCACACAAAGTGATCTTGCTACACATGTATATCCTCCTAAGGCCTAGATAGGAGCCTCACATTTTTGTCCCCCTTAAAGAAATTTTGTCCTCCAAATTCATACCTGGTTTGAATAATTGTGGGCATTGAGCTCTTATAACTGATTCAGGTTCCTATGTGGCTTCTTTCATGCCATGATGTTGCCATAATACTTTCACTAAGGGAATCTGCTTGTTTCATAGTTATTTAACTTCTTGAGCTAAAATTTCTTTCGATTTTTCATTATAGGAGTAGTCAAGTTATACTGTTATTTTCTGTAAGGGTACTATATGAGATTCATCTGATATGTACCTTCGAAGCATAGAAATGTGAAAGACATCATGCAACTTGGATAACTCTAAAAGGAGTACCAGTCTATAAGTAATAAGTTTAACCCTTTCTATAACTTCAAAGGGACAATTGAATCTCGGACTAAGCTTCCTTTTCTTTCTAAATTGTAATACTTTTCTCCACGTTGACACTTTAAGAATACCCTATCACCCATTTGGTATTCAATATCTTTTCTCTTCAACTCTGTATAAGATTTTGGTCTATCACTGGCGCTCTTTAATCTTTGCTTGATAATTTGCACCTTTTTCTCAGTGTCTTCAATAATATCAGGACCAATCACCCTTTTCTCAATTAGCTTAGTCCAATAGATTGGAGTTTTGTACTTTATACCATAAAGAGCTTCATAAGGTGCCATCCTGATGCTATTTTGATAACCATTGTTGTAGACAAACTCCATCAGAGCAAGGTATCTATCCTAACTCCTTGGAAAATCTAAAGCACAACCTCTCATCATATCTTTTAGCACATGAATAAATCTTTCGAATTGCCCATCTATCTGGGGATGAAATGCTATACTGTAGTGGAGTTTACTGCCCACAGCCTTCTGTAAGCTCTTTCAAAATCTGGATGTAAATCTTGGATCTCGATCAAAAATTACTAACACAGGAATTCCATGTAATCGAACAATTTAATTTATAAACAATTCGGCCAATTTGTCTAGTGGATAGTTCGATCAAATTGGTATAAAGTGAGCCTTCTTGGTTTTCCTATCTATAATTACCCATGCTATATCATGTTTTCCTTAAGTGAGGGGCAGTCCTATAACAAAATCCATGGTGATATTTTCCCATTTTCACTTTAGAATTGGAATGGGATTCAATAATCCAAAAAGGAAAGTGTGTTCTGCTTTCACATACTAACAAATTAGACCCTTGGAAGCATAGTTAACCACATCTCTTTTCATTCTCGGCCACTAATAATTCTTCTTTAAGTCTTGATACATCTTGTTACCTATAGGATGTATTGTAAAAAATGTGTTGTGCACTTCTCACAATAAAGTTTTCTTCAATTCTATATTATCTGGTACAAACAGCTTGTTTCAATAATACACACCTTTATCTTCTCTTATTGAGCACTCTATTAGACCTCCTTCATCTATCAGTTGAACTATCCGCTATAATTTTTCATCATCTTTTTGGGCATCAATTATGGTTTGCTTCATATTGGGTCGTACTCTCAATTAAGCTATCAATGCTCCATCTAATGCAAGTCTCTATTTACACTGTTGTAATAATAATGATGCCACCATCTTTCGACTCAAGGCATCTACCATCACATTCATTTTACCACGATGATAATATACTATGCAATCATAGTCCTTGAATAATTTTAACCATCTATACTATCTCAAATAAAGGTCTTTCTGTGTAAACAGATATTTAAGACTCTTATGATCTGTATAAATCTTACATTGTTCTCCATACAAGTAATACTACCATATCCTTAAAGCAAAAACTACTGTTGTCAACTCCAGATTATGAGTAGGGTAGTTCTGCTTATGAGGTTTCAATTGCCTTAAGGCATATGCCATAACTTTACCCTCTTGCATTAAGACACAACCCAATCCATTTCTGGAGGCATCACTGTGCATAGCATATTCTTTACTAGATATCGGTTGAGTAAGAACTGGGGCTTCTATTAACATCCTTTTTAATCATTCAAAAATCACTTGACATTTGTTAGTCCATTCAAACTTAACATCCTTTCGGAGCAACTTAGTAAATGGTGGTGTAATAACTGAAAATCATTTCACAAAGCGACGATAATACCCCGCCAGCCTTAAGAAACTCCTTACTTTCGGTACATTTCAAGGCGGCTTCTAATTAATTATGGCTTCTACCTTTTTAGGGTCCACTTTAATAACTTCTAATGATATAATGTGCCTAAGAAAAGAAACTTCCTTAAGCTAGAAATCACATTCACTTAACTTAGCATATAATTGTTTCTCTCATAAAGTCTGTAACACAATTCTCAGATGCTCTGTATGATCCGCTTCATTCCAAGAGTAGACTATATATCATCGATAAACACTACCACAAACTAGTCCAGATAGGGTCTAAACACTCTATTAATCAAATCTATAAAAGTTGCAAGAGCATTGGTTAACCCAAAAGGCATAACTAAGAATTCATAATGGCCATACTAGGTTCTAAAAGCAATTTTCTGGATGTCTATGTCTTCCACTCGAGTTGATAATACCTCGATCTCAAGTCAATCTTAGAAAATACCCTAACATTTTTTAATTGATCAAACAGATCTATCATCCGAGGTAGAGGATATCTATTCTTCATTGTCACCTTGTTGAGCTATCTGTAATCCATACACATTCTTAAGGTGCCATCTTTCTTTTTAACAAATAACACTGGCACACCCGAAGGGGACACACTAGGCCGGATAAAACCCTTATCTAATAGCTCTTGCAATTGAACTTTCAACTCCTTCAATTCCAATGGTGCCATCCTATATGGTGCCCTAAAAATGGGAACGATTCCTGGTATGGTTTTTGTGGATAACTCCACTTCTTTTTTAGGTGGAAGACCCGGTAGTTCTTTAGAAAACACATCAAAAAATTCACTAACCACTGGTATGTCGTGAATATTTACTTTCTTTCTCTTGTAATCAAGCACTAAGACCAAGTATGCTTCACACCCTTTCCTAATGAAACTTCTATCTTACATAGCCAAGATGATGTTTGTTATAGGTTTTGATCTAGTAACCTGGACTATTATTTCCTTGCCCTCTATATCCTTCAGTTCTACCATCTTTGTCTTACAATTCATTACTGCTTGATGTTTAGTTAACCAATCCATGCCTAGTATCACATCAAACTCATGGAATGGTAACTCTATTAGGTCTTGAATCACAATAGGGCAATTCCTGCATACTTTATTCACATAAACATTGTGGCTCAGAGGCCTAGTCACACATATATCAAACACTAACTGTTCCATATTTTCCATATTTCTACCTAAATCCCCAACACAATTATAAGAATGAGTAAAACTCGGGTCGATAAGAATATACACATCAGTGTTAAAAAGTGAGAAAATAACCCTATAACTTTCGGGGCATCTACTTCTTCACAAGCTTTCATTGCATATGTTTGGGCAAGATGTCTAGTAGTAAAAGGCTGATCAATGGTCTTGAAAACATTTTTGGACTGGGCTCTACCTTAACCTCTTCCATGCCATCTATCTGTTACAGGTGCAGCTTCCCTATTACTCTGCTGCATAGACCCCTGCTCTTAATTTAATGGATAGTTAGCCCTAAAATGATCAGTACCTCCACACCTGAAACAAGCACCTGTTAACATCCTATAAGTACCCTAATGTCTTCTACAGCAATAGGTGCACTCTAGCGACTGTCCTCTACCCTAACCTACTGATGTCTCCTTACGCGATCTAGATAAGGTAAATGTTCCCTATCATCTACCTAGAGTAGCAGGATTTTTGAAAGATCCAGTTGATTGATCTCCCTATGTAACCCGAGGTCTTTTTTTTGTAGATGCACCACATCTAGCAAAACTTCTTCTTTGATCTCTTTCTCTCTTAGCCACTTCATTCTGTTCTACTCAGATGGCTGCTTAAACAAGTAGAGAGTAATCCACTACCTGTAATGAAGTAAGTATGATTAAATGCTCTCTAATATGATCGTGTAAGTAATCCTCAAAATGCCAACACTTGAAGATTTAGTTAACATAAATTTTGGTGCATATTTACTAAGACGGTTAAATTCCTTCTCATATTCAGCTACCATCATGCCTCTTTACATCAAGTTTAGAAATTGCCTCAGTTTCTCCTCTTTATAGGCTTCAGTAACATATATTTTCTTAAACTCCTCTACAAAGACTTCCCAAGTGAGAGGATCTGGCAATTGGGACTACATTAACACTAGCTTCCACCAGTCATATGCTAGTCCCTGAAGTAAGAACACGGCACATATAACTTTCTGACTAGCTGGGCACTAGATCTCATCTAATACACGTCGATTTTTTTCAAGCCAAAGCTCTGCCTTTTTTTATTCTTCCGATGTAGTGCCAAAGAACTCATCTGCTTCATGTTTTTTAACTTCTAAAATAGGGGCTTTAGGAGCCATCATCCTTTGAAGAATTTGAGCCATATCCTGAGAAAGTTTCAATAACGCTTCCCTAGGGATAGCAGCCATGGGTACATCACTCCGAATTGAGGCTAAAGATTCTGGATTGAAAGGGCTTGATCTCACTAGTAAATTGCTCTCAGCACTTTAATCCCTTACTTCCCTAGGCTCTTCCATGATCACTATCTATAATAAAAAAGGGATATTACATTAGGCCAACACTATTAACAATCTATACATGCATGTTTTTTAACATTCTAGCAGCTAGAACCGCCTAAACCTAGGTGCTCTAATACCAAAAATGTAAAGACTACTCTATACCCTTCTTGGACAATCATGTCATGCATATACTATCATAAATATGCCATTCTACATGCAATCACTCACAGATAAAGCTCATTCACATAATTATCATATTAGTTAGCATGCCTTTTAATTAATTTGTCAAACTGGATAAAATCGTGCAAGATAACTATTTACTATAGTGTGTTTTACAACTATTTATGTTTTTACAAACCATTATATTTAGTACAGATGAGAATATACAAAATAAAAGCAAAAAGGTGACATTCTTCATACTTGACTCTTCCTAGTGTTGGCTCGGTTGCTGCAGATCTTGCCCTTAACAAAAATTCTAAACTTAAGTACGTACATAGATAAAACTCATGCTAAGCTAAATAGCTTAGTAGGGAAACAATTACAATGTGAACAACCACTCACAGTGGTCATTCTCAAGCACACAAACATGCAATTATACAAACATATGTTCATTATCATTAGAGAATGGTGTAATCAATAACAAGAGAAAATGTATATCTATATTACTCATGGTGTGATTATAATCATGTATAACACATTAGTATTTAGCATAATCTTAAATAATTCTCTTTTTTTCTATTAAAGCCTGTCTAAGCTCTATGAGTGTGGATAACAAGAACTATGGATACCCAAAGGTATCAGTCATATGAATACCTGTAGGTATTAAATCATGTGGATATCCAAAGATATCAAATTTATGGAATTAATGGGGTCGAAGTATAGTCCCAATGGGATGACTGTAGACCTAAATGGGGTTGAACCTGAGGCAACTGCAATTCTATCCCTGCAGGCATACCTATCTATCCACAACCAAGTTCTATGTGCGGGCTTTAAACTATTCTCACATGTTTCCATATTTTAAGAGTAATCCATTCTAGTATGTACATATACAATTATAAGTATTCAAAATGATTACAATGGTAACATTTGATCATATGTGCATATTTAAAATATACATGTTACTATCATATGCATATCATGTCATCAAATGCCTTAATCTTACATTTCCATGTGTATAATCACAAATACATGCATGTATATATATGTATATACATATATGAATGTACCTTTAGTCCATCATGCATTTCATATCATATTATAAGTTAATTTTCCCTTGTTAAATTAATCAAAAGTCCTTAGCTTCATCAAGGGAAGAAAACAAAAGAAATAAAGAGAAGGGACGAGTATTAACACCAAGAACAACGTGTGCACGACTCGTGTCCTCATGCATGACTCATGCCACCTGGAACGACTCATTCACAACTTGTGTCACCAAAAATGACTTGTTACAGAGGCTAAAGTGCATGACTCATGTCGTCGTGCACCACTCATGTCAACAGGGATGAGTCGTGACAAAGATAGTTTCTCTGGGTCATTTTGTTTTGCATTTTCATCACACATCCAGCTAGATTCAACCAAAATGCTCTTTTACAAATTTGTTACTCTATGTTTTTAGTTTCAAAAACATTAAAAATCACTCCATTTGGCCTTATAAATCTCAAGATATTCACTAAACAATGGGGACTGCTCCTAATGGTAAGGTAGCAAACATGGTCAGGATTCAAGCAAATTTTTAACCATTATATGGGATGAAACAAACATTGGTGTCTCTTATGAAACTTATATTTTTAGTCTAGTTTCTATTATGACTAGAATTACTCCATTTAAAGCTCTCAAATTCCAGATATAGGTAAAACAATCCTGATAAATCTAGTGAACCCAAGGATAACTTTTGCCAAAAAGAGGGTTTATCACCTAATTTCACTTTTTATGCCAATTCAACCCTTAAATGCCTATATCCTTCCATTAATACTCCCAATTTAACACTTTTAAACCCTATCATGAAACAAATACCCATAAATAATGGTAAGAAGTTCCCATACCTATTTGTAGTTAAACCTTTTTCAAGCTCCTTCTTCAAGCTTAACCTTCCTTTTGCTTGAGTGTCCTTCTACATAGAGTGAATTCATATGCAATTATAACATGAAGGATTCATATAGCTTTGTAATTTGACCATCCAAAAATCAATGAATAGAAGGAGAAGAAATTGTTACCCTAAAATGGTAACCCCTAAACTCTCTCTCTCCTCAACAAAAATCAATGCAAAATTTTTAGGGTTTCTTGAGAGTTAAATGAAGAGAATTTGCTGCCTTAAAATCATTGAAATGGCTGGCTCCCTCTCTCTCAAATAATCCCTTTAAATTCCACTTTTCTCAAGAATATTCTAATAAGATAGGTGTTATGTTCATATTAGCTCCTATTTCCAAAATTTCAAAATTGGGCTTAACTTTTTAAAATTATGATTCTACCCCAAAAATTTCTCTTTTATTTTTCATTTGGGTCCCTTAATTAACATATAACCCATGATTAATCACATGCATGGCTTAAATTAAAAGGATCATTTTACCCCTCATCTTTTAAAGTAATAACCTCTATGTCCCAACTTGTAGTTCACTAACCATACTCACATAGAGTGATCTTACTACACATGCATATCCTCCTAAGGCCTAGATAGGAGCCTTACATACTCTATCTCTTTAAATTGCATCTATTAGATCAAATAGACATATGGAAGCAATAAAACAACTGGGGCTAGCTCATGCAATAAAAAAAAAGCCCTTTACCTTAGTAAGCTAGCTTTTTAAGCCCAGGTAGGACGTGGATTGATCATGATGAAAATGGAATTCTTTCATGAAAGATGCATAAGCTAATTATCCCTACGTTATTCCCGGTAATTTTTCAAAGACTAGGTAACAATTCTGTCCCTAAATGATTTTTATTAGCAATCAGGGGTATTTTGGTCATAAAGCATGATATACAAATCCGAATTTTTTGATTTTTGAATTTTTGGAAAGATAAGAAATATAGGAAAAATTGTAAAGAGACACCTAGGCCTAAAGATGTTGCTTTTAGGGGAAAAAAGGCAAAGACATTTTGATTAGGGAGTTGAGTTTTCTACCCACCTGGTTTGAGTCAGTCCCATGACTCACCTTTTTGGGTATAAAAACTCAAAGGTTTTTTCCTTGAGGTAGTGGAAACAAGAGGGTTAGCCATTTTTCATCACAAAGATACATCTAGGAGAGAGAAAAAAAGAGAGAGAAAGAGAAAAACAGGAACAAAAAATGGTAAAGTAAATAAAAGGAAAAGGGTAGGCTTTTTTAATTCTTCTTCTTTATTTTCTCTTTTTATTTCTCAAATTTTCTTTTTAATCTCTTATTTTTAATTTATTTCTTGATACAAAATATTAAAGAAATCCTAAAAAATACTGAGTTCTTGTTAATTTGAGAAAATTGTTAAAGGTAATATGATAAAGCCAACCATACTCTTGACCTGTTGTTTTATTGGACTGGATCTATACTTTCACTATTGAATGTTATGGATTTGATTCTCTTTTGGACAATTTGCTTAATATGTAATTGGATCTGGACTATTTAATATATAACAATAAGATTTAATAATTTTTATATGTTAAAAATGTGATTTTTAGTTTGTTTATTTTTTTGTACAAATTATTTAGATCTTGTCTTTTAAAATGTTTTAAGATATTTTTTATTTTATTTTTATGGGTTTAAAACCCCTATTTGGTAAGGATTTACACAGAAAGTGAGCCAACTTAGTGTGATTTTAACCTTGTGGTCATAAGCTACACCCCGTATTATTTAATATTGTCTTTTAATTTATTTTTATAATTTTTATATTCATTTTCTTGATGATTTCATGTTTATATTATATTATATTATATTATATTATATTATATTATATTATATTATATTATATTATATTATATTATATTATATTATATTATATTATATTATATTATATTATATTATATTATATTATATTATATTATATTATATTATATTATATTATATTATATTATTGTTATGTATGTGTGTGTGTGTTATTTATATTTTGCTTGTTTATTTATTTACTTTATTTTATTACATCGCTCCATGCATCTAACGTGTATTTGTGTGTCTAGCTGGGCGGATATAGCGTAATAGGCCTTTTTAGATATTTTAGATATCTTATATATTTTCCATAATTTGTACTTAATTATTTTTCTTTTTTATTTTCTATTGATTGATTATTTTGGATTTGTAATAAAAAAGGAGTTTTTCACCTATAAAAGGAAAAATCAAATAAAAATATTTATTTTAAATAATTAAAATTTTTCATTAATAAAACTAGACCAGTGTCCTATTTAATACCCAAAAATCACACATGTAAATAACAAGGTTTTTTAAATAATATAAAATGATATTGTACATAATTAATTAATATGGAATTTTTCTAACAAAATGGGATCACTTATCCCACTTTTAATCAAAATGCGCCAAAAAACCCTTTTTGTAAATATGCATGCGGGAACCAATATTTTTACCAAATGGATCGCAAATGAACTACTCATTTTATATATGTTTATTGCTCAATAAATAACATTTTATTTTACTATTTTATATATGTTATGCTTTACCACTTTCTAATCTTGATTAAGTGTACCTTTATTTCTATATGCATGATTATCCGTATGAGAATAGGGATAAAATAATTAATTTGAAAGCCCAATTATAGTTCACTAATCAAAGGTATAAATAAGAGTGAGATTTCAAACCCTCTCTAGTTTTAGCCTCATAAGGTGGGAACAATATTTCCTAATGTTCTATTGGGTAGCGACTCCTTTATACCTGCCTTATGGTGCCCAATATAGATGCATACTGATCACTCAATTTGGGAGACCCTTTTGTTTGGCCAGTCCTAAAAGTGGAGTATGGTCCGGATGGAATGGTCATTATCCCTTTCTTTCCCATAAAAAAGCATGCGCATTATAGTTGTCAAGCATGCCATTCCAAGATACCTAGATAGTAAGCTAGTCAAGTAGAAGCTTCAAAGGCTCAAGCTAAAATAGGCAGAGTAGGTAAAAGAGGAATTGAAGAGGCAAATTGAAGCCAAGTTCTTAGTTGAGGTTCAGTATCCCACCTAGTTAGCCAATGTTGTCCCGATTTCCAAGAAAGATGGAAAGGTACGAATGTGCATAGATTATTGAGATTTGAACAAGGCTTGTTTGAAAGATGATTTTCCTCTGCCCCACATAAATCTATTGGTTGATAGTGCAACGATGTGTATAATGTATAGTTTTATGGATGTGTACACAAGATATAATTAGATTTTAAACAAGGTAGTTAATCAGATGAAGATAACCTTTATTATAAAATAGGGGACCTATATGTACAAAGTTATACCCTTCGATTTGGAAAATGTTAGGGCTACCTACCAGAGAATGGCCACCAAAATCCTCAATGGCCTGATTCATAAGGAAGTTAAGGTTTTTGTGGACAATATGATGATCAAGTTAGACACCTAAGAAGGACACTTTAAGACATTGGAAAAGTTTTTTTAATGGATCGAAAGGTATAATCTCCACCTCAACCCAAGAAGCACATGTTCGGGGTGATGTTAGGCAAGTTACAAAGACATGTAGTCAGTCAATGAGGAATAAAGGTGGATCCGAATAAGGTGAACGTTATTAGGGAAATGCTAGTACCAAAGAAGGAAAAAGAAATCAAGGGCTTTTGGGCCAGATTTAGTGTATCAGTAAGTTCATCGCTAAACTCACCACTATATGCAAGCCAACTTTTGAGCTTTTGAGAAAATATCAATCGGTTAAGTGGAATGATGACTGCTAAAAATCCTTTAACACCATTAAGGAGTATTTATTACATTTGCCAGCTTTATAGCCACCAAAACAATCAAAGCCTTTAATCTTGTACCTAGCAATGGAATAGGGCTTAGTAGAGGCCATGCTAACCTAAAAACATAAGGCTGGGATAGAGTTTGCTTGTATTATTTAATCAAAAGGTTTCTTTCATATGAGGCAAAGTATGCTATTATGGAAAAGATTTGTTTGGTAGCAATATGGGCCATCAAGAAGCTGAGACATTACTTCCATTCTTACAAGATTCATTCCTACAAGATTCAGGCAATAGCTAAGAACATCCCACTCAAGTACCTTCAATAAAGACCATCCCTATAAGGGAAAATGGAGAGATGATTCTTGTTGTACAAGAATTTGAAATCAAGTATATCACCAAATAGACAACTAAAGAAAGGGTAGTCGTTGAATTTCTGGTCGACTATCCATTGGAGGGTAATTAGATTGAGTATGAGTTCCCGAATGAGAATGTCGCCACCATAATAGTCCAAGGTTGGAAAATGTTCTTTGATAGAGAAACAAACAACAAAGGTACTAGAGCAAAGGTCATTCTTATCGTGCTCGATGGTGTAAAACTTCCCTTGGCCAAAAATATTGAGGTTGAACATGACTAACAATGGAGCCTAATATGAAGCTTATGGGTACAGATTAGAAGTGTTGATAGCCTTGGGTGCTCAGAATATCATTGTATTTGGGGATTCATCCTTATTGATTCACCAAGCGAGAGGAAAATGGTCCATCAGAGAAGAGCGGCTAGTCCCATGCATTGAGTACTTTTAAAGCCTAAGTAATCAGTTCAAAACATACACCTTTCGATATGTACCATAAGATGAGAACCAATTGCTTGATGCACTAGCAACTTTGGTGCCCATGTGGGATAACTCAGAAGGAGTGGCCATGAGATCAGTAGTGATCAAAAGTTTAGTCAGACCCTATTTTGAGAGTGAACGAATTACAAGCGTGGAAGGGGATGATGGTAAACCATGATATTGTGATATTTGAAATTATCTAAAGATATTAACATTCCCTAAAGATGTAATAAAGAAAGATTAAATAATAATTCAAAAGCTATCAACCCAATTTATGGGTATAGATGGAGTCCTGTACAAAAGGTAGGCAAATGCCATTCAGCCAAGATGTTTGGATGAGAAAAAAGCTAAAAAGGTGATGGAAGAAACTCAAGCAGGATTTATAGTGCCCACATGGCAAGAAAGATCATGCACCGGGGTTTCTTTTGGATGACAATGGATGTAGATTGCTCATGTTACATGAAGTTATGCCATCAGTGTCAATAATATATAGACATAAGCCATCTGTCTACTTCTAAACTACACAACCTTTCATTCCCTTGGCCTTTCTAAGGTTGGGGAATATACATCATTGGAAACACTCATCCAATGGCTTCAAATGAGCGTAGGCATATTGTGGTTGCCATCTGCTATTTCACAAAATGGGTACAAGTAGAGTCCTTCAGGAAGTTAGGGGCAAGAGAAATGACATGTTTTATTAAGAGGAAATTTATTTGCAGGTATGGTGTACCTTACCATACGGTATCTGACAATAGGGTCTAGTTCTAGGCAAAAACAAATTATATGCTTTAAAAGTATCAAATTTGACACCATAAGCCCCTCCATATCATCCATAAGCAAATGAGGTAGTGGAAGCTACAAACAAAAACATAAATAAGATTTTTCCTAAGATTGTACAGACTTATAGGGATTGGGCCAAAAAAATTACCATTCACACTTTGGGATTATCGAACCATGATTAGAACTTCCACAGGACCCACCCCTTTCTCTTTGGTGTATGGTACTGAGGTAGTGTCACCGATACAATTCGAATTGGAGTCGCTTCGGGTCGCCTTAGAGGTGAAATTACCAAAGATTGAAAGGGCAGAGCAAAGGTTGGTGCAATTGAATCTGTTTAGTAAAAGTCAGATAAAGGCTTATTATTATAATCTACTGTACCAAAAAAGGTTGGCCCATGCATTTGGCAAGAAAGTTAAAAGTCACCATCTAAAGGAAGGCAACTTGGCGTTTAAGAAAATGAGATTAAGGATACCAAACTACAAATGGAAATTTTGACCAAATTGCGAAGGGCTATTTGTGCTATAGAAACTATTGTCGAAGGGGGCAACCATCCTTACTGATGATGATGGAAATGAGTTCAGATAACCCATCAATATTAATAGGTTGAAAAGGTTTTATGGCTAAAAAAGAGAAAAAGAAAAGCCTCACGAGTTGAAAATAAAAAAAAAAATGTGAACTTGCTAAAATTGGGCACTCCGCTAGGGTGCAAAATTGAAAAAGGTGCCCTAGGCAAAAGTTAAGGGACTAAGAGAAAATGTTCAATCAAGAAAACCTGTGAAGGATGATTGATAATAGGAGCAAGATGCATTCAAGATGTCACCTTATTGAGATCAAATGGTACTTTGTGTTTTTGAATTCCATGTCATGATGTGATTATTATTATGCGATGTCATCACATGAGAATGCACAAATAAACTAAGTTAAGCACGTGATTAGCTAAAAAATGCCTATTTATTGTTCAAAAACATTGAAACACCAAGTAAACATCACCAAATACAAACCTAACATATAAAAGACAAAACACATCAAACACAATTTTGTGCTAGCTTCAATAAAAACTTATTTCATTGGTCTAAAATATATGCAAAACATGATGATAAGGTGCCATTTACACTCCACCTCATCCACTCTCACTTGCTCCACTACAGTGCCCCAAAGAAGGCCTTATTGTCAGTTGCTTAAAAAATCCACCAATGGTGTACCTATTTAAAGTTTTGAAGTCATATTGGTAGCGAAGAGAAGTTGGTCTTTACAGGTAAGTGCCTCCAATAATTATGTTAGTTTGAAAGGAAATAAGCAATCAATTCACAAGCCCTAGGGCGACAAGGGGCCCTTAGCCGAACAACAAATGGAGGATATTTTAGGTCTAAGACTCTAGGAGGACGATAAACCTTATTTCACTGATTATTTTATAAGTGATACAGCCCATCATGAGCGAGATAAAGAGTAGCTTGCACAGCAATTCCCCACCTTCTAATAAGATTTACCTTTGTGTGATTATAGTCATCTTTGAGCCTTATCTTGAATAATGCCACCATCACCTCAGCTTATCGCACCTACAATCCCATAAGAGATCATATTATAGGGATTTCAACATATAGAGCTGGCCTAGATAGCCATGGCTAAAATATCCAACAAATTTGATGGGTCCTAGCCCACTTCAGTCATTAGCAGCTTCGATTCCATGAGACCCACTAGATGGGATATGAGGAAATCAGGGCCCAACTGTGCTATTTGATGACATCATAGCCAAAAACACGAAGGGTATAGACCAAACTAATGTAAATGTGTAGAAGGTGATAGAAAGGGTCATTGTAGTGGAGGCAAAGCTGGATGCCTCGAAGAAAAAGATCACAAAGGCATGAGATGAGGTAGAGAAACGGATCTAGAAACTTAACCAAGATCTCTAGGGATGCCTTGTATATTTTGAGTGGACCCGCCAATAGCACTTCATGATGAGGTAGCAAAGTTTACGAGCTTGCATAAGGGGTTAAGGCAGCTCGCAGACTACCTTAGGGAATTTTTGTACCCTATCTTGATGGACCCTATAGGCTCTAATTGTCCTTCTAGTCCATTGGGTGTGGCAAGCCATGTAACTCCCACCTCCTTGCCAGAGTATACCCCCAGCTTCCTTGTGTTAAGATGTTGATCACGTTCACCACCAGAGGGGCCTACCAACTACACATTGGGTTTCTAGCTAGACATTCATGGAGTCTTCTAATGCCCTCACTAGAGGGAAGTTAGATCAACTTGATAATCATATTTATCACAAGTATCCAGGCATTGACATAAACATTTCACATATTCAGGCATTTTCCTATTTTAATCACAACATGCATAGCTGACTCTAATAAATTATCTCATGATCATATTATATACTAGTCTATGTATCCTTTACATGTATATAAAACAATATTACATATTGTCACCACAAAAATTGCTCTTTAATGTTGTCCTAGAAGCATCATTATAAAATTATATATTAATATAATACATTAACAAAATATGATATATTTGAGACACTCTACTCTTAGCCTTTGTGTAGACCTTCCACCAGTAAGCTTTTATCCTTGAGTAATCCTAACAAAGTACCTACATGGATAAAACACCCGTGCTAAGTTGAAAAGCTTAGTGGGAAACAATAAATTTCAAACGGCCACTCATAGCAGTCGTTGCCAAGACATGCAAGTACTACCATCATAGTAAAAGTACAGATCAATTCTTTTATATGAAATTATTTGAGTTTAAATATAATTACAAATATAAATCATAATTTAATCACAATTTCATATGCATTCATAATATATAATATTCTTATGTAGACCTCTATAATACATTAGAGGTGATCAAAAGATGTTAACCTAGGCTTTGGTACTCAATTAATGTTTACAATGCATATTTATGATTCGTAACATAGCAATGGATTGCATTCATGCATTCATGACAATAATATTCTTTTACATAACAAGGATGACAAAACATTTTAGTACATTCAATTTTTCATATTTAAGTTTATAGGTACACATGCATTAATGTATCATGTTCTTTATTAATCACTTAAAGTTATTCACAGTACTCTTCATACATGACATTACCATATACATATATATAGAATATATGTATGAAATAAATCTCATGTGTGCAATTCCTTATAATTCCATGTACAAATATATATAAATATACATATAGATCACTTATTCTATTCTCAATTAAGCATCCATAGGATATTAGGAATGTTCAAGAGTAATTAAATAAGAATTTGGCACTAATTTAATAATTAACATTCATATACACATTGAAACAGGGGAGGGACCCGACCAAGAAACATTCAAACTAGTCAAGTCATATGCCAACTATTGGTCCAGAATGCATGTTACCCAGCTAAGTTGAAAAACAACCCAACTGGGTTGGTTAACCTGCATCAATCTAGAATACAAGTGACGCGGCTGGGACAAAAGCCATCTCAGCCAGGTTGATTGTAGAATTTTTGATTCTGTAGGAACTAATTCATGCAAACCCAAGGCCATTCTTTACTCTATTGTACCAACATATGCAAGATCTTATCTCACATTATTCCCCACCTTAAATTCTCTTTATATCACTAATTAATTCGATTAATAGTATTATAACAAAATTATTCCTTCTTGCATACAATTTATCATTTGACTAAACTTCTCATCATGCTATCAACACTTTTTAAGTTTAAGACCTTATGAATGGAATTAAGCTTTGATTCCTTCTCATCATTTCAGTCGCATATATCTAGTTTCTATTTTAGCTAAAATTCATTTCGCTTAAATTACTAATTTTTTTGTTAGGCTTAATTATACCTAGTAGGGTTACATGGATTCACACTAGTTGTTCCACCAATTTCAAGTTCTTCAAGCCATGTTTACCATTAATTAGCAATAATATATCTTTATTCTTTCTTTCTTACCAATTTATAGGGTGTATGTGACCTTTACACAATCCTTACACAATCCTCAAACCTAACTTACACACAAAGAGCAAGAAGAAAGTTTCCCATACCTCTAAATGCTCAAATCCTCTCTTTAATCCTTGCTTGCTTCCTTTCCCTTCCTTTTGCTTGATTCTCCCTCTAAAAAACATGGTATACTCTTGTAAAGCTCCACTCTTCAAATTCAAATCAACTCACAAAAATTTGGGAGAAGTAGGAGAAAAAGAAGTAGGAAAGGGATTACCTTGAGCTTCACTAATCTTTAAATTCTATTATCTACAATTGAAATTCAGTAAATTGGAAAGAAGGATTTTAAGGAGAGAACTATAGGGACTTGAGTAAAAATACTGAAGAATTATCCATCATCAAGATCGGCTGCCTCAAATCCTCTTTCATTCCCACTTTCCACCTCCTTCTAGATACATATGTATCACTCTTCTATTGGTCCACTTGTGACCATTAGGAGAAGTTCCTTTTTAATCCCTTATGAATTTTATTTTCTTAATCATTTCTCTTACTTATTAATTAGTTCAATTTAGTCCTTGCTTAGGCCTTTTAAATATGTACATACATGCCAAATTGCCAATTTACTAAATTACCCCTACCTTTGCTCATAATACCCTTTATGTCCCTTTTCTTATTTCTTTGTTACTCAAAACATGCCATCATACCCAAATTCTCCTAGGGTACATGTTAGGGCCTTACAAGTCCTTTTAGTACGTAGTCATCACACATTGCAATGTTTATTTCTTATGTACAGTACGATTTGATACAATGTTTATGTGTTTCTCATGAATGATGTTATTTTATTTCATTTCTTCGCTTTACTTTTTATTGTAGAAATGAAATTTCTTATTGATGATGTTATTGGTACATGTAATAAGTAGTGCAAATCCTAGTTACATCTCGCACATCACTTATATGCATTACTTATTAACACAAAAAATGAAGCAAAAATAATAACAATGATGGAAAATAAGTGAGATAACTAAAGGGGGGATGACAAACAATATATCTAAAAAATATATAAGATAAAAAAAAAAGAAAAAGAAAGAAAAAGAAAATAAAGAAAGAAAAGAAAAAAGGAGGAGAGAAGAGAGAAGAGAGAAAAAGAAAAATGAAAGCAACAACATACACAAAACGCCCACAATCTCACATGAGTTGCCTTTATTTAAATAATTTCTGACAATATAAGAAAAAAACTAATATCATCCATCACATGTGGGGGATAACTTGATCCACTCTCACTAACACTGACGAAGTAGGATTATCGAAACAAAGCATAATCCCCAGCTGGATTCTTATAAGTCCATAAAAAGAAATGTTCCTCGCCCAATCCCCTATGGACTAATACAGTCTCTAGACTGCCAATAGGATGGCACTCTCTCCACTGCAAGGGGCAAATTACTATGCAATTAGCTTAAGTTCAAAGCACCCCCAACAATTTCAAGTGTCTCCATGTAATACCCTATACTTTTCTAGGTCTGAATATTGCTAAGTCATAGTCTGGTTACTTTGGTCCTCGCAAGTAATATTATTATTCAATTCATATTTCATTTCCTTGAAAATTCAAGGTTAATTTCCAAGTATCAAAGTGTTTGTTCATTACGCACTAATTTAATTGTCGTCATAATTTTACTATTCATTTGGTAAAAATTTGGCGGCAAAATGGCTATAATTTTAACCTATCATCCTGTAAATGTTTAAAAATACACTCCCAATAATCAACCTCCAACTCCAATACTTTAGGCAACATCATAAGTTCTTCTAACCTCATCACAATTATAAAGATCATAAACCATCAAACACATGCACATATACACATATTTATTTCTTTGTACACATCTCATTCTCCCATTTCATTAATTACGTATACATGCCTTTAACATAATTCACTATAAAACTATGTATGTATGTATGTATGTATGTATGTATGTATATATACACACACATTTAATATTAAGTACCACATATACAAAAGACAATTACAACAACTACAAAATTTCTTCTTCGTCCTTTAGTTGCCATATGTCTTCAGCATTGATTACCTATCCCTATACGCAGCAAACAACTACGCATTAAGCATAAAGTCTAGTAGTGGATATCCAACTAACAAATTTCAATTATTACATGCTAAAATTCTAAATCATTAAGCATTCAATTCATGATTAATCCAATAAAAATATTTTACCTACTTAATTTATTTATTATTCCCTTATTATACTTAAATTTTTTTTCTTATTAATGTCTTTTTTTATTAATTTCTCTAAATTAAAAATTTAAATAACCAAATTTCCTTATTATTACTCCAATCTCACAAATTTCGCGATCATCCCTAATATGAGCAAAAATTTACACATTTACCCTTAATGGTTATAACTTCGATCAAAATTATATTTTAGTCCTTAAAGTCGCATCTTTTGTAATAATTACCATTTTACCTATATTTTCTCCTTTTTACATATATTTTGTTATTCTTTAACATTTTTAACATTAAAATCACATTTTCTTTCATTTTAGTCCCTATTTTCATTTTTTATGAAAATTATGATTTAGTCCCTATTTTTACAACTTTTCACTCATTTACAAATTTGCCTTTATCTTACCAAATTTAATTTATAATCTTATTTTTACCTTTGCAATTATATTTTTCACTATATTTTTACCATTTTACCCTTGAGTTCACATTTTATTATGTTTCTTCCATTTCATCTCTTATTTCCCATCTTTATTCATTATTTACCAATTTCTTTAATTTTTCATTACCTTATCATTATTTTTGCCCCTAGTAGTTTCCAATGGAAACTAAACCCCCAAACTAGATACGTGGGATGTGGACCCCATAGGTCCAAAGCTATATATTTCTCACTTTTCTTTTTCTTTTCTCAACCTTTACTCAAATTGATAGTGTGGATCCATCTTTGGTCTACTTTTGCGAGTTGCCATATGAGGCCTCAAAATATGTGCTAGAAAAATATATACATACTTAAGTGGTATTAGAGATGAAACATGCTTTCTTAAAAAGTAAGTTGTAGGATAGGACATAGAGGGAATGATTTTAAAGATGAGGATACCATGGTAATTTCATTAAAGGCATGCACACGTATAATTAGTGACATATGGTGTAGGGATTAAATTGATAAGAGAAAAAAGAATTAAGAGGATTTGGTAATTAAAAGTATAAGGAGGGATTGAAAGGAAATTTGACAAAGAAAACATTTGGACCAATGAAATGGTGACAAATGGATGCATATCAACCATGTATATGACTAACTCACACCTTTAAAGAGTGACTTACCCTCACTCGTATAGGGTAGGACTTACTCAATCACACATTAATCCAGTCACTCCCATAGGTTATAACTCACTTAGTCACTCAATGATCCAACCACTTTCATAGGGTGTGACTCATATAGTCACTCTTTCATCACTTAGTAACTCAGTCACTCCCATAGGGTATGACTCACTCAATCAATCAATGACTCAGTCACTCCCTTAGGGTGTGACTCACTTATTAACTCACTTACTCCTATAGGGTGGGAATGAGTGAGCGGGAGAAAAGTGGCTTATTGATGACCATTAAATTTTTTTATTTAATAAAGCTATATAAAAGAGAGTATATAAGGGAAAATATCTTGGAAACTTCAAGAATTCACACATTTCTTCATCTCCTCTCTTTGGTCAGCTTGATATCTCCAATTCTCCTCCATTATCTTCATCTTTCGAACCTAATTTTCATCTTAAATTTCAACCCACGCTAGAGTAGGGAAACTATCTCACCATAGTTCAAAGGAAGAATTAGGCATATCTAAGGTATAGGAACTTTTAATTTCTTTGCATATGTAAGTCTTCATTTAATGGCTTGAAATGTTATATTAATGTTGTAAATGATGTGAAAGTGTTGTTATGATGCTTGATCCATCCCAACCATCACCAATTATTATGTAACTTTACCAATACCTAAGAATACATGAGATATGATCTACTAAAGGCTATTTGGGTAATTAAACTTAAACATAAAAAATTATAAGTGTATGATTTAGTTTATATACATACTAAATTTACATATTAGTTCCATATACATAAGATAATGTAAATAGGCTATAAGAGTATGTCATGTATTTGAAATAGATTTCATGCAAATATTAATAAAATAGCTTAGTGGAATGCAAATATGAACCCGAATATGAGCTATATAAACAAAAGTGAGCATAGATATATTATGTTATGGTAATAGGTTCCTGTAGTAGATAGAAACACATTAAGGTTAGCTACGAGTAAAATAAACATAAGATGATTGTATTGTAAAAGAAAAAGAGGATATGTATATCCAATGGTTGCGAACATATAGCTTAAAATACATATGAGTATCATTGTCTGCTGTATGGATTTAATTAATTGTATTTTAATATGTTAATTGATTTGAATGAAGTAACTTAGTTTCATCCAATACATAACATGCTTATGTGAGGATGATATTAGTTTGATTGATGGCAAACTGAAATACAAAAATGTATAGAATATGTACATAGGAATTATGTACAGATATATATTAGTTTTTATATGACCATAACGATTATAAGGATATTATATTAGTATATATATGAGATGTGCAAGGGATGAAGATATTTGCATATTCAATGTATGTCTAAACTATATGGAATATCTTTATGAGATGTGAGAACATGGTTATACATGTATGTATTATCATAATCATAAAGAAAATAATGAATGATAATAAGCAGGGCATCTATATACAAGTGAAAAGATATATGCTTATGCATTGATTATAAGTACAAGATGTGCACACGTGAATATGTATATGATTTTATGCTTGTAAATGCATACATATGATTATGTTAAAGAAGCATACAATTGAAAAGAGAAAAGTTATGAAAATTAAAGGAAAGGAATTATAGTGCCTACGTCTATATCTAGGTTGTGGATAAATAGGCATGCCTAGAAGGGTATTTGCAGTTGCCACAGTTTTGACCCATTTGTGTCTACATTTTATTCCCATTTAAAACCACATTTTTACCACATTTGGGTCCACTTAACCGATCTATATGATTGACCCCGTTTAAGTCTATAGATTTTATACCTTCAGGTATCTACAGGATTGATACCTATGGTTATCCACATGACCGATACCTTTAGGTATACACAAGATTAATACTTATAGGTATCCGTGTGACTCATAACTTTAGGTATCAACAGTACCTATTATCCATACCTTTAGAAAGGTGCAGGCTTACTAAAAGTAATAATTAAAGCATTATAACAAGCAATATGATAATGACAATGATGATATGAAATCTAAGAATTTGATTTAAGTATTACTTTTATATGAATCCATACATAGTAAATGAAAAATACAAAATTGGATAAAGTTATATTTAGACGTGTAGTTTTATAGTATTAAAGTATCACATATATGTAGGTGTAATTGTAATCACATAATGCTTTTTGCACTTAAGACCGTAAGTTATATATGAATATGTGTAATTATTTGATAGTTTGTCACAAGTCTAATTTTCAAGTATACATTCTTTATAATTGTATATTGCATATTTGATATTAGTAGTTGATGTTGTGATTCCTTCCTAATTTTGAAATTACACTACTCATTGCATGTAAAGACATTCAAAGTTCAATCCTACAACTTGTGTATGCAAATTTGGTGTAATTCATAGATTAAATGCAAGTTGTGATTTTGAAGTGTTAATAGGATAGAATTGTACATAATAAATGAAGGAATGCCATAATAATGGTAAAAAAAATTAAGACTGTCAATAAAATGCATACAATACATAAGATGGTAATGTAAATATTTATATGGTATGAAAATTGTTAGTTTAGTATGTGTGCATATGGACCTAATTAGCTAGCTTAATCACATTTCAATAGTTACTAATATTTAACTATGAATTTAGTTTTACATATATATGTAAAAGTTATGTAAGTGTTAAACTAAAAATGATAATTATGAACCGAGTAAGTTAAATTAATATATATAAACTCAAGAAGTATATGAATACTACGAAGGTAGTAGGGAATAAATGAGTAAGTTATTTTGTAATAAGTAATGAGGTTGTAATATAAGTATCTAATATGGTAATGCTAAAGAAATTGTGAATACATGCAACTATATAGTCTATGTAAATTTTGCATAAACGAACACCTGTGTTAATTTGTCATTCAATTTAGTATGCATATAATTAATCAAGGAATCAATATTTATATGATGATATAAAAAAGGAATATGATAGAGATAATTATATAATGTCATGCAATTCTATAAGCATGCTACTTGGTATCATTATTATATGATTGTATGCTTAATGGCATGCTCATACATATGTGTGTTATTGACAACTTTTGTGAGAGGTTGTCTTCATAGTTTTGTGTTCCCCAATAAGTTAGTAAGCATAGAATGAGTTTTTAATCTATATAGGTTCAAGTCAATGGAATTGAGCTCAGGGATTATCTACAGTATTGAAGGCCAACACAAAAGTAGGATATTAGGATTCCAAAGTTTAAAGTTTTGTAATGGTGTTAATGTATTAATATGAACTTATATTATCTAAAATATATAGTAATGGTTATGTAATGTAATATAAACTTGTAAATTGATAGGATAATTTTATTGTATTGATGTATAAGTAATTTAAAAACATGTCTAAAGACAACATAATGTGCCGTTAACTTATTAAATTATAAGTGAACTTGTATTCCAATACAATGGTTACAAATTGGAGATTAGGGTGTTACATTTAGTGGTATCAAAGCATTTAAGTTTAGGCAATTCATAACAATAGGAGTCCAGGAATAGGTAATTATGGATAGTTATATATGTTGGCCTAATGTAGATGTTCTTGTTTTCTAGCAGATAGTAGAATAAAAAAAGATATTAAAAAGTAGTTACAAAAATATTCAAAAATTAGAATTCTTGTGAGTCAAGTGCCCTAAAAGACATAGTTGGTATCTCTTCTTTCTTTATCAAAGATATGTATACAATGACTAATTAAACTATCAACACTTGTATGTATATGCACAGGGGATGTATCTGATAAGGTGAAAGCTATAGATTAAGTAGAACATGAACTACATATGACTAGTTTTTTGGACCATAATATTTGTGTATAAATAGATTATATGGAGATTATATCAATATGAGAGTTTCTATGAACCTGATAAGGTTATCCCGCTATTAAGTTGATGTGATGTTGAGTTTAGATTGGTTATAACACTCTATATACTTATTAGTGACTCATTAACAGTGTGGGTATTTATTTAAGAATTTCATAGCATGGGATAGGGAAACATTTACGCTACATAAGAACATCTATTAACATCATATTGCATATATGAAATGATCATTCCTTTATAACATTACATTAGCATTATTTGATAAGACATGAAAAGCATCAAAATATATGTATAGGCCCCAATTGAAAAGGAAGTTGACAAGATGTACATTAAGTGCAGAAATGATAGCAAGAGAAGGTTACCATTATAAGAAGATAGCATTAGATAGAACCTAAGTGTGATAAGATAAAGGAAAAGAGAAGTAGATGATAAGTGTGAATTATATTATGTTTTCAGTGCGTTTTTATGTGTTTAATTTAGTTAATTTAGTATTAATTTAGTTGATTTTAGGATTAATTATTTAATTTGTTTGATATTAGGTTTGATTGTTATTTTTAGTGTTTTTTAGGGCTAAATTGAAGAGAAAAGGCATTAAAACGCAAAAAAAAGAGAGAAATTCAGGGGAAAAATTATAATATTAGAGAAAGATGGTTTTTGATTCGTGAAGGACAGCCAAGAAGCACTTGGCTGAGTGATTTTATCACTTGGCTAAGTGATTTAACACTCTCCTAAGTGTTTTTGGCACTCACCCTAGGCCAACACACACTCTCTTCGGTAAAGAGCAACTCTATCGAGCAAGTAAAGCACTCTCCTGAGCATTCAAACACTCAGATGAGTGATCAAAGCCACTCTCCTAAGTGTGTGATGTGTTTTATCAACAAAAGACTTTCTATTTCATTAAAACTCAATTTCTTTCTCATTTAAGAAGTATCAAGGCATAAAAACTTCTTCTTTTAGAGGCATAATCCATCTATAAAAGCAAGGCAAAATACCAGAACTAGAGGATAGTAGTTAGACCAGGGCATGGAATGAATTATGAATTTTATTTTTAATTTTGCCCTAGTTTTAGTTTTCTTTAGTTAATTTTATACAGTAGTTTTAGCTTAATTTTTCTTGTTTTCTTAGTTTACAAATTCCCTTAAGGATTCAAGCTTTCTACTATTATTTTGACAAATCATCAAGAGCAAGTTTGAAGCTTCATGAGTATTGTATCTCTTTATTTTAGTTTTTCTTTCTTTTTAACCATGTTCGATAAGTAGTTTTCTTTACTTTTGCTGAGGAAAACTTGAACCCTCATACTTTTATTGTGATGACTTAGCTTGTGCTTTAATTCAATGCAAGTTTGATTATTTCTTATTTCTTGAGCAGATTCTTATCTTTAATTGTTATTGGATTGATTATTAACTCATTCAATTAATAGTGTAAGGCCCCTAACATGACCCTAATTCAAATTGCATGTTTTAAGTAGGATTTTATTTGATTAAGATTAAATTAAAATGAGATATTCATATAAAGTATGGGACAAGTGATAAATTATTTTGTTATATTAATTGAATAAAAATAAAATTTAATATTATAGTTTAATATTATTTGAGGGTATAATTGGCGTATAAAGTATTAACTTGGGGTAAATTTGTAATTATGGTATTTTTAGGGGTCAATTTATAAATATGGAATTTTTAAGGGCAAAAATGAATAAAAGAATAATTGAAAGGTTGATTTAAGAGAAGGATTTAATAAAGGGGTTAATGTTAAGCATGCAAAAAGGTAAAGGTTAAATGTTAGACATGCAAAAAGTTAAAGGACGAAAAAGGGGATTATCCTTTGCTATTATAAAAAGCCAACATTTAGGAGAGATAGTGTGTGGGTCGGATTTTCTTGAAGGAATTACATAAATGTTCTTCTCTCTACTCTTAAATCCAAAGTTGAATTCTTAAAGTGATTTTGAAGAGGACTTTATGTATGTTGGTTAATCAATACTATTTGTGTAACAAAATAAGGTAACAATCTCAATTGATTTGCATCTTCTTCTTCTCATTTTGTTGAAGTAATGGTTGAGTATGGTGCTGGAATTTTTGATTAACTGATGATGTTGGTTGTAAAGGAGAAGAGGAGAGTAGAAAGATCAAAGGAAAATGAGTGGCAAGAGATTAAAAGCAAAGGGAATTTCGGCCAAGGTATGTTGTGATTGATTGAAATTTTTAGATCAAAGAAAAAGAGAACTAGTTTGTGAAGTGTTGCTTGAGGAAATTACATGAAACCACTTAACCTAGTGATTGTTAGCATAATGTGAGTTAGAAACCTTAATTTAAGATCATTTCAAATTCTAAAGCTACCTAAGGTATGTGCCTATAAATTTGTAGAAGGGACCTAGCATTGAATTTGATTTTAAGCCACTCATATACTTAATTGAATTCTATGTGAGTTGTTGATTTCTAGTTCTGGAGCAGGTTGCGTTAAAAATGATGTAACTTTGTGTATATTGCTTAGAATTCCATGAGGTTAATTCCTACAAAAAATAGACTTCAAAATCTATAATTTCTATGAAGAAAGAAAAGTCTAAAAACGCCTCTAAATTTGCCTAAACTTTACTTGAAAACCGAAATTTTGTGTTGCCTACCCTAATAAATGGTCTTTAGTAAATTCCATTTATTTTAATTTATAGAAATGATATTGCAAATATTCTTGATGTTTTAGAAACTAGAAACATAGGGGAATAAAGTTGTAGAAGACATGTTTGCTGAAAATGCCATTTGAGAGGTATAAAATGATGTGCAATTAGCTTTAGAAAAACTATCTATAGAATTTTTATATAGCATTACGGGTAAGCACGGCCGAGACCTTTTGTCTCAGCCGTGTGCACCTTCTGTACCCAGTTACAGCCATTGGACTCGACTGAGACCAATTGGTCTCAGCCATGTGCCTCTCCTATTACAGTTATACATGATTTTTAGCCTCATCAAACATCAACACTTACGCTAACATTTTGAAATACATCTAAAGCATGTTAAAACATGTAATTAAACATAAAATATGGCATTAATATGTGTGTTTAAAACTTCCTGAATACTTTTAGAACATTTTAAAAATAAATATAAGGGTATTATGTAACATCAAAACATGAGATTAATATAATGACTTATAGAAACAAAGTTGTAAAGATATATTGTCACCATATAGTGGAACCCTCATTAATGTAGATGAATATATGGAAGTATAAAGTTATGAAATTATCATTGATCCTATATGTATGATAACATGATTGCGAAATGATGTGTTACCTAAAGATCGTGTGTTCAAGTATAAGTTCATGATGAGAGGTATGTTTAATTACCGGTACTCGAATTACTATATGAATGCATATTTATACACTGGAGAATTGTGTACTATAATATGATCATATGCATGTGCAAGGTGTATGATATAAGTACAAGCATGATATTCTAAATGAACATGAAAAATTGTATTGTATGCTACTGGAGTTCAACTGTGGATAGATAGGCACCTATAGGGAGATTTTAGCCGCCACCGTCAACCTTTTAGGTCTAAAGTACAGTTGATCCGATTGGATCATATACAGCCCCGTTTAGGTTGTTTGTTGACCATGTTTAGATCCTTGACCAGTCCACCATACAGTTGACCCTATTTGGATTTATAGTTTTGATATCTTCGAATATCCACAATTTGATACCCTTGGGTATCCACCGATCCCGTTATCCACCCTTAGAACTTAAGCAGGCTAAATTAAAGTATTAATGTTTCATAGTTAATTACAATATGATTTATGCATCTGATATATGGATTATCATGTTTAACTGTGATTTCTAAAGCATGTATTGGTATCTATTTACATTATGTACATATCTCTTTATGAGTTGTTTAGATTCAAGTATGCTGAATTAATTGAAGGATTACATTGTTGTTTAAGATATTGTGCTTTATGTTATACTTATTCCTAATATGTAAATTTTATTATTTTTAATTTTTGAATATTATATATTTCTGACGACCATTGTGAGTGGTTGTCTTTCATGTTTAGTATCCCCACTAAGCTATATAGCTTAGCACGAGTTATTTCATCCATGTAGGTTCTATTGATAAAGCTTTTGCTCAGGAACAATCTCTGCATCAAGACAAGCCAACACTAAAGTCCTAGAAGTTGATGTAGGGTTATAATTGGTTAATTTTGTACAAGTTTTTCCACATGTTTAATATGTATAAAAAGGGCTATTAAATATATGTATGTCATATGAAGTAAGTGATGTAATAAGCTTATTGAAAGAATGCTAATGTATACATGCATATAAGAGCTAGAATGCTTAGTCATATATATGCTAGATGAATTGCTGAATGTCATGCATGACAATGAACAAAGATAAGATAGTTACAACTAACATGAAAATGATGAGTATGTTGCAAGATAAGTCATTATGTATATGTAATTAAAGAGACTAAAGTTGTGGAAAATACCTAATTGATGCATAGGATACCTTACTAAATAGACTATTTGATATGATAAATGTATATTACATTAGGTTAATAACCTACTATAGCAGGACATAAAAGTATAATATGATATATGTTAAAGGCATTAGAGGAGGGTGTTTTAAATAGTTAATGATTGATTTAAGTATGATCTATGATATACATGTTCTTGGATTAGTTCATTAGTATTGATGTATGATTATATTCAGAATTTGAGATAGTTGTGTGTTGGTAAGAGTGGATTAAGACTAAGAAAAGTTCAACTAAGAATAGGTTGGATTTTAAGTTACTTGAAAAAGGATTTAATGAATATCTAAGAGTATAAAATTGGATTTTTATGCTAAGTATTGAATTATTCCTAACAAAATAGTTTAATGCTTAGAATGATATTCTTGACTAAGATATTTGGCTTTCTTTATCTGGTTTTTCCATAATCGCTGGTTTTTTCATAAGATATTTGAGTTATTGCAATGGAAATTGAGATGGATAGCCCCTTTAATATAAGTGTTTTAGTTATTTTTGTGTGTTTAATTTATGTTATTCTAGTTTTTGTTTTTGTTTTGTTTTATTGTCCATATATTTTATTTCTTGCCTTCAATTTAAAAACTTGGGAAATAATCTCAGATACATTGAACTCAATTAAAGATATTCTGCTTAGCAATTCATGTTCCTTTAGGTACGATATTTAGGGTCTTAATCTTATTTTCCTATATTACTAGCCAATCTAGTACACTTCTAGACACCGGTCAGCAAGGAAATATAGTATTAGATAAAGTTTAACTGTAATAAAGATAGAGTTACAAAAAGCAAGTGATGAGGTTTGGTAATTTCATATATATGAATTTTAAGGACAAAATTCTTTTAAGGGGAAGAGAAATGTGAGGCCCCAAAATATGCCCTAGAAGAATATATACATACTTAATTGGTATTAGAGATGAAACATGCTTTGTTAATAAGTAAGTTGTAGGATAGGACAAAGAGGGAATTACTTTTAAAGATGAGGACACTATGGTAATTTCATTAAGGGCATGGACATGTATAATTAGTGACATATGTTGTAGGGATTAAATTGATAAGAGCAAAAAATTAAGACGATTTGGTAATTAAAAGTATAAAGATGGATTGAAAGGAAATTTGATAAAGAAAACATATGGACCAATGAAATGGTGACAAGTGGATGCATATTAGCCATGTATATGACTAACTCACACCCTAAAGGAGAGGTTCACTCTCACACCCATAGGGTGGGACTTATTTAGTGACTCATTAATCCAGTCACTCCTATAGGGTGTGACTCAGTCACTCTTTTATCAGTTAGTGACTCAAACACTCCCATAGGGTATGACTCACTCAGTCATTCATTGATGTAGTCACTCCTATGGGGTGTAACTCACTCAATCACTCATTAAATCACTCACTCCCATAGGGTGGGAGTGAGTGAGTGAGTGGGAAAAGTGGCTTATTGATGACCGTTAAATTTCTTAATTTAATCATAGCCATCCAAGAGAGAGTATATAAGGAAAAATATCCTAGAAACTTTAAGAATTCACATGTTTCTTCATCTCCTCTCTTTGGTCGACTTGATATCTCTATTTCTCCTCTATCATCTTCATCTTCCTAACCTAATTTTCACCTAAAATTTCATCCTACATAAGATTAGGACAACTATCTCACCATAGTTTAAAGGAAGTATTAGGCATATCTAAGGTATGAGAACTTTTAATTTCTTTGCATTTAAAATTCTTCATTTAATGGCTTGAAGTGTTATGTTAGTGCTGTAAATGATGTGATGTTAGAGAGCATGCCCTAGAGCCTATGTAATAGGGATATTTTTCATATGTATGAAATTTATATTCTTAATAAAAGGCATCATTCATTTATTAATGCTATGTTTAAATACATGAGTTTGTAAATCTTAAATTAATAAATGAAGTCTTAGATATTATAAACACAGTGCAAAGGCAATCATGAAGGTGTTCATGATGTGAGATGTCTATTGCATGCAAATGTGTTAATATCTAAATATCCCTAGTCATAGAATTAACAAGATAGGACATTGTTAATTCGGACAGACTAGCACATATTATGCTTCTTGAATGGTTCAAGCAATGGTTCTCATAACTATGATTATGAAAGATAATCAAAGCTAACATGTGGATGCTTGTTAGAAGAACAAGTTCATTGGAGACCTGTAAAGAGAATCCTCACATGGATATTAAATCTATATCAGTGAGGAATCTCTTCATAGCGGTTGTGCAAGTATCCTTAGACTTGAGATCACCAAAGTTATCTTAAGTAGCAAGTGGTATACTTTGACTCCAAAACTGATTACTTCCAACTGGGAGTGAATATAGTTAGGAGATTGGGTATATCATGACCTACTTGAAGATAGTTGAGTGATTGACAAAGGATTCACCATCCTAGATTTAATAAGGAAAGTTATCTCGCATGATTCTATAATTACCTTGTTCAAAGAATCTCTAGCCAGAGTAAACTGTCAAGATGGATAGAGATCCATGAAGGGCATTTTGGAAACAATGGTTAAATTAATAGAACATACATAATTAGATTTATATGAGTTGACAGAAATTCATACTCAGAATCTAATTGAGATAAGAGTGGTGAAAGGAGTAATTGCACGGTAACTGTTTCTATGGAAGGGTACAGTCAAACCACATGAATTTCCTGACATTTGGGTAATCATGATGCCTAGCTAGAGGCTAATCATGACTTGTATAATGATGTATCAAATATCAATAGAGATTGATAAAATGATTTAAAGAAGTTTAAATCATGTGAGTTTTGAATAGAACTCACAATTACATATTATACTGCCAACATAGACAGGAATCCAATAGGTCATACAAATACAGAAAAAAATGGGTAAAATGGTAAAATGACAAGGATAATAATATTTGATATTATTATGAACGTATAGAAGTGAATATGATAATAATTAATTAAAGAGTTTGATTAATTATGATCAAATAAAATTGTCCGCGGAACTTTTGAGAAATGTTCTATAAATTGGACCTAATTGAAATAATGTATTTCATGATTAATTATTATTGTCTTATAAGTGTTATAAGACTACTATAAGTGGTATAGGACTGGTATAATAATTAATAAGTCCATTGAAAGAATTATTAATGGCCAGAGAAATGAAGCAGTTGGTGAAAGCCCTTCTGTAAGGGCCACACAACAAGTCCAGAACAGAAGGATTTAATGGCCTATTTCATGCACCAAATTAATTTATATATGTTACATAAGTGTTATGAAACTCACATATTTAATTTGGTTGGATTTGGAATCCATTTGGGTATTTAAATCCAATTAGTTGCACAAAGGGCCTAGTTTGTGGGTTTTGTGCATAGTCTTTTATGAAAAGGTTTAAATTGGATTTAATTAAGCCCAAATGATTATAATTAATTCCAGAGGCCCAATTAATAATTCTCCAGCAATTTTAAAGAGCCCAATCTCATTAAAGAGTTGAAATTTTAACCTAACTATAAAAGGCCAACTAATGAGAAATTAGGGTTAAGTGATTAAAAACAAAAAGAAAGTCTTTTTCTCTAATCTCTCTCTCTCCTTTTTGCGCCAACTCCTAAGCTAGCTCTTGGGAATTTTGGCCAGCCCTAGTTAAACACCAATTTGTTGGTTCAATTTATCCCTCTCTAGTGTGGATTATTCATTGGAGGTGTTCGATTTTGGACACTGTGGTTTGCGACAACCCTGTGCGAAGTAAAATCAACTGTTCAACAAAAATCAAAGGTGATTTTTCTTATTCTCATATAGTTATATTGTGTATTCGTGGCAAGATCAGATCTAATGGTTAAAAAATTTTAAAATTCCGCTCATGTATGTGATGCATGTAACCGTTAAAATCTAACATGTGAAAGTATTGTTATGATGCTTGATCATGCAAGATTGATGAAATATAGCAAGTATGGCTGCTGACCAGTCAACTAGAATAGTTTAGACTGTTTTTGAGATATCTCTCGTTGTAGATGTCCAAATGACTTGTTTTTTTATGCCATTAGAAACTTAAGATAGATTAACAAATTTTTTAGAAGTCTATGTTGATGAGATTTTGTCATGGGTTCTGGGTGGTGCTATTCAGCCCAGTGTCCCCCGTTGTCAATATTTAACACCAAGAAATACTATTCTAATGACCTCGATTGTGAAGACGTTACACTCTAGGTCATAGGAAATTTTTTCTAGACATCCTCAACAAAAGAACTCTTCACTTCAAATCAATGCACAGGTTTGCTTCAAATCAAAGCACAGCCATAACAGCAAGGTTCGCTCCAAATCAAAGCACAGCCATAATAGCAGGGTTCGCTCCAAATCAAAGCAAAGTCATAGTGTGAGATTCTCTTCAAATCAAAGCACAGCCACAATAGCAAGGTTCGCTTCAAATCAAAGCACATGGATCTAAGTCAAATACTTAGAAATGTGACTTTTTGGATCAGTCTTGCCATTATATCTCAACATCCTTACTTCTTTGAATCAATGTGGGAGTTTGACCTCCCTAATTTCCCAAGAGAATGGAGAAATGGTGTTTCTATCAAGAATAAGTTTTTTGAGGTGGCCTAACCCGAACTTCTTAATGGTTTGTAAAAACCATTTCTTGTCTTTATTAGCCACCGGTCTACTTCTTTCATACATTTTTTTCTCTTCGACAAGCACATGAACGATAAATCATCGTACATTGAAGCTAGAGTAAAATGCAAGGGGAGATATTCATTCATACTCAAATCATCCTCATTATCTTGGTCAAAAGGTCAAGCATTAGAGGGATTCATATTCTCTTTACCTTTGCCTTTATAATGGTGTTCTCACATATCCAAATGAGTACCAGAGCAACTTTTTCCTTTGCCAATCACCATAGCATTGGTCCTAGCTTAAGGCTTTACTTTTTCCTTTTTTTTCATTCTACTTTCTACCTCATTATCTCTAACAAATGCTTGGGGGCTCTTGCCCTTTTTAATTGAATGTAGAAACCTATTTTGCAACTCATAACCAAAAGCTTTCATAAGAGCGTTAAGGTCTTTTGCTGTTATAAGAGTGGCATCATCGAGTTAATTAAAAACATTGAGGAGCTCTTCATCATCAAAGATAGGCAAAAGATCTTTAGGTGTTCTATCTCCATGAGTAATGGATTTATCGCATCTCTTTCCTTGAGGATGATTTGAGTTTTGAGGTCACCTTTGAGATTTATCCATCATAACCTCTTGATAAAAGCACTCATTGATAAGTTCTAAAATGTCAAAGAAGGATATTGGATGGCTTATGAGGCAAAGTGTGTGAATGCAAATCTATGACGAGCAAATATTGATCAACAGGAATAAAATTTGCAACATAAAAAGAATACTTACCCCCATCTGGCAAGGGATTAACACTCAAAGGGTTAAGTAAGCAAGGGAAATTAGAGAGAGAAATTCACTAAAAAAATTAATACATGAATTATGGAGGATTTTAGCTATTTATGGTGCCTAAATGACAATAGTAATTGAGTGCCAAATTTAGCCATAACTACAGGCTGCAGGGTTAGAGTGGCTAATGTGATGGCTTGTAGGGCATGACCTACTAATGTGTGAAGTTTGATTGACACTGTATTTGACCGGCTTCATTCAGATCTGATTAGACTTATAGTGAACCTAGACTTTCTTAATCACTACAAGAAAAATGTCCTTTAATGAAGGAAAATTTGATCATTAAAAGTCAAAATCCGATCGTTAAAGGCTTTTAACTATCGAAAAAATCAATTGCTACAAGCACCATAGGTAAAGGTAAAAACGACCGAATTTTTGCATTCAATCATTAAAGGTTTTAATGACCAGTAATATTCCAATAGTTAAAGGTTTCCACGACCAGTATATTACCATCGTGGAAAGAATTAAAAACCATTTTTATGCCAATCATTAAAATATTCCACGAATGGTAACATATCAGTCATTAAAAGAATTAACCACCGCTTTTATTCTAGTCGTTAACGTATATTTCGATCATTAAAGTCATTAACGATCAAAATATTTCTAGTGTTAAATATTGATTTTTAGCGATCAAATTTTTTCCTCGCTAATTGTGTTCACTTTTAATGAAGGAATTTTCAGTCGTTGCAACCGAATTTTCCTTCACTAAAAGTAAATTCAATCATTAATGTTAAAATTTTAAAATAACTAAAATATTTTATTTGAATAATACCGACACATCATCCACACACATATATCCAAAATTATAATTAATAGTTCTTTTAATATTGCAAAATAACAGTTACAAAATATACCAATATTTCAAAATTATTTTAATATTATATTTGTCTCATAAAAGTTTGTTTACAAAAATAGCCCCTATCGATACTAATTTCTATTCACTTAATCTTTAGATGAATGCATAATAAACCTCATATCTTCCTTGTCTATTATTTAGAAGACATGTAGAATTTAAAGCATAAATTTATGATTAATATTCATGCACAAATTAAGGACAGTAAATCAAATTGCAAAAAAACAAAATTTAATACTTTTAATTTAAAATATCATTTACCTTAAATATTCAAAATCTCTAACAAGTGTAATTGTATACACACTTCAAAATATCCAAAATCCAACAAGTGTAATTGTATATAACACTTCAAAATCCAACAAGTGTAATTGCATATACAAGGTAAAAAAGAATTTCAAATATCAAAATCCCCAGAATTATGACTAGCTCCAACCCAAAACTTCTAACAGCTTTGTTGATCTGCAGGTAGCAAAGACAAGGTAATAGCATGGAGCAAGTGATGCTTAAAGAAGCACCAATAAAAGCCATTACGAACCCCAAAAAAGGGAACAGTTGGTGCCACTATCAATGAGCTCCAACAACCTAGATAATTTAATATATTAACCAGCATGAAACGCACACCTAATAGAGAAACAACACTATAAAAATCTAAATCTATAAGAGAAATTAGAGAAGAAAGGCCACTAACAATTATAGATTCGATAATATTCTACTGCATATTAATTAGTTCATAAATTTAAAGAAATTGAATCGGATACTAAAAGGTCATATGATAAGAAAGACAACAAGAAGCAAGAATCATAGATCATTAGATTCCTAATTTTTGAACAAATGTCAAATAATGATGGGATAAATAATTGTGTTAATGAGTGATTAATATGCTAATGACTGTAGTACACATGTTGTCTCCCTTTGGTTAATGCTGCCCATCTGCATAATTCCTTTTACTTTCAACACCTAATTAAAAATTCATTTGAGTATGTCATATTTAATTAATAAGCAATTAGGTACGTATCTTGCAAGTTGTAAACTCATAGAGAATATTTGTATAAACAGCATAAAAGTAATGTATAAAAATTAGACAAACAAAAATAAATTTAGATATATATAAGAAAATTTAATCCATTGAATATTACAACAAAACAGAATAAGTAATAGCCATCTCCTATTATCTTCAATTTTCTTATTATTGATAGCATAATTTATTCTTTTTATATGATTTGAATATGAAATTTTAATTACCTAAGTGCAAAATTGACTCAATCGAAACATAAAGGGGCTTACTCAATTATCAAAATAAATTTAAGTGGCCTATGTAAACTTTCCACCTATCGAAATTCTGCAGGAAAAATACAAGTAACTGTATCAAGAAATGTGCTCTCATATGGCTTCTATTGACTAATTTTGGATGTACAAATTGCTCTACTCAAACTTATGACAAGCTACTGTGTAGAAGAAAAGTAGTTAAAAGAAGTTACAAAACCCACATTTATATTGTATAACTACTTTCACTAGTTCTAGTCCGGTCAAGTGCAGAGTTTTGCATAACACTGTGTGTATGGTTTGTTTGGTAGGTTGGTTGTAAATTCTTTCATTGGCAATAAACTTTTTAATTAATGATAATCAAAGTCGGAAGCAGATAACTATTGATTTGTCCCAATCTATTTTATTTAATTTATCCAACCAAAGAGTTAAAACAAAATACATCATCCAGCCAAAGTGTTAAAACAAAAACATCAGACCCTACACAAAGCTACAGCCCAGCATCAATATATTGAATTTTTTAGTAAGTGCAGAAATTAACCATGTAGTATCAATCCCCAGTAATGCTCTGATAAATGATAGTGTAAAAAAAAAAGACCCTGTATGATAGTTCCACTAACACCGGGTAGAACAAAAGAAACCAAAATCAAAGAGAAAAGACAATTAAGATGATAACATAATTAACTTAAGCTACAAAATAATATGTCATAATACATCATAACTCAAGCTACAAAATAAGCCAACATATAAACAAATCAAAATCAAAGAGATACATGCACATGCACGAACACAGACAGTCCATCAACATGCTGTCAAAAAATAAAAAGAAAAAAGAAAAGAAGCACAGGTTGTTTGGCTGCAGACACTAGCATTTTGAGCATTTGAAATCTAGACTGATTTTTTTACAATT
Source organism: Excoecaria agallocha (assembly GCA_037975025.1). Lineage (NCBI taxonomy): Eukaryota > Viridiplantae > Streptophyta > Magnoliopsida > Malpighiales > Euphorbiaceae > Excoecaria > Excoecaria agallocha. The sequence goes on from CM075809.1 coordinate 4,852,737, forward strand.
CAAACATCTATCATAATTTTATTTACGTCAACTTTTCCATCAGCATGATAAGATCTAATGATATCTACAAGTATTCATTCAAATTAGTTTCCTTCTCAAATTTAGCTCTAAATTATCAACTCTCAAATGATGAATTCACACAAAATGCACAAGTGCATCCATTGCAATTCACAGAGAAGTGCAATTTAGGGACAGAATTCTGCATATTTATATTAAAAACAACAAATTTAAAGCATAAATAAGCACATGTTGATTGTATTAGCAAAAAAATCCAACAGTTATAGCCTTTCTTAGAACCTGCAAGATTATACAACATCGTGGTGTTACAAATAGCATACTGAACATTTCATGTCTTTAACTCTTCTATTTTGAAATGAGCAAATAAGAAGTATAAAGCTACTCATATTTTAAGGATCACATAAATTCTCCCTGTATAGAAGGGAGCAAACTCAATTTCATGCGTAATGTTAAGAATAACAATACATTGCAAGTTAATCGATACTTCAACGCATAACTAAAATGGCAGTACTGCAGATAGCCACACGCTTACCAGCATATCTCTTCCACATGATTTTAAGACTATGCCAATCCTCAATGCTATTCTTTTGAGTTGTTCTCTAATTTCAAGGACTTTTTTTTACAAACAAGTCAGTGAAATGAATTGTATATATGAAAGAAATAACCTCAATAGGAAGTTGAGTAAAAATTTGACCGTCTAAAGTGCAAAAACAATAAGAGGGCAATGCGCATCATGGCTTGATAATTCACTAAGTTCTTATGACACCATTGTGAAGATTTTTCAGATTGAAGAAACCCTTAATAAACATTAAGAAATGTAACATGATGACCATGCAAGGTATGAACAATTAATCACCCGGCTAGAAAAAAAAATGGAATGGAAGAAAGAAGAGATATCAATATAAGAAAATATAATGTCGAACTGATCAAATACATGAAGAATAATATAACTATTTTGGCCAATGCATCCAATGGTAGATAAAACTTGATGCATTAACAAACCACTGCAAATGAGATACTAAAAAGTTGTAGCACTAACTACCAGCTCTGAAGCAAGAACTATAGGGTTGGTAAAGATTATTGAAGATGTATTCACAACATAGCATAAACAAAGGCTAAGATAACCTAATTATTAGCTGGTTGTTAATAATATTAGGGATATAGCTCTGTTTTTATAGCGAATAGATCTACTCTGAATTTGTAAATGTAAATTACTCAAGTAAGCACCTCAGCGGCTGCAAATCTCAACTTGACCTCATCCAGTTCCTTCTGTGCTTTAGTTGAAACCCAAATAGACTGCAAAATTATGTCCAAAAATCATAGTTTTCAATGAAAAAAGCAGTGACAATTGACATATGACCCTATAATAGCCAAATGTGAATAAAGCATTCATGATGAGACACCTGAAGCACTTTCCGGGTGGAACTCTTCTAGCTCTACCAGCCCTTTGTCTGGCAGATGCCTTGGATATTGGTGTCACCATAAGATTTTCAACATCTGTGATCTGTAAAAAGTACATGAAAGCAATAAACAAATATTGTTGTTACCACCTCACGATAGTGCAGAATCAATCATCACAACTGTTGAAATCAAGCACTCTCACAAAGCACACTCATACTCCAAAATATTCAACAACAAACCACTTTGCTCATTCTCACATCCATGCAGGCTTTTATACCTCAAAAAAATAAAAAGAACATAAAGACCCTGAAAAAATAAGAAAGAAGAAGAAGAAAGGGAGGGAAGGAAGTGCAGTTTCTAATACTTAACATTGAATCTAATGAAAACATCATATAGCGATCAACAACTCTAGGAGTCTTAGAAAAATTAGAATATCAGGGGAGAAAATTGATACGCTAATCTCAATTCAATGAGTGTAACTTTCTTAGAGCAGGAGATATAAAAATGCAGATCCTTTAAAAATGTGAAGCGCACAACACAAGCCTTGGAGCAACTGAAAACCCAAAAACAAAATAAAAAAATAAAATAATTGGGGTTATTTTCACAAATTAAACCCTAATTTTAAGCTCGTGGTTGGTTAATTTAAATTTAATCACCTGATTTAGGAGGAATCAAAGGAAACACTTGCAGCCATTAATCTTTCCGAGGCGAAGAGAATTTAGGTGTGGGAAGTGAGAGTTAGATGGGGCGACCCATACTTGAGGAACCTCCAATCAAGATTCTCAAGCTATTTGAGCTTAAATTTCACTGATGTAGTGAGCGAGCTTAAATAAGACGGTGACGATTAAGCAATTGCAGAGGAAACAGTCAACAAAGCAGACAAAGGCATAAAGAAATAAAAAAAAAAATGACCAGAGAGCGAAAAAGAAAGATGAAGGTGGGGCTAGTAGGGTGGCTTCGATGGTGCGTAGCGGCGAGTGGGTGAGGGGTCAGATTAGGGCTCCTGTGGATTAGCATTTTACAAAATATGGGTTTTGTGGGTTTACATGGGTTTCTACCTACTATATTTTTTGTTTTATTTTAATAAAATAGTTGAAAATTATTTTTCATTGGTAAATGGTTTGGAAGTCCCGCTCTTTTGTTTTAGTGCAATAATGACCGGATTTTGAGCTTATTAACGACTGAAATTAAATCCCTCACTAAAATTTGAATTCTAACGACCGAATTAAATTTCCTTCATTAATTATATTTTTTTACGATCGAATTTTTATTCCTTCGCTAAATTTTGGTCATTAAAGCTCAAATTTCTTATAGTAAATGGTAATTGGACCTTTTGACTTTAGGCCTTTAATTGGGTTTATTGTTCTTGAGCCGAGCCTAAGGAAATAATGTTTAATATTATCAAATATGAACAACAATATATAAAGAAAAAAATTTAGAAAATAGTGAATCTTAAAAAGGAAAGAGTACTAAAATATCTTTCATATTTTCTGAGAGGGGATAAATACCATTGAAGTTTTTTTGAGCAAAAATATTCTTTAACTTCTAAAAATGATACTAAGATGTCCATTAATCTATCATCTACTTCAAGGTAATGATGTTGACCTGCTGCTACATAAGTGCCACCTAAGTGAGGGACCCACCATTAAATATGTAATACACTAATACCCCCTAAGAGCATACATGGGTGCCAAAACCAACCCAAACAACATAACAGCTATAATCTATAACTATACTTACACTAACTAGATTAAAATGATATCAAAGGATAAAAACATGACTACTACTTCTAGGTAAATTCTTTATGGTATATATTACACTTATAAAAGATCTTTACAGATTATATATTTTTGGTACTTAAATAAGTAATAAGAATTTAATTCCTAACTCTTATGTTGGTTGACTGCAGTTGTCCTGACTCTAACCTATGCTTTAACCAAGTTTAACAACTGCACGTATCAAAAGCCAGCATGCTAAGTATAAAGCTTGGTATGGGTTACACAATGCATGATAATGACTACTCATAGTAGTGACAAGACACTTCCATGCATATGAGACATTTAAAGTACCAATTTATAAGCATAGTATTAAATTAATGAAATAATTTAATAAGTATTCTTCCTTCAGCTACATATCCAATGAGCCATTCAAATTAGAACTTAGTTTGTAATAAAACAAAGCAGTTACCAGAGTCTTCCAGAATGTAATAGCAATTTGAACAGATTAATTAATAAGTCAAAATAGAATAGATACAATGTTAGGTGATAGAATAAATAAATAAATAATGTAGCGAAATAAGAAATCCATCAGGATCCATACGATCCAATTGATTCAAAAAGGAGGAAGATGAATGATTACCAATATCTTAAAGAATAGAAAAATGATTTTTCAGGCGTTGCCTTATGTGAACACCCTCTACCGATATCCACACTCAAATGTGATGATCGAAATCGCCCGGGGTGTTAGCTCCCTTCTTTGGCAGCTAGGGTTTCAATTTCTGTATTCTTCCTAAGGTTAAAGAAATGAAATTTTTCTCTCCACACAAAACTGACGACTAGCACTTTTAATATAGTATGCTTAGGGTTTCACACATATACATATCACTATATATATATATATATATATATATATAGAGAGAGAGAGAGAGAGAGAGAGAAAGAGAGAGGTGACCTAACCCTAGTATTAGAGAGAGAAAATTTTTGGCCCATAGTAAAATAAGAAATATTTTATTTCTTATTTAAAATAAGAATTATAATTTTAACTTTAAAATTTTTTTATGTCAAATTAAAATTTGAAACACCCGAACAAAACCCTTAGTTCATTTATTATATTCTATGTCTGTGATCTAATAGATTCATATTTTATTGGCAATGGGCCCCAATCCCATTATAGGCCCATAAGTCATAAGTGGCCTCTAACAAGGCGTTATGACTATCCAAATAATACAAATATCGATAATTTAATTTTAATCTAATAGAACATATTATAATCCCTTTGTCACATAATAGCTTGTTTGAATATAAGTCATGGTCCATGTCAAACTTATATAGTTTAAACACATAATTTCTCAATCACTAAGTAGACCGATAATATCAAATGACATTGATCGCTCCATCAATTCATTTGAACATGGCCATACATTTCTCAGTCCTACTTATCAAATAGCCCAATAGATATCTCTCTCCCTTAAGAGAGGGACAAATTGGATTTTGATTATTCACTATCCTCTGCATGATTCTCATCATATCTAATCATAACCTTTATAATTATCCGATTAAAGATATTGTTTGATTATGTCAAAATATATTGTTCCTCATATAGGATACTGTGATAATCTTAGATCTAAGAATCAATAACATAACTATTATGAGAATACTAATGACATTAACCTATGTAGTATCTCATAGCGGGCCTATCCAATACCTTGTTCTCCAACAAATACCTATAAATTTGATTTATATCACCATATATAATCATCTTATGATTATCAATCAAACACATACTAGTCTTAATTTATCATTATTCCTTTAATGATAAACAACCAGGGATAGTTAAAATAACATTAAATCATTATTTACAAATCTTATTATAATATAACATGCCAATAGTATATTAATTTAAAGAAAACCAAATTTTACAAAATAAAATATGACATTACATAAAGGTCCAAATGTTTGGCCTAAGGCACAACCACTAATATACAATTCACACAAATCATTATTGAGTTGCCTGCTATTGTTTTGAGATGTGGATAACAAGATGAAACAAAAGATACCACTCGTATCAAAATGGAAGAAGCATTGTTTCAAAATGAGAAATCAAAATAGACATAGTCTCTAAACAGAAAAGGTTTAGCCTCAAATGGAAGACACTAAAGTGTCACAGAAGCAGCTGCAGACCCTTTCTAGGCATGCTTATTTACCCACTACTAGATTCTAGCAGGCCAAGCTTATATTAGAGAATATTATAACCAAAATCATAAGTATACATTACTCAGAATCATCATTCAACCAGCATAATCAAAATAGTATAATATGTACATTACACAATTTCTCCTGTTTATAGCATTTCATGAATAAATACACATCATTAAAGTTTTGCCAACATTTAAACACGTTTATACACACATTAGATGAGTTCCATATTCATATAGGGTAGTTTGGTAAGTTTCTAGTTCATTTTAGAAAAGAAAATTCAATAAAATATCAAAAATAGATAGGGTCACTGTGGTCAAATATGAGTGACAGTCGTGAGCCCCATAGTCCATAATTTACTATTCATACATAATGTTATCTCATAGTAGTCAGAAATGAGTTATAGTTGCAAATACAGGGGGTCACAATGGTTAAAAATGTCTGATAACTATGAGTCCTAGTGTCTCGACAATTATTGTACATCCACAATGCTTCCTAGCGACGGTTAGAAAACCCTAATCATCATGAGTCTCACAAAATTCACTTAGTTCTCCCAATAGGATTCCTAATTCAATTTTCTTTGCATTTATGACACAGTTCTAGCCAGATTTAGACCAAATGGTCTTTTAGACTTTTATTTCCTATGTTTCTAGTTTTCATTGACATAAAAAATAATTTAGTTTAGAGTTATATTTAGAAAGTTATGCACAAAATACTATAGGCTGCTCTAAAATTGGATCTAGCAGTAGACTTCTAAATTTGGGACCATATTTGAGTATCTTAAAGATAAAATTAGCTCTAGATTTTTTATAAAAGTTGAATTTTTATGTATTAAGATTCCAATGACACTAAAATTACTAAATTTAAATGTCTATAAGCCAAGTTATGGCCAAAATACTAGGTCTAGTTCAAGTGAACCAAAACCAGAATTTGCCCTATCTATTAATACAAGGCTTAATTTATTTTCCAACACATGAATCAACCTTAATTCCATTATCCATTATAAATGCCATGAAAAAAATTCATACTCAAATCATTTAAAAACATAAAATACGTAATCAATCAAGGTAGTTGTTTCCCATACCTCTAAAGCTTGTAAAATCGCTCCAAGTGCCTCAAACTTCTTCTTTTCCCTTAACTCCAGCTTTCTCCCTAACTAAATCAAAGAATACATAGATAAAGTTTTCAATTTCAGGTATATGTATACATCTCAAAACCTTGGATGCAGAAGAGAAGAGAAAGAATTAATCTCTTACTTAAACCCAATCTTGCTAATCTCTCATTAATTCCTTAGGCGACCAATTGGTGAGATTTTGGTGTGTGAGAAAAAGAGAGAAAACACAAAATGGCTTGCCTCCCCTTCCTCTTCTTAAATCATGTTTATCCTTTGAGCTTCTAGAAGCACAATATGTCAACTCCCAATGGCCCACACTTTTAGATCTTTATCTATTTACAAATTGGCCTCTAGTCTTTCTTCAATTACTTAATTACATGGAATCTTAGCTTTCTTCACATATAAGTCCATGATTTACATGTATTTGCACATACATAACATACTTAAAATAAATTACTGAATTACCCTCTGACGATTTCATTAATATCAATTATGTCCCAAATCTGCACCAACTTACATAACTGTTGTTATTCACTTTGTATATATCCAAAAACATGTCATATTTCTACTGGGATATTATTTGGGGCATTACAAAATATTTTTGGAAAAAAAAAGTGCCAAAAGGCCTTCCATATTTTCTCAAAGTGGCTAAAATGCCTCTTAATGGGTTTTTAGAACAAAAATGCCTCTGAACTTATGGAATTTGTACTAAAATGCCCCTCTATTAACCTATTGTCCATTGATATTTCACATTAGCAGAACTGGTTATTACTTATATGGCATACATGTAAACATGTTTATGCCACACAAGCACCACGTAAGCGCCAGACCCATAATATATTTTTTACTTCTTTTCCCTTGCTTTCTCCCTCCAACAAAGGCCTACTTCAGAGATTTCTTGTGTTTGCTGGAGGGAGAAAGCATGGATCGTGCTTAAGAGTGAAGTGGGAGAAATGAAAAAAAAAAGTAAAAACAAATGTTATGGATCCCATGCTTACGTAATGCCTATGTGGCATAAGTCTACTTACATGTATGCCATATAAGTAGTAACCCATCCTACTAATATGAAATGTCAGCTCCTATATCCCTAAAGTAGACAATAGCTTAACTGAAGGGCATTTTACTACCAATTTCATAATTTTAGGGGCATTTTTGTTCTAAAAAAATTTCAAGGGCATTTTAGGAACTATGAGAAAACATGGTGGGAATTTTAGTACATATTTTCAAAAATATTTAATGGTGGGTCCCTCACGCATGTGGCACTTATATGGTGCCACATTAGTACTGTTACCTTGAACTAGACAACAGATTAATAAAAGAGCATTTTAATGCCACTTTTAGAAATTAACCATTTTTGTTTCAAAAAAAATCTCAAGCCATTTTAACCACTATGAGAAAATGGAGGGCATTTTAGTAAATTTTTCTATTTTAAAAACATATTCCAAAAAATTTTAATCATCAAATAATTTAGACCCCACAAATGGATCGAATCAAAACTAGTCATAAATGGGTTGGACAAATTATAGGTTAATCCACATATTAATCCAAATATATTAGGTCATGAATTGATCTATTAAACCTATTTACTTTTCACCTAATCACATAAACTAATAAATAAACCTAAAAGTTCACCCATAGAAACAAGCATAAGCCCCAAGATTTCGTATCTTTAATAGTAAACTCCATAACAAATTCGTTGATGCAATTGGATCCAAATATTATCAAACTCTAATTTTTGGTTCATCCAAATATATATCAATTTCTTATTAATGTCTATGAAAATAGTCAAAATTGAGATTATCTTTTAAGCTAGGCTCTTTTTGTATTAATGCATCTAAAGTTGAATTCTTGTATAGATATGCATTAAAAAAATATAGAATTTTTTTTAATTTATTTACATTCTTACTTAGTAACATTCTCATCCCCAAATAATTTTTTTAAACTAAAATTCACAAAGTCAAACTTAAATCTAAGGTCTAAAATAACTGCAGATGAGACGATGATACAATAACATTCCTAATATTGATCAAATTTTTGATACATTGTACGAGCCATTTATTTCATGCATTTATCTTTACTCCTTTTATCCTCTGTTAACAACAAATGGATTTTCCAAACACTAGCAAAATACACATATGCACTGAGATATTGAGCTCTGGAATCAAGACTTGTAATTTCTTCAAAAGGTTTTAATATTTTATGAATTTTTTCAACCAAACTCCATTAAACCTCACTTAGATTCCAAACATAATTTGGATCCACAATACCTAATTGTGAGAAACCACACATATACAAAATAGCTATATCAAGCATGATATTGGCAGAATTCCACCTAGTTAGACAATTTAGCCACAAGCCTTTGGAGGAATCACAACATATTCGGTTTGCACATTCACAAATTTTAATTTGCCTACTTTTTGACCTAGTCACATATTTCACCCCTTTTTTACTAAATGCAACAGCTTTTTTGATCATTTTCAAAATCTCTTAAATAATAATAATTAAAATATAAGCTTCACAATGCACACAAAAGAAATCATCGTATATGAGAAGGAAAATAATCATGCAAATTAATTTGATTTATTAATAGTTCTTGCATATTGTCATTATTTCTCACATTATCTAAAGCAATGGTGAAGGTTTTCTTCTCTATTCCCCAAAACTTTATCTTTTCAAACAATTTCTCAAACAATTTAACAACATTATGTGGGAGAGGAACATTGAAAAAATTCATTATTTTAGAGAACAATTTTCAATTTTATCCACAAATAAGCAGTCAAGAAAAAATAATCTTAAGATGTATACAGGGTCCACATTTGCCTTATCAAACATATTCTATCCCATACTTCAATCAAAAGATTCTTAAAAATATTCCTATAAATCAAGTTGTACTAAGGATATATGATTAAGTTACAAAGCAAGTTGTACTACAAGGATATATGATTAAGTTACAAAGATAAAAAGGTTGCAATTCACAAACACTTAATACATTATAAAAATCATAAAATGGCCTTAACTTAACAAAGAAAGACTTCATTTTTTGTATATATAATTTGATTTATATTCATAAACACAAGACATAATTATGCTAGAACCAACATTTGTCTTAAACTCAAATCTTCACATTCATACCCGAGTAACGTTGTCAAAATGAATAAATTATTGAACAATGGGATTCAATCAATTGAAAACCTCAAAAACAAAAATGAAAAAAAGGGATTCAAAGATATTACCAGATACTATAGCAATATACAGTCTAAGTCAAGAGAGACCTTAATTGCTAAACAAACATAGATTAGCCAAAGCTACTTTTTAAATTTCAAAATAAATAGATTTCATATTTTAAATTATTAATCGAAGAAGATGATAAAAATTAAATTACCTAAAATAGAAAATAACATTCAACAAAAACCTTAAAAATTGCAAAGAAATTAGGTGGTAGAACTTACTTTAAATCTCGTTGGTGATCGAAGTCGGCTTAAATTCATTGATTAGTGGTTATTTTTAGTTGATTGTTAGCAATCAAGAGGTGATAGGTGGTTTATAGGTTTTAAATGACAAAAGATAGTAAGAGATGAAGAAGGAACAAAAGAGCATAAAATTCTTATGTATTTTGGTTTTATAGGTCAAATGGGTCAACCCATGATGCATCCCATTTGAATTAATATAGATCTATCTAACTCAACCCATTTTTTTTAGGTTTATAGGTCAAGTCAAAATTTGATAAGTCTATCAAATATCAACCTAAAAACATCAATTTCAAGCCATTCACAGGTTAGAAATATAAAAATTAAACAAATTGTTCAAATATAAGTTATAATAACCAAACATAAATTGCAAATATCCAAATAATCCATATAATATAAGTTTCAAGCATTCAAAAAAATCATTTAACATGGTGAACAATCATCACCAATCATCATAATGTATTGTACTAAACTAATAAACATTAATTCCTAAATTAAATATTCTTAGAATAAAGGTTCAAAATATTCTTCAAGAGCAAAACTTTTAAGCTTGAGATACAATAAGTGATAAATACTATGGATGCATAAAGTATATTACCACCACACCACTAATCTAGCATATTATAATCATGGACTAAGAGTAAAAAATGAATAAAAATTTACCTATAACTAGTGAAATTCAAGGAGAATTACATGTATGCAGGGAAAAGGACGATTAAGCTCAATATCTCTAATTCGTGATGGTATACCACATAAAGCAACGAAACCTTTTTATCCCTAGTTGGGCATGTGCATTTGGGGCTTAGAGTCATATCCTTTTGTGTGCATGCTTATGTCCATTTGGACCTATCTTCTTAAGTTGTATAGACCTATATCTAGGTTCATTTAGACTTTTCAACCTGACTTTCACCAATTGTTTCATGTCACTTTCACCTACTTTAAAACATTTTCTTTTTCTTTTTCTTCTTCTTCTTCTTCTTCTTCTTCTTCTTCTTCTTCTTTATGACAACTCTATTTGTGATATTAAAAACTTTATTTTTCACCAAGAAAGGCCAAAATCATAACCTCTTTTTTGCTCACCTCAATAAGCCTTTTTACGCACCCAAAACTTGGGTGAACCTTATGTTGAGAAAATTTGCAAGCATCAAGTATTTAAGAATAGTGAGGGTAAATTTCTACTTTTTTAAGGTAGTATTGAGCATTTTTGGGAACTAAACCTGTAGTGCCCTTTTTAGTAATCCTTTTAACATCAAACATATAACATGAATGCACTATAATCAAATGATCTAGTCTTTACTTAACAACATTGTACAAAGATCTTATAAGAAATCTAAAACCATAACATAAAACTTTACTGTAATACTTCACTTACATAAGTGTCTTTTTAAACATTACAATATTTAAAGTTTACTAAACATCTATACTATACAAAATTTCCAACACAATTTAAAACCTAATAACCAAAAAAACCCAAAATGAATATTGAAAGTTACTATACACTTCTAGTCTCTCTCCTATGATTTGTGTTGGTCGTCTTGCTGCGGATATTATCCCTAAGAAGAAATCCTAGTTTGACAACCTACATAGATAAAAACTCGTGCTAAGCTATATAGCTTAGTGTGGAACATAAAACATGTAGATGACCTCTTGCAAAAGTCATCAAAAATCACATACACATAAAAACATATAATTAGGTATACAACTACTCTCTTTTTTAGCCCATAGGAATATAATCATGGCAATTTCAGGTAGTACTTAATCTCATATATTTCTTATATCTAATGCCAATTACTACTAACATTCCATTTTATTATTTATTCTTAAGAATAATCATATACATTTCACATACTTTCAAGATTCCTATAGTTAACTCTTGATTAGGCACATTGGCTTACTAATCTTTCTAGAATGCATGGCAATATCAATCTAAATTAATAGGAAAGTCCATTTATAAATCATATCACTTTAGATTAATTAACTGTAGTCCCTATGCATACATAAATACTAATAATTTTCCATGCCATAAGCATATGTGTTTCATTTTCCATGTACCAAGGTGTATATTAACTATCTTAATTAGTTGTCATTCTTGTTATACCATTTCATTAGCTCTTTGGATATTGTTCTAATTTTCCTAGTGCATGTATATATTAATTTACCTCTATATCAAACATATAATGAATCTTGCAATCGTTAACATGTCATTCCTTTTTATATTTGGATACAGTTTCAATTTACTATTACATTAACATCCTAATTTACTTCTATCTCATGCATAAATTGCATACATATGCTGTGAGTTCATAATCCATTTATGTTTACATAAAGAAGTCACACATATCATTATTCAATGTTAAGCAAGTAACATGTAGCTATAAGGAATACATCTAGACAATATAACTATTGAAAGACATCACATTTCATATATATAAATACATGTAACTTGTATTCCTAGGTATAGGAAACACTTGGGAATTACCTCAATGATTTCATAACTTTAACATACAAGGAGTCACGCAAGTCAATTTAACAACATCAAGCAAGTAACATAAAACTATAGGGAACATACATTCACCAATACAATTATTGACAAGACATTAATGATGTACAATTTCATTATGTATATAACTTATAATTCTAGTATGTACATATGATACTATATGCTGTAAATATACATAAATAAAATGTAACCTCCTTTAGTATCATGTTTTCCATATACAATATAGAGTTTCATAATAAAATAATATAAAGATCAAGTTAAGGATTATTATATGCCGTTATCTTTAGTTTTACGTGATACTTTTCTATACTTATATTAAGCCTGCACTTTTTTAAAGAAGTGGATAACAAGCTAAACTATAGCACTCAAACATACAAATAAGATACCCAAAAGTATTAAAATTTAGACCCAAATGGGGCTGAAACTATACTATATTAGGACCTAAACGGGATTGAACTATACTATAAATCAGTCAAGCGGACCCAAATAGGGTTGGGTAATAACCTAAATGGGGTTGGTTTACGATCCAAATGGGGCCATTTCTATACTTTATAATCCAAATAGGGTCAAAACTATACTATAGCAGCTGCAAATTACCCTTATAGGCATGTCTATCTATCCATAACCTAGACACAACACATCCAATTAAATCTCTTTGCTTTGTCTTTCTTTACTTTACTTTACTTTGTTCAATCATATACATATATGTAAATGTACGTTCATGTATAACTATGTGCAAGGTAATCATATACATGTTCCTGTATAAACTTTCTATAAGCATGATATCATGTAGACGTTTGAATACTAATATTCTGTACTTGAAATCAGTTTAAAGGCATGTAACTCTTTCATGTGTATGATGATGATACTTAACATGATGTTATATTGAGTTTCTTTAATCAAATGATGTGTGTGCACATGTTTGTAGCATATTTACCCTTGAAGTATACCATATAATTAGAACCACTTAATAGCTTGTTTATATGATCATATATGCACACACACATACTTTACTATCATCCCTATATGATATTTTCATTACAACTATAATTATATGAAAACATTACATATGCACATTATTATTTTACAATTACACTTCTATACACACACCTATTCAAAGACATGCAATCACATTGTTGTACCATACTTGTAAACATGTAATTCTGTAAGATTACACAGTCACAAGATAATGTCAAGGCATATGCATTCTGGCATGAATATACTATTTCATATAAACAATTAAGGTCATATAAGTATACCTATATACAAGTCATAAAACAAACATGTTACTTTGAGTTTCATGAATATCTTTACAATATAGAGCTAGCATCCATTTCAAAATTCATAGTACCATAAAATGTTTCACTCTACATGAGTCATGTATACTTGATTATGTGTAACTTAAGAACATACATACACACACACACACACACAAATATATGTGTGTGTGTGTATATGTGTGTGTGTGTGTGTGTGTGTATGTATGTATGTATGCATACACACAAACATATGCATATATATATATATATATATATGCATATGTGGGTGTATGCATACACACGCACACACACACATGCACACACACACACACACACACACACACACACACACATACACATGCATATACATGCACACACACACACACACACACATATATATATACGTAGATATACACATACATATACATATGTATGTGTGTATGTATATATATATATATATATGTATGTATGTATGTATGTATGTATGTATGTATGTATGTATGCACACATGCGCGCACGCACGCGCACACACACACACACACACACACATATATATATGTATGTGTATACACACACATACATACATATGTATGTATGTATACATATGTGTGTGTGTGTGTGTGTATACATACACACACACACACACACATACATACATACATAAATACATACACACACACACACACATATACACACACATATATATATATATATATGTATGTACATACATACATATATCTATGTATATATGTACATACATACATACACACACACACATATGTATGTATATATGTGTGTGTGTGTGTGTAATACATACATACATACATACATATGTATATATGTATGTATGTGTACACACACATATATATGTATACATATATATATGTACATACATATTTGTATACATATATATATATATATATATTGTGATTCCTTATTTAAAACACACATTTAAATCTTAATTTTAACTTAGTAAAATGTTTTAATCTAGAAGTTACTACAAAAATAGAGTATTATACTTTTCGACAAACTATCAATTCCTAAAATTAACTTCCTTTTTCCATCTTCAACCTATAAATATGTTAATCCTTAACTAACCTTTAACCCCCAAACATCTTGATGAATTCAAATAACTTTAAAACTGAAACATGCAATGTTCTATGTGCTAATTACCTATCCTCTCAACACTATCATCTTAATTCCTAATAGAATCAAACACATGGAAGTTGTCAAACATAGATCCCATACCCATAACTCATGTCTATATCCTCTTAGCCCATCCATTACCTTTCATCATCTAAACCATTACACAACAAGCACATGCAAAAGGAACAACTCTCATATCTCATATCTATAAACTATATCTCCACCCTAAAATGCAGCCATTACTCATATATCTACATCTTAACACAAAACAATTACATGCATAAAGAATGAAGTTTCCAAACCTGACATGCAACACCAAATCTTTCATCAAATCCTCTTTTCCTTCATTTCTTCTTCTTTCACTCTTTTTGCTTGCTTATATTCTTAAAGACATCTTCAATCAAGCCTTCCTCATATGCATGATGATGGAAATGACAGAATGTTCTTTGGATGAAGGGGTCAGATTTACAAGAAAGAAGAGAGATGAATTTACAGATTTTTAAGAGAGAGAAGTAGGGAAATTATAGATTTTAGAAAAAGAGAAAAGGGAAAGTGTTTTCTTTCTTTTCCTTTACAAATGTCGGCCCTCACCTTTAATCCCCTCTTTTATACTAGATTTTGTGAGGTTAAGTAGGAAAATGACATCATGCATGGCCCATAAGCAAATGCTCTTATAATCCTTTTTTTTCTCATACTACAAATACACCCCAACTATCTTTCTTATATTAAAATTGACCCAATAATAATACTTTTTTTCCAATAATACAAGGGCAAAATAACTATTTTACCCACTTACACATAAAACAATTATCCTCTAACTCTTATCTTATAACACATTAAATAATAATTAAGTACAAATTAACCATATTACCCTTATAATTTCCATGAATTCTCCTAGGGCCTATTTTGGGTCCTTACAAAACCTCAATATTTTTTGGTTTACTCATTAAGATTTGTGTCCTCTAACTAAGCAATTTGTTGTCATTTTAGGTTTCCAATTTACTTTTTTAGATTTGCTTGTTGTCGAATGTCATGCTTGACTATTCCTAGGACGTAGCCCATACTTTGTAAGTTTTGCCTATAATTACTTAAAAGCTTGTACCTAACACAATTTACTACCTAACTAGTCAAAAGCAATTTACTTGTTCATTATACAACAAAAAAAAATGCTTTTTACCAATGGATTTTTACCAGCAGATTTTGGTTATTTACCGACAAAAAGTGGCCTTACCGATGGTTTTTTATTAATTTACCGATGGATTGAATTCGTCCGTAAATTGCTACCGATGGAAAATTCCATTAGTAATATTACTGATGAATTTTACAGACAGATTTATTAAAAATATTCCGTCGGTAATTTTATTAAAAATCAGTAGGATGTTTTGTCGCGTTGACTGACTACCGACGGAATTTGGTGTCGGTAAACCGTCAATAAATTTAATAAATAAAAATTTTAATTCATTTTAGTATAAATAGCGATGAATTGTTTCCGTCGGTAATTTTATTGGAAAAATATTTAATATTTATTTTAAATTTATTAAAATATCAGTGATGGATTTTTTCGTCTGTAATTTTTCGGTAACATAATACTTTTATATATAATTTTTTTCAAAAATTACATTTTTTCCGTTTTCGTTCAAATATATATACATCTAAAAATATAATAAATATTATCATTTCATAGATCAAAAAACAAAAGTTACAAAATATCGTTATATTTCCCAAATGTATAGCACACACAATCAAATTTATGACTAATAGAACTAAAAAAAACTATATAACATGAAAAATGGAACCTTTTGTGTTCACTATCTATATTAAGTAATAGAACTAAAATTCTTACACCTCATCTGAAAAGGTGTTGCCTCGTTTTTTGGAAATCCACAAACTACTAGAGTTAGGTGAAGCGAAGACAAGATGTGAAACTGTGAAACAAATGCAAGCATAGTAAGAAACTTTTAAATAAAACAGAAAACATGTGTAGGAACTATTAACATAAACTTTCTTCAAAATTACCAAATGAAAGCAAACTAATATTCATCCAAAATCAAGATCATAAGACTTGACTTTAATTTATTCTAGTTGTCATGCATCACTTAAATTATTTGAACTCTGCAAGAACATCAAAGATGGTAATAAGCCCAGATATTCACTCATCTATTTTGCAAATCAGATAGATTTTCCAACTACTATGAAGTGTTAAATACATGTCTTAGCATCCTTAGCTCACATGATACTTGAGGTCTGAATCAAATATTAAGTTAAAAGTATAAATGATTGGAGCAATTATATAGTACATGATTGACAAGTAATTTTATTTAAGGAAGCAAATTCATAAAGACACTAAACTTTGTTTAATTCATTTTATACGAGTAAAGAAAAGAATTGGCTACTGCTGGATATAAATCCAGTGGTATCACAATATGATTGATGGCTGAATTAAATTGAGTAATTTCTCTAACTACATACCTTATTTCACTAGCATAAACACGTACAGCCCCATCTTTCATCCTAAAGTGATGCTGCAAAATATTTCAAGATATATATGAAAAAAAAAAATCCAAAAGAGAGACGAATACTAGCTCTCACACACATAGCTGACTTATAGAAAGTTCAGAAGAGAACCATATCAGTAACTAACCTTTAATTTCTTATTTCCATTTTCACCAATTGTCTATATTGAATGCAGCATCTCTCCCAATTAATTACACCAGCAAATTATGAAGTTTCACACATATTACAGTAAATTAATTTTTAATCTCAATGAGTTTTCAAGATCTGATTATTAATATAGAGTTTAAGAACAAAGATAAGAAAAGGGAAACAACATGGATTGATTATTAAAATAAGATTTACACATTCAATTACATGACATGAATACATAGTAAAAATAACCAAATTGAGAATTCATAGCATGAAATCAAGTTTATTGCAGTTCTTCACAAAGTAATAAGCAAAATTAAAAGGTTTTAAATCTAAGAAACAAATTATACAACTATAATAGTATTAATATCTTAACCACTATGATACTATATTTTTTTTAGAAGATTGTAGCTGCAAAGTTTGTTTAATCTCAATCTTGGAAAAAACAATAAGAAAGCTCAGTCATTTTTGGATACATGATCAAGAGCTCATCTTTAAGCAAAACTAAAACTCAACTATATTTTTCAATAAAATAATTTCTCACTCCTAAACAGCATAAGATAGCACACTCCATTGAACTTACAAAATAAAATAATGTCTCATAACATTGAAACTTCCAGTAAAATGGAAGCATAAAGTCTGGCAGCATAAAAAATATGGAATATCATTGATCAATCAACCATGCGATAAATTCAATATAAAAAATGCTATAGAAAGAAAGTCAGCAATTCATCAATTTCGTAGCTCGACAATTCATTTAAAAAAAAGCAACAGAAAGCAAAGAGGAGATATTTGCCTGAATTTGTCAACTTCAATAGTTCGACAATTTTATCAATGGTTGCCTCAAATAAATATAGCATAAAAGTTCCAAATTCTATGGAAATCTCTCTCTGTGTGTAAGATAAGTAGCATTAATCTGAACACACGCCTAGATTAAACATACAAAATAGCAATGGAATTACAAATTCTATTCTAACATCCAAATTTAGATCTTCTAGCATAGAACAAGGCTCAAAGTCTAGTGCATTATCCCTGATTCTACTTACAGAAATTGAATAAATAAGAACAGAGAAAGCAACAATTTATTGTACACAAACAACTAAAAAACCAAATTTGGATTTCTTTTCCCTTTCTTCCTCAGTGTTAGATCATAACAAGTAATGCACCGCATCAATGTCATATAGTGTACTGTATCTAAGAGAAGTAACAAGAAAAGCAGTTTACCTTTGACATGGCAAGCCCTGCGACCTATGTTTCTCCATCAACAGATCTATCATAAAGTATCTGTATGCATCCCCACCTTAAATGAAACCTTTTCAAGCAGATAAAATAGATTTTAAAGGAATAGTTGAACAGATTTTAAAAGCAGTTTTATGTCTCTTTCGCATTATATATTTCAATGTGGTAGCAAGAATACTATACTATATTTCAACATGGTAGCATGAATACATATAGTAGCACATATTAGCAATGATTATAATAATCAATAGAATTGAATAGTTAACAAGAATCCTAAATATCAAAAAGACATTAAAGAGATAAACCATTTAAGCTAAAAAAAATATCACTTATTCAAAGAATAAAAACCAGTAAATAATCATGCTATTACCACATGCTCATCAGGAGGTTCACGTGGAGTTGTATATTTCCGCATAAAACAAGTTGGCTAACTATTTAACAAGAAGGAAAGGCTTTGATGACATACCTGGAGTTATATATTTTCGCATAAGATGGAATGAAACATCCCTAACCATAACAAAAGTGAACAAAGTGAAAATGCAGCTATAAGCTGTCAAGCTCAAAATTATCTAGTAGGATTCTGTAGTCTGTTATATATATATATTCCAGATTTCTATAATTGGTTATATATATACGCACATAATTGAACACATTTATTTATCATCTTTTGAATATTTAAATGCTTATATTTCAACTTACATTATAAATTGAAAAAATATGCTTTTGTCAATGTTAGTGTATATATCCACGTCATTATCAATATATATGTGTTTAAGTATAAAAACTGACAAATATTTGGACATTCTTGTTAAGGTGTTTGTTCTAGAAAATGTACTCAATATATTCTCCACCAAATTACTAGCTTATATATATAACATAAAAACTTTCCATTAAAGGGCAAGTGCAACGTAACATGGTTGAGATAAATGAAGTAAAATGGAGTGCAATAATTTCTTCATCCAACTACAATTTACCATCCATTTTGCTATCTGTCTCTCTATTGATAGAAATACATGAATAGATGGTAAGAAAGAGAATATTAAAGTGAAAAGGCCAAACGAATACAAGGTTGAAAGAAACATTAACTTAGGAGTATGCAAAAAGAAAAAGAAAAAGAATACAAGGCCAAACGAATCAATCCATTTTTAATTATAAATTAGGAGTACCTACATAATCTATAAATGCATTAGCCTCCTAACCTTTAGTTGATACTGTCTGAAGTATCAAAAAAGACATGAGAAACTAAAATTAATTTCTGTTAAATACGCCTTAACTGTTAAAAATTGATTCAAAATCAATAATTCAATTAACTAAGTATTGGTCATGATTTTTCTACATGTTTATAATGGATTAAGGTAGTTGATAGACGTTGATAGACACGAAGACAGAGGCAGCAAGTGAAACCATAGCAGTAGTAGCTAGACACAAAGACAAAGGCAGCAAAAACTGATAGATGCTGACCTCCACCAGGAGAGATAAAAATAGATGTTTTATCCAAGTAGAGAAGCAAAAACAGATGTTCAAATCAACAGATATCATTTCAACATAGCTGCAAATTTTAATTATAACAGTAGCAGAGTGACTTACACAAAATACGGAAAACACAACTACCAAAAGAAATCAAGAATTAAACCCGACAAACCCCTATGAAACCCACATCTCTAAACCTGCAGTTCACAGTAGAACCTGCAGACCAAATTAACATAAAAAATTTCAACAAAACTACCAATTAGAACCATTAACAAGCTTATCAAAATAAGAGCAGAACAACATTAATATCACCCTACACAAGCTAAATACTAGTCACCCATTAAATCGATAAGAAGAATATTCTGCAGAGCATAAGATGCAACCCCTAAACATGGAAATAAGAACTCAGCAATAGATCTGATGATTTATGTAACTAATTTCCTAACTGACAATTGATTTCATTTTCCTTGACAGTTTAGCAAAGTATGCCATTCCACTTTGTCAAATGATATATTACTAAAAAGTAAGAAAACTATACTTCAATACTATGCAGCTTATGAAGTATTCTATCCAAGTAGAGATAAAAATCTATGGCATTTGGAGAGATTTTCTCAAGAAAATAGTATTGGTTCTACAATAAAAAAACCTGCAAATTCTCTTCGGTTATATTAATGATTATTCTCAATGCTAGCAACTCACAAGTCACAAGTGGAGATCTCTTTTTTCTTCTTGAAAAAATAGGGAGAATGGTTACCTTCTTCATATGGGTTTTAATTTCAGACTTGCGGTCTTTAATTGAAAAAATATTGAAAAACACTGACCTTTACACATCTTCTCAGTGCAGAATCCAATCCCCAGCCATGCACCAAATCATTCTACTAACACATTGTTAAAGAATAATTATAAAGATCAATTACAAAACGAGAAACATTGGAATGCGACTTGTATTTAGACTGATGACAAACTGTAACCACTATAACTATAAGAAAATTTTGAAAATACTTTCCAAAAGTATATATTAATTAGACTTTCTGCTCTAAATTCAAAATATCAATTTGTTTTTTTCAACAGACTAGACATATAATTAACTTCTGAAAATGCTATACTGTCTCACAATCATTAAAAACCCAAATTAAACTGTTACAGTGATCAAAATACAGAAGCTACCTCTGATGTCGAATCCATAGCTAATATTGCACGCGACGGTGTAACCGTAGCAAGACAACGAGTTCCAGTAGCTAGTTTTGATTTTTGCTCTTTTAAATTGTTTCTATAAAAACTAGAGGATATCAGAAACCTGCGTGTTGGCAGCATCGTTACTCTTATGAAGCCACTGGACAACAATTATCTTTGAGGAGCTTCATTATCTGCCTTAATCATCTCCTAAATGAAATAAGATGCAACTAGTCCCTGTGTTCATTTTATGGACTAGAAGAAAAGCAGAAAGCAACACCATAGAGATGAGAGGCAACGGTGACAGTGAGGGAAAACGAACGAACAAAAAGGATCCAAAAAAATAATTATCAGTACAGATGAGAGGTAGAACACCAGTGACAGAGGGAGATGAGTGGCGGCCGGCATGAAGGAGAGGGTCAGATTCAATGAGAGAGAGCAGCGGCTTATTACGCGAGGGAGAGACAGAACAGAATGAGATAGGTATTTTTTATTTAGTTAAAATTATTTTATTAACATTAAATATAAAAAATTTTAATAAATGAATACCGACGGAAAAAATCGTGGCAACAACTACAACTCCGTCGCCTTAAATTTCCATCACTAATCCGTCGCTAAAACCCACCAAAAAATTTTTGCATAATTTATCAACGGAATAAAAAATCGTCGCCATTTCTGTCGGTAAAACTTCAAAAAGTCAAATGTTGTTTGTATTACCGATGGAAACTTTGTCGCTATATAAGTTTAAGGCTAAATTTGATTACCGACATATGTATCTGTCGGTAAATAGGTCGCTAACAATTGGTGCCAGCATTTCCCCGCCAAATATACCGATGAATTATTAATTCCATCGATAAAAATATCGTCATTTATCAAATTTAATTTTTATCTACATTATCAATTTGGTTGGTAATCGTCGGTAATATCTTACTTTTACCTACAGATCTGAGTTCGTCATTAAAATCGATTTTTTTTTGTAGTGACGCCTAGCTTTTTAGTAATGAATGATAAAGAAACATTATATGATTATGGACTTCTAAAAATTATCAATTACATTTATCGATGAAGAAACCCATTTCCTTTTATTTTGGTCAAGACATTGTTAGGCCTATATGCTTTGAAGAAAGGGACTATGACATTCTTTCGTGACTATACCTACTTTTATTGCAAGCAACTTATCATGTTTTCCTTGCTAAAATTATTTTTACGCTCTAACTTTTGGGTGACATGCCCTTACAAGTTTTCACATCATCTGGCAACCTAATTAATAATTAATCATTTTAATTCCAATATTTATCAAATCCCATACATTTTATATACATACAATTTCTTACATTCCTTGCTTCACATCATCAATTAGGAATTAGTATCCATTCACATTCGACCTCCTAGTTTCTCCCTCATAGGATGAGGATTCATCGTTTAGGAAATTTATTGTGATATTTTCTTGGTTAGGAAATATAGATAACCATTTTTTCCGAGGCCCCCACCAATATGTGAATGAAACATGATTACTTTTGCATTCACTTATGGGGGTATTATGTTGTCGTGATACTAAAGGTCTTTTCATAACTCTATCTTTATTTTTTTAATGTGATGTGTAATTTATAAATTTTTTCCCTCTGTACTTGAAGTGTAAAATTAAATAATAAAATATAAAATATAAAAAGTATAAAAATATAGAAAAGAGTAAAGCAGCTTTTTTTTCATTAATATAAAAAAATAAAGGCTCTCCTTATCGATTAGTTATCTAAAATACTCTAATGTGTATAAACATAAGAGACTAATCCTGGATTATTATTTCTAGATTTAAAAAATTTGTAGGTGTTGTTTGGTTAGTTGTCCGCAAATAACTATATAGACATTCAATACATCCATACTTAATTTATCTAATATTGGCATTAAACAAATTGATTGCATTTGAGTAAAATTCCCTTGCTAATCAGCTCTCATGGATTTGATTGATTGAACATTTTCTCTCGTCTCTTAATTTTTCCTGGACCATTCGTTTTTTGGATTTTAACCCAACGGAGTCTCCTAACTTTGCTTAGTTGCTCAATCTTTCGATTTTGAACTTAGCGAGCATTTTTTTCGTAGAAGAACTTCTTCAACCTATATCACAATTAATCTGTTCATTGAACTTATTCCCTTTAATGTCGAGCAAGCAAATGACAGCCTCTGGTAGTATCTTCTCGATAACATAGAGACTTCCCTAGTTAGGCTTGAACTTCCATTTCAAGTTTGAAATCGAAGTTTTACATTGATATAACATTAGATCACATTCCTTTAGAATTCTTATCTTGACTTTTTTTTATTAGAGGCTTTTTCCATTCTCCTGTAATATAACTAATTATGATACAAGTCTCGCATCTTTTTCTCCTTAAGCAAAGCCAATTGTAGGTATTTTTTTCCACCCAATCTAATTTGATGGTAGTTTTCTTCCTAATAACCTTAAGGACTATATTTGCAAAGTTATGAGTAGGACACTTATATTCCATACACTAGTTAAAATGAGGTAGCCCTTATTAACATCCTAGCAATGGTTCGTGATAAAGCACGATTTGTTTTTATCTGTAAGAAGGAGAACTGACAGTTGATGATCCTATCAGATGACAGAATATGCAAGGAAGAGTGCCCGATCGGATCCGGATGTTAACACTCCAAAGTTTAAGTTAGTAGCTTTTAGAGAAAGAGTATTTAGAGAGAGAGAGAGTCTCAGATAGTCAATACCTGAAACCATTGTGTTTTAGGCTATTTATAGGAGTTCTTTGGGAGGGTTACTTGAGTACCTTGAGGCGTGATAACTGGCATTAGAGTAGGTGCGCGGCGATATGACAAGGAGTAGGTGTGTCTTGATATGACAAGAAGCAGGTGAAAGGTATGGGCGCTTTCTTGTGTCAGTGGACTAGATAGGACAGGGCATCCCATCAGTCCGATCGGATACCGCGCCTTTATATCTTGTCGTCCAGCTCATGTTTTGTCTTTTTTGTTAATGGACTTTGGGCCCTACTGAGCATTGTTGGACCGACCTGACTGGGTTTTGGAGATATTTTTTTCGTAGTTATCACTTGTTCTTCCTCCAAAGGGTCTAATCGAACAATTTAAGCCTTTTGGCAGGTTTTTTGAATTTTTGGGAGGCGTCCATTTGAAGAGACACGTCCATTCAGTTTAGACAGCTATTTTGCATTTAATGCCGCATGTGTTTCTAGAATGGCGCTTCGTTCTTCATAACCGCAGTAATGAATCGAGAACACGTGGCATCCATCCAACATTGAGGGTTTGAAGTATTCTGAAAGCTTTTTGCCTATAAATAGGCAAATTTTAAGCGTTTTTCCCTCATTTTTCAATGATCCTTAGCAAAATTCTGTCAAATTTCTTTGTGAACTTTGCTATTTAACACCTTTGCCAAAAACTTCTTGAGGGAAGTACTTCAAATTTCGAAGAATTTCAGAGTATCTGCGAGATCACCTAAGTAAGTAAACAATCGCTGCCTTTGATTTTCTTTTTCATTCATCGTATATACTCTTTTACTTCTCCCTCCCCCCCCCCCCCGCCAAAAATGGCTTCGAGCAGTAATCAGCCAATAGATAGAAGTTTTCTTGAGGATTACAAGAATTGGAAGCCTCTCGCTCATCCTTCTCAATTGACAGAAGAGGAAGTGGAGAGAATTTCTTCTCAGTATCATTTTTCTGCAGAAGTGTCAGTGATGGCTTACCCGAAATCCATGGCAATGATAGAGGGGCCTTTTGGTAGTGAAAAGAATGAGTGGTTCATCTGCCATTTGTGGAGTTTGGATGCAGGGATGAGGCTTCCCTTCAGTGCATTTGAAGTGACGATTATTAGGGGCTATAGAATTGACCTTAATCAGTTGCATCCGAACGGATGATGGACGGTGGCCTACTTCAAAATTTTGTATAAGATAAAAGCGGTGGCTCCAACTCTAGATCTGTTCACCCATTTCTTTTACATATTCGGTCGAAGTAACGAGTTGGAGTGCTTTCTCACCAGCCGATAGCGTCGAAAGCTCATCACAGTTCCTTCCTCAATGAAGGGCTTTAAGGAGAGGTACTTTTTAGTGGGGATGGCTGGTGGATTTGGTGCGTTGTTGATCCAATCGGATGTAGCTGTTGCTTTGAAAAACCAAGCTGTCGGACAGTCTATCTATGAGACCAACATTGAAAAGTTGTTGAGTGTCGTGCCAAGGCAAGGGAAATCCTACGACTCCAATTATCTTTTGGGCACTCCGGTCAGGCCATCAAACTCCGATGCTACCATTGATGCAAAATCATGAGCATCGAGGTTGGAATGTGGGAGAAGTGCATATATAGATAATCATGCATTGCATGTTCATGAAACATATCAACCGGAGAAAATACTTACCTTTTATTTTTGTGATGCAGCTGCAGACGTGATGGCTAAGGGAGACGACGTCACTAAACAATTAGCCAACCAGGCTAAGGCTGGAATCGAGGTAGAACGGGCCACTAAAGAGGAGGGGAGATCGAAAAAGAGAAAGTTCATGCCTTCTTCAGAAGCTCAGGCTTCCGATCCCTCTGCAAGTGCTCCCATTTCTCATCCTCCTCAGACCCTTCCTGGATCCACTGCTGCTCAGCCTTTATCGGAGGTTTAACGCCCCCTTCGGTGTTTCCTTTTGAGGGATGAAACTGATTCGGAGGAAGAGCAACCAACTCTACTTCGGAGGGGATTAGCTAAAGCAAATGCGCCCCCGGTAGATGAAGCTGCTCAAAGGAGGATCGAAGAGGTAGCCAGGAGAAAAGCTGCCAACCTGGTAGCCGCGGTGGATGCGAGGATTTTTGCAAGAGGCAAGGAACCCATTCGGGAAGAGTCAGTTCAGAGTGCCTTCCTAAGAATCTCTGAGAGGCGGGCCACATCGCTAGGAGAGATTTTGAAAAATAAATTTGACGACAGCTGGTATATTAATAGTAAGGCGGTATCGAGCTTTCTATGCAGGGTATGCTTCAAGAGAGCGACTTCAAGGCAATGGGGGATCCCAGCACACTTGCTCGAGAGTGTAGCCTTTTTCAGCAGCAAAGCCTAGAGGTATTTTTCAAAATTTTCGTTATGAATGATCTTGCCTCGCACTTGCTTCTATCCGTTGTCTTTTTGGTTAATTGACCCTTTTTCCCCCTTTTATCTTTCAATTAATAAAGAGGGGTTTGCATTTGCACGGCATGGCTACTTTTTACCGAGGAAAATGGAAAGATGCCGATCAGGTCAAGAGAGAGACAAAAGCTAAATATGATGCGGCTAGGAAGGAATCTTTGCTTGCCCAGTCAGAGGTTGACAAACTGAAGAAGGAGGCCGCTCTTCTTTCTCAAGACCTGAAAGCTCGGTAGAGAGAGGTAGACCATCTTAAAGGGGACGTAGCCCGTTTGACTGTCGAAAATGCCTTAGAGCAGAAATTTAAAGAAGAGGCAGCCAGATTGAGGAGGGAGTGCGCGCGTCTGTCTATCGAGTGTTCAAAGGCCAATGATGAGCGCAGCGAGAGGGATTCATTGCAAGCTACCTTAGTGGAAAGAGAGATGGTGTGGGGTAAAAAACTTGAGGGTGAGCTTGCCACCCAAATAAAAGAGCTTCTAGATTGGTTGGGAGAAGCCCAAGGGCGATTATTGACTCGGTTGATTTATGCAGCCGAGCAGCACTTTCCTGAGGCTGACCTTAGCTAGATGGAGGACCCAAGGATTTTGCCTGACCCTCCTTCCAGCAATAATGAAGAGGAAGCTTTCTAAAATCCCACATCGTCTCTGCCGACCCTTGGAGCGACAATCGAGCCAGAAGCGGCTATTTCTGTGGCAGCCCTAGAGTCTTCTCAACCTTTAGCCAATGTGGATATGCCTCCTACAGCTGTAGAGATTATAGATATATAGACTTAGGCTTTTATTTCCTCATAGCGTTTTTCTTTGTAGTAGCTTTCTCTTTTGCTTTTATAAATTGTAAAAATTCTTCATATTTATAAGATTTATTTGCCTTCAATTGTGCCTTCATACTGCAATCCTCATTTTGAGTAAGATTTATCATAAAATCAATTAATGAGAAAATATTAAATCGGCTAGGGAGAGAATATGTAAAATCAACTATGGAGAATGTATAAAATCGACTAAGGAGAATACTTCCTGAATTTTAAGATGCTTTTCAATCATTGCAATACACAACTCTTAGGATTCGACGATCGCTTAATCCGATCAGATTTGGAAGATAAACCTTTCATTCAGGTCATGAGTTGTGACTTAGATTGTGGCGTCAAGCATAGTAGGTGACTTTTCAGTCTTTCATTCGATCGAAGTATTATCCGATCGGATATAAAGATCAATTATTTGTAGGAGAGTCAAGCATAGGAATGACCTTTCGGTCTTGCATTATTTTAAAGATTTGGTGATTTCACGCATCGAGTGTTTGAGGGAGATAATTAACTCAATTGTCGGCCTTCGCAATTTGGATTCGGATTGGAAGTCGAATCTAGCAAATGAATCGATGGAGATTAAATGGGTGCGCTTTGCTTCTTGGACTCGGGATAAACATTGAGCCTAGCGAAGGTACTTAATGTGCTGATGAACGAACTCTAACTTTTGTATATTCGGCTATATCAAGCCTAGCAGATAAGTTATTTCGAACGAAGAATTTTGGCTTTAAAAGGTTTAAGGGAGTTACCCGCTCATAGGGAGTTACCCATATAGAGAACCTCGATCGGGATGTTAGCTTCTATCTTCGCGGTGATTGTGCACTTAGGAGACATATTGGCCAGCAGTGGCTTTATGGAGACTATTCGCTTAGGAGGCATATTGATTAGGGAAAGGTCTATAGGCATTAGGGCCCTCATCTCAAACTTTTGATGGTAGGAAAATTTCTTTCCGATCTGCACAGTGGCGGTTGATTATACTGACCGATCGGGGAGAGCTCTACATGCATTGGGGCCCTCATCTCATCTCCCGATGGTAGGAAATATCTTTTTGATCCGAGGGTCATTTTGCTGGAAAAGCAGTTAAAAAACTTGATAAACGACAAATAATAGTTTTGTAGGTTTGGGCGTGTACCTATTTTTAGGTTAGTCCTTACTTCGTGGAGACACTCATTTTGTATACATTATGGTGTTATGACTTTCCATATGTTGCAGTTTTTTTATTGTTGCATCTTTAAAGACTCAAAGATGAAATTTTAATAATAAATAGATAATATAAAAGTTGGTTGGCAATCCAGCGCTTATTACAGGAGACTGAAAATCGCATTAAAATTTAGTACAACAAATTCATAGGGAACTCAGATTGTAACGATTGCACCTGTTTTGCCATTATTCGATGGCTCTTACATATGACTTGAGTTGGTCTGGCATTTATACTTGTCATCATTATCTGAACCGTCCGTATCTTTTCCATTGTCGGACCATTTACCGATGCTTTCCCACTCGTTGGTTTGAGTGTCTGAAAACTTTGCATAACTCATGACCTTTGTCGCGATCTCCACTGTTTCTCATCTTGTTTAGACATTTTGGGCCGGTTAGCTTTTCTGTGCTTTTTCTTGGTGCCCATCAATGTTTGGGTGGGACCGGCATTGAGTGGAGTGAAAGTCCCAGCCAGCTGATTATTGTAGCGATCGGATTTACTCCGCTCGATCTCATTTCTTCTTTCCGTAATCCTTAAGAAAATTGACCTGTTATGATTCCTTTCTAACCGATAGGATGGGGAGGTTCTATTGAAGGGCCGACCATTTGGATATTGTAATATGTCCATGACATCGGTCTTTCTTATTCTCTTGGATCTAAGAGCATCATCTAGCTGGATGAACTGTCTGGCCCTATCCATCAAGTCGAAAAAGCTAATCGGTGGCCTTGTTGTCAATGATTTAGAAAGTGGACGATCCATGATGCCTCTCGCCAAAGCCTTTGATGCCAATTCCATGCTTAAATTCCTTACTTCCGACATTATGGCCTAGAAGCGATCGATGTAATCTTTGAGACTTTCATTGGCTCTTTGATAGAGGTTGCATAGGTCATTGACTGACTTTGGTGTGCGTGTTTGCATAGTGAATCACCTGGTGAATAACTCTTTGAGTTGTTTGAAGGAGGTAATTGATTCTTGAGGGAGTCCAAGGAACCATTTCAAAGCATCTCCTCCTAGGGTGGTTGGGAAGACTCTGCATGCAATCCTTTCATCGTAGGTGTAGACCTGCTCTTTAGTCAAATACTCCACAAGGTGAGTTGTGGAATCAATTTTACTATATACTAATCCATCACCACGTTCCTCCACCTGGTGGGTAGCTTAGATTCTGTAATTTTCCTGCAGAAAGAGGAGCCAATGTTGTTACTGGCGTTCCCCTTAAATACACCTTTTTTAGGTTCTACAAAATCGAATTGCTGGAGTTTTTATTTGAACCATTTATCTTCCCTTCGTCCACTTATTGTGGAAGCGAACTCCTTTTTAAATCTACGGGATCAACTGTGATTAGGTGTGTGCATAAGGGATGGATCATTGCCAGAGGGTAGGGTGAATGATCTACTGGAGATGTAAGGAGCATCTCTATTGAAGGATATTATCCGCTTTCCCTTATCGTGTCTCCCTAGGGTTCTGACCCCTATCCTTTCGATGTTATAGGCTCATGGTTCCTTCATGGAGATTTCCCTGTTTCTTCTTTCTCTGAAGTCTTCGGCCATGAAAACCATTTCTAGAGTTTGGAATATGCTCTTAGTGAGGTCACTAAGAATGGCACGCACATCTTTTATAGTAACTGAAGCATCCTCCGGCTGTCGCATGACCACGTCTTCGAGATCTGGGAGGGGGTTACCCCCGACAGGTGATCTGAAAGATCTCTCTCTTATCCCTGAGGGCTTAGATATATCCTGGCCATTGTGATTATGTTCTTTATGAGCTTTATGCTCATTGGATCTTGAATCTGTCATGACTCTCAACGAGAGCACCAAATGAAAAAACATGATTTGTCTTTATCTGTAAAAAGGAGAGCTGACAGCTATTGATCTGATCAGATGACAGAACCTGCAAGGAGGAGTACCCGATCGGACCCGAGTGTTAGCACTCCGAAGCTTAAGTTAGTAGCTTTTAGAGAGAGAGTATTTAGAGAGAGAGTCTTAGATAGTCAATACCTGGAGCCATTATGTTTTAGGCTATTTATAGGAGTTCTTAGATAGTCATCGCTCCTTTATGTCTTGTCTTCCAGCTCATGCTTTATCCTTTTTGTTAATAGGCTTTGGGCCCTACTAAGTATTGTTGGGCTGACCTGACTAGGCCTTGGAGATATTTTTTTCGTAGTTATCAGTTTGGTAATCCTAAAGAACAAAAGGTAGGTTATTAGACCAGTCTATATAGGTGACTACCATTTTGGGCAAAATTATTTTGAAGTTCTTTTGCCATTTCCACTACATTATTTGCTTATGCTATAAGAACCCAAAATGCACCCTAGTAGTAATGTGGCCTATTAGGGTGAATTAGCAAGTGGGTATAAAGATTTAAGTGAGCTAGAGAGTAATGAAAGGAATTAACCTAAAAGACAAAGATAAATTGGTAATTTGATTAAATGGCATACACATACATAAATAAATGAATATGTGATATATACATTAAAATGTAAATGGAGTTAGAATATATATGTAATTGAAAGAAGAAGAAGATTTATAGAGTGAGGTGGAATTTATATTAGCCCAACAAGTGTACCAATGAGAGATTGCCACCAATCTCATTTTAGAGCTGGCATAAAGTGGTCATATATAAGGGAGAGGAAGAGAAACATGGGAATGGCCATCTCCTATAATAGTTCCTACATTTTCTGCTCTTTACACATACAAAAACTTATTGTTAATTAGCTTTAAGGGAAAGCAAAGTAAGCTAAGAGAATTTTTAGCATAAAGGTAAGTTTATATATGATTTCAACTTCATTCTTCATCTCTTCCTTGCCATAGGAGAGGAGCTAACTTTGGTGGATATAAATTTGATATATATGTGTATAATTTTTTGTCTTTATAGTAGAAAAAAGGGCTAAGGACAAAGGGAAGGAGAAACAAAGAGATTAGAAGAATAAATTGGCTAAATAGGTTTGGCAGCAACCTAATATTATGCTTGTATTTGTTAAATGTTCTTCAATTGCATACTTGCTATAAAAGATGTTTAATGAGTGTTCGAATGTTGGTTTAATCATAAAATGCCATGAAAAGATGATTTATGTCATAAGAAAAAACTTAGAGAAAATTCTGCTTTAGGTTTACTTGAACTAGTCTGCATGTTTTGGCCATATCTTGGCCTATTGAACTCCAATTTGGGTGATTTTAGTTAGAGAATAACCTTAAGAAATAGACCTACAACTCTAAATAAAACAAATAAGCTAATTCTATCCATAAGCCCCTTGAAAAATTGTTTGAAGTTATTGACTTGATGTTGCCCCTGTTTTGGAGTAGCTTGTCATAATTTGTGTATAACTCATAAATTATTAGTCTAAATGGAGGTTTTTTTTTATTCATTCGAAAGTAGAAACATAACTAAACAAATGTTAAAAGGAAAATTAGCTTAAAAATGTCTATAACCATGTTTAAATTGAGTGACAAAATGACTAAGCAGTCATTCAATGGATTTCATGTCTCCTTTAAAGCTGTCAGGGAGAATCAGGTATCTGTACTTGAAATAGCTAAGCAGTCATTCAATGGATTTCATATCTTTGTGATTGATGATGATGAGAGTAGAGATGGTTTAGCTGATAGTCCACAGGTAATCAACATGCTAAAAAAGATGCATTTTTCAGAGCTGGTTTGGGTAAAAACTCTCAAAGGCCTCAGGATGTTATTACTAACAAAAGACAGAAAGATGAGAAAGCGTTAGTTTACATAGGTCTAGAGAAAAGAGTAAAAGAAAAGGGGTAACAGGTAAAGTCCCTCACATCTCCAAAGGTTTTGTTCCAGCCTTAGGGGTCTACCTTTATTATGGAAAGAATGAGCCTCAGCTAGTGGGAGACAAAGTTATGCTTGGTTTCAACCTGTTTAATGATATCTTCAATTTGGAGCAAGGAATTATCAAGCCAGTAGAGGGCTTTTAGGATGAAGAGATCCTTCTACATCACTCAACTTAGGATAGGGAAGTGTTAGAGGAATTGTAACCGAGACGTTATTTGTTATTCATAAGAAGGGCAAAAAGAAGATGGAAGCTGAAGCACCACCAAAACAAAGCCTTAAAGCTGGAAAGTCATCTGTAGCTACTGCAAAGACTAAAGATTATGATACTTTCATAGACATAGTTTATGTTTCTGAACTTTTTGACAAGAATAATGGCTTTTCTTTTGATTATATTAATAAAATGAATAATTTTTCTTACTTGTGTGATGTTTCCTCTAATTTCAATATGCATAATCATGATCATGAATCATTCATATTTGACATCAATTTAACTAATACATGTTCATTTAATTTCAAAATAAAAAAATCCAAAAGAAATCTTATTAGCATCAAATATAACTTCTAAAGAGAGAAAAGTTTAAGAGAATATGGAAAATATATGAAAGAATCTTTTCCTAGGCATACAAGGAGATGCTAGGGATTGATCGAGAGATAGCAGAATATGTCATCCCAACCTACACAGGGTATAAACTTGTTAACCAAAAGCTTAGGAAACTTAGGCCAGAGTGGGCTGAAAAGGTTAAGGAAGAAGTGAGGAAGCAAATAAAGGCCAAGTTCTTGGTAAAATCCAATACCCAACTTGGTTAGCAAATGTAGTCCCCGTAGCTAAAAAATGGAAGAGTTAGAGCCTATGTAGGTTATAAGGATCTCAACAAAGCTTGGCCTAAGGATTACTTCTCACTCCCTCACATAAATGTCTCAATGGATAGTGTTGCAGCTTGTGCCAGGTACAGCTTTATGGATAGATATATCGGGTATAATTAGATTTTAAACAAGATTGTAGATAGGATCAAGATAGCTTTCATCATTGAATGGGGTATGTATACCTATCAGGTCATTCCATTTGAGCTTAAGAATGTAGGTGCCGCTTATTAGAGGATGGCAATTAGGATTTTAGATGACTTGGTCTACAAGGAGGTGGAAGTATATATAGATGACATAATGATCAAGTCAGCTACTCGAGAAGGCCACTTTAAGGCATTAGAGAAGTTCTTTCAAAGGATTGATAAGTATAACCTTTGTTAACTATCAAGTTACAATATTGCTTAGTAAATTTATTGTAAAGCATAAGATAACTATCACATATCATCCTCAAGCAAAAAGGCAAGTAGAAGTGTCTAATAGGGAGTTGAAATTAATCTTAGAGAAAACTGTGAATTCTAGAAAAGATTGGTATCCAAAGTTAAATGAGGCTCTTTGGGCTTATAGAACTACATTTAAGACCCTTATAGGCATTTCTCTATTTAGATTAGTTTTTGGAAAAGCGTGTCATTTGCTGGTTGAATTGGAACCTTTTGATATATTTATCCCTTATTAGCAATTTTGAGCCTAATGAGATATGATATTTAATTTTTCTTGTTACACCTATTTTATTATTGCCATATAGCCTAAATAGCTATTGTCTCCCTTGTTAAGAGTTGTCATTCTAAGTTTGGATAGATTAATGGGAATATGATCGTGTAAAAGGTGTAATAAGATAATTTGAGATAGTTAGCAAGGATTAAAGTGAAGTCAAGTTACAGTATTGATCTACTTAGTAATTCACCCTTGTACTATGTTACTACCTTCAAAATAGAAAAAAAAAGAAGGAGAGATAGAGAGAGAAAATTTTAAAAAAGAAAAAGAAAGGAAGTATGCAATAAAGTTAGTAGTACATGGAAAAATCTTAAGTGTGGGGTGTTTACAAGGAAAAAAGAGTTGTGACTTCTAAAAAGTGCTTAAAATGTATGGGATTGAGTAAGCAAGTATGGAAAAAGGGATTGTGCTTAGAAGATTAATATTTTGAAAACTTGGTCTATTCGAGCACAAAATGGCTATTCTTTTTTATTATCTGTAACCATAAACCCATTACAACCTTTAAAGACCTAAATTATTCTAAGTTTTTTTTTAGTTGTTTAGCAGAGATGACCCGCGATTTCCTATACTAAAGGAAAGGCCTGTAGTGTTTCTAGAATTTCAAGTGAAAAAACTGCATGTACATTTAGGTGTACATCAATTCTTAAGCTTGACTATGAATTTGCATTGGTATTTTGATTTTTGAAATTACTTAAAATGTTTTGGTCTTGCACACACATAAAGAAAATTAGCTCATATTGTCTTGTTTGAATTTATTCTAGTTGGAATTTTGTTGAGTGCTCTTGTTAATTGCTAAGCTTGGTTTTGAATTACATAATTCTTTATTGAAGTTTGAGTTGGTTTGTTCAAATTTGCTCGGAGGCGAGCAAATACTAAGTGTGAATTATATTATATTTTTAGCGTGTTTTTATGTGTTTAATTGAGTTAATTTAGTTGATTTTAGAATTAATTAGCTAATTTGTGTGTTTTTAGATTTAATTGTTAGTTTTGGTATTTTTCAGGGTTAAATTGAACAAAAAAGGGTTCAAATGCAAAAAAGAGAAATTCAGGAGCAAATTTGTAATATTAGGGAAAGTTGGCTTTTATTCTTGAAGGGCAGCCAAGAAGCACTCGACTGAGTGATTTAACACTCTCCTAAGTATTTTTGGCACTCACCTAAGGCAATTTCATGTTTTCTCCAAGAAGGAAGCACTCTTCCGAGTGAGAAAGTCACTCACCTAAGCATTTAAGCACTCTTCTAAGTGATCAAGGCCACTTTCTTGAGTGTGTGTCATGTTTAGTCAATAAAAGACTTTCTATTTCATTAAAACTCAAATTCTCTCAATTTAGGAAGTCTTATGGCACGTAAATTCTTCTTTTGAAGGCTATAAAGAGGGAAGAAGGCACCAAGACTAGGAAAGCCATTCTAGTTACGAATTTTCATTAGTTTTAGTTTTACATTAGTGTTAGTTTTAATATTAAAGAGACAAAAGCTTAGAGTTTGGAAGCTGTGCTTGGGATTCTGTAGAATTATCAAAAGACTTTCTTGATTCTATAAGTTTGTATCATCTTTATTTATTTTGTTTGATTTTTAATATAAAGTGTGAGTAGTTTTCTTAACTTTTGCTAAAGGATACTTGAATCCTTACACTTTTATTGTGATGACTCAGTTTAAGCTTTAATCCAACGCAAGTTTGATTATTTCTTAGTTCTTGAGCAACTTCTTATCTTTGATTGTATTGAGATTGATTATTAATTTATTTGATTAATAGTTTTTAATTGATTAAAGTATGATTTATGATATGTATGTTCTTGGATTAGTTCCTTAGTGTTGATGTATGATTATTTTCTAATTTAGATATAATTATGTATTAATAAGAGTGTATTAATACTTAAAAAAGGTGAATTAAAAATAGGTTGGATTTAAGTTTACTTAAAAGAGGATTTAATGAATATCTAGGAGTATAAAACTGGACTTTTATGCTAAGTACTGAATTATTCCTAACAAGAAAGTTTAATGCTTAGAATGATATTCTTGACTAAGATATCTGGCTTTATTTATCTAGTTTTTCTATAATCGCTTGTGTTCTTTTGCAATTAAGTCATTGCAATATTAGTTAAGGTGGATAGTCCTTTAGTAGAAGTTATCTTCAATATTAATTTTTACCAACTTTTATTAATTGCTTTGTTCAAGGTTAGTTTTAATTGTTTAAGTTTCAGTTAATTACACTGGTTTTATTGTTTTAGTTATTTGATGTTTCATTTCTTGTTTTAATTCTCTTTTCATCATCATAAAACTTGGGATTTCTTTTACTCTTTACACACAGTATTCACTTTAAAATCTAAAACAAGTTACCATTACACAGTTTCCCTTGGGTTTGATATTTGGCGTCTTAATTTATATTTTCCTATATTACTAGCTGATCTAGCATACTTGCTAGACACCGATCAATGACATTCATGAAAATAAAAAAAATAGATTACATAACGTAAAATCGTCAATCATGACATTATAAATAGAGATTAAACATAATTAACTACATGATTATGTTATGAATATAGAGAGAGAAAAGTCATTTAGGGCTAGACTATTACCCTCAGGAAATCTTAGTTCTATGATTCTAGAAAGCTATGATCTCCACTCCAATTCTCGATTCCTACATTCAAAATAAAGAAAGATGTGTATATTTAGCATGAATGATTGCACAGAGCCTTGGCTTCTAAGAACAAAGAATTATTTTCTCTCTCTCAAAAGTCTGCTTTTTTAAAAAATGTGAGGATCTCCTTGAAACCCTAATTTTTTCCTTTAAATATCTGGAGAAGAGTTAGAGATTAACTCTAACTCTTCTTCTCCAAAATAGGAAGATTTAATCCCTAAAACCCGAAGTGATCAGATGTCTAAAATCTTATCAAGACCCATAATTCTTAAAACTAAAAAACATGGGAAATCTGGGAATAACCCCATAGATAGGCATCTGTTAGTGACCGACGACCATTCCTCACACGCTTTCCTAAATTTACAAAAATACCCTTGATCTGACTTGGACTGAAGGAACACATCACAAATGGTCGTCCCTCTGTGACAGACTACTGTCTGTCACTGCCAGAGACTAAAATTCATAGTTTTTGAAATTATTTTCAAAACTCTTGAAAATCAAGTTGGAAAACTATAAAATTAATTATAAAAATGTAGAAATCAAGGTCAAAGTTTTGAGATTCGCATTATTTGTTAGAAATATATTGTTTACTAATCATTGGGTAATCCTGATCTAGGCTATTTCGAGTTATGGTGTCTACAGCCTGTACTATAGAAAGAAAAGAAAGTTAGAGGGTTTCTAGGTAGGCTTCAGTACATCGATAGGTTCATAGCCTAGCTAACCTCAATTTGCGAGCCAATCTTCAAGCTGCTTAGGAAAGATTAGTTGGTGGTTTGGAATGAAGATTGTCAGAAGGCATTTGACACTATCAGAGAATGCCTTCTGCATCTATCAGTGTGAAAACTACTACAATCTAGTAAACCCTTAATGTTGTATTTAGCCATAAAGGATAGCTCAGTAGGAGTTATGATGGCTCAAGAAGATGACTTTGAGATTGAGTATGTAGTGTATTACCTTAGCAAAAAATTCCTCCTGCACGAGGCTAAGTATGGAAAGGTGGAAAAAATATGTTTGGTAGTCATCTAGGCTTTAAAGAAGTAAAGACATTACTTTTACTTCTACAGAGTGTAAGTAGTAGCCAAGCAGAATCCTCTCAGGTACCTACAAGAAGAACCTTCACTCTTAGAAAAAATGGGTAGGTGGTTAATCCTCTTGCAGGAATTTAACATCGAGTACATCACTAAACAAACTATTAAAGGGAGAGCTGTGGTAGAATTCCTAACTGATAAACCATTAGAAGGGGAAGAAGTGGTTTATGAGTTCTTCAATAAGGATATTGCGGCCATAACAATGCAAGGTTGGCAAATGTACTTCGATGGAGCAGTGAACCATAAAGGTGCTAGAGTAGGAGTGATCCTAGTGACCCTAAAAGGTGAGAAGTTGCCCTTGTCTAAGAAGTTGAGGTATAAAGCCATAAACAATAAAGCAAAGTATAAAGCTTGTATCTTTAGGTTAGAAGCTTTTGCTAGCTGTGGGGGAAAAAATCTGCAGATGTATTTAGAAACTCATCTTTAGTAGTTTATTAAGTGAGAGGAGAATGGTTAGTAAAATAAAAACGGTTGATGCCTTACATCAAGTGTCTCAAGGCCCTAAGCTATCAGTTTGAGTTATATACCTTTGGATACATGCCTAAGGATGAGAATCGATTATTTGATGCCTTAGCCACTTTGGTATCAATACGGGATAACCCAAAGAGGATGAGCATGAAACCTATGCTGATTTGTAGTTCTAATAAGCCATACTTCGAAGATGAGCAAGTAATAGATATTAAGGTGGATGGTGGGAAGCCTTAGTATTTTGACATGCAGAATTTGTTAGAATTTGTAGAAGATGCCACTAAAAAGGACTAGGGGATGATCCATAAGCTGTCTACTAAGTTAATTAGTGTAGGTGGAGTCCTTTAATAGGGATTTTTCTCCAGATTTGGGAAGTTAGAGTTGGAATCCGACTCCAACTAAGTATAAAATCTAAAATTCTAGGGTTTTCAAAAAAAAAGAGAGAAAAAAGGAAGAGGAATAACTTTTATAGAGAGCAAGCTTTAGGGAAGAAGAAAACTAATTTCTTTCTCTCTCTAAGGTTTTATTTTGTTCTAACAAACTCTTTGACTGAAACACACAAAATATAAATGAATTTCATTGGATTTTTCTGAAAAATAAAGAACACAAATCGGAGTGGAGATATGGACTATAAGAATTTCAGAGTTAGAATATCTTCTGAAAGTAATATTCTAGGCTCCTTTATATTTTCTCTCTCTAGAATTGCCATGCATGATTATATGAATATTTGTTGTAAATAAACATGTTTAAATGATGTGTTCGTGTGATTAGCATGCCTAGAACTCGTTGTGATATAAATCTGGATCAAAAAGCATGTAAAGGCATGATTAGAATTAAGATTCCTCCATTATTGTGATTTTAAGCTTTTTCTCTATTTTCTATAATTCTATGTTTTAATATATTTTTATTGAATTTTCGTACATAATTTGATGTTAGAGCACTGTTTTGGCATGATTTAGAACTTGATAACCACATGTTTAGGGTCAAAATATGCTTTGTATGATTTTTGTATGTTTTTGGTTTCAAGGTTTTGCATTCCATTCTGTCCAGCAAGTGAAGGATGGGAAGACCAATAAACGGATGCTCATCTATCAAAGCGACAGATGGGATGTCACGAGCCTTCTTCTCGTCCCGTCCCTCGCCTATTTAAGGGCATCCATGGTTTTTTTTGGTATTTTTGTTATATTTTGCATTTATTTTATGGTGTTTATGTTATTTATTTGATCCCCATGGTATTTGTGCATTATTTTCAGTTCTGTACTTAATTTTATTCTGTATTGTATAGTTATATTTGCGATTTTCTTTGTTGTATTGTATTTTTTGATACTAACTTATTTTCCTTTTTGTGGTTTTTCTAAGTATATAAATCTTTTCACCTTAGAGGATTATGAGGGCTTTTTTGCATTGGAAATCATCTCAATTGGATGACCACCCTCAGTCCATCTGGTTATCTTGCTTGACCATTTTTTTTGTAATTTTATTTATTTATTTATTATCTTAGTTATTATTCATTTTGTGTTTGTCATTTTGTGTTTGTTTATTTATTTGATATTTCTGGATTTATTTTCTTTTGGGAATGTAATAGTTAGTAAAAGAGGGCTTTTTGTGCACGTTAAAAGGAAAAGATACTTAAAATATTTTATATTAACTTAAATGGATTTTCCTTTATTTATTGCTTTTCATGATTGATTAGGAGGTTTATTTAATTCTTACGTTTTTTATATTCTGTGAGAGAGGAGAAGAGATTAAGTATAAAACTCAATTATGAAACTACACCTAACCACAATGCCTACTAAAAGTGATGTCCCGAACACCAATCTTTATTTGGATATCAAAAGGTCGAGAATCATTTCCTGACGTTCTATTGGGTGGGAGTTCCATGACATCTACCCCTTTTGGGCCCATTAGTAAATATCTTTATGGGTTAACTATCAATAATAATTTGGGCTTGACCCCTTTTTATTGTGAAATAGCTAATTTATGAGTTAAAGTGAGCCTCCTCCGGTTTCAGGTCCTAAAAGCAGGCCTCTGAGAGCGAATCCAAAAATGAGAGATCGCTCCGACATGCGTCACAATATCGAAACCCCATGCCATAAATGGCCAAGTAGATGCTAAGTTACATAGCTTAAAAGGAGGCAATTGGTTAAGGTTTGCATGTAGTTGGCATTTATCACATTTTTTTGACATATTCAACATAATCAATCTCTATTGTGCTCCAATAGCAACCTTGCTGCATGATTGCCATGGCCAAGCTTAAGTAACTCATGTGAGGTGTGCAAATACCAATATGAATTTCTTTCATGGTCCTTTAAGACTCGCGTATCCTTATCTAAACACCACAATTGAAGATTAATCTTTTGCCTTTTATACATAACATTATTGAAGACTATAAACTATCTTACTTACTTCCTTAAACCTTAAAACTGCATTATACTTATCGGAAGTGCCTTCTAAAAAGGTCCCATTGATAATGATGAATTATATGATGTTTTTAATATGTTTTTAGATGTTTAATTGAGTTAATTTTGTGTTAATTAGGTTGAATTTGAGTTTAATTGGTTAATTTTATAGTTTTGGAGTTAATTGTAAATTTTGGTATTTTTCAGGGTATTTTGCTAGAAAAAAGGACTTAATTGTAAAAAGATAAGAAGATTTGGGTCAAAACTGTGAATTTGAAAAATTCATGTTAATTAGTGATCGTGAGGTCAAAAAGTTCAATACATGGCCACTTGAAGAAAGCTAAGAAAAGTTGAGTGGTCGTGTGTCATTAAAAGGAGAATTGTGCATGGCCACGTGAAGACAAGTTCAAAGGAATGCATGGCCACATGAAGACAAGCAAGTAAAAACACATGGCCACGTGAAATTTAACAAAGGAAAACATATGGCCATGTGTTTTGTTTCCCATGAAACGAAGGATTGCCGTTTTTCCAATTCAAGAAGGATTTGCTTCCCGTTTTATTTCTAGAGTTTGAGAAGGATTCTACCACTGATTTGGCCTATAAATAGACAACTCTAAACACCAAAAAGGGGCATCAATTAGTAGGAATCAATTAGGATCAAGTAGAAGAACTAATAGAGTTCTTTAGTCTTAGTTTTACTTTGTTTTTCCAAATTTTCTATTTTTTTCTTTTCAACTTTGTTTTAGTTTTAAATATGTTTAAGAAGTAGTTTTTTCTTTTTTTGCTAATG
This sequence comes from Excoecaria agallocha, assembly GCA_037975025.1. Classification (NCBI taxonomy): domain Eukaryota; kingdom Viridiplantae; phylum Streptophyta; class Magnoliopsida; order Malpighiales; family Euphorbiaceae; genus Excoecaria; species Excoecaria agallocha. The sequence continues at coordinate 4,893,943 of CM075809.1, forward strand.
GATTCTTAAAAACTTATATTTTCATTGTTATGACTTTATTTTGAGCTTAATTTCAATATCGGTTGATTATTTCTTGGTTTTAAACATATTCTTATCTTTGATTGTGTTGAAATTAATTGTTGGTTTATTGAGTAAATAACTAAAAATTGATTTTGACATAATTATTGATTTGCATGTTCTTAGATTGGTTATTTAATATTTATGCATGATTATTATCCGAAATATGAGATAATTATGTGTTGATTTTATTGATCAATACTAAGAAAGGAGGAACTAAGAATAAATTGGAATTGAATTACTTGAAACAGAGTTTAATGAATTTTTAGGAAGTTAAACTGGATTTTGATGCTAAGTATTAGATTTGTCTATGAGTTAATACTAAGAATGATATACTTAAATAAAGATATCTTGCTTTATTACTAGTTTTTTTCCATAATCACTAGTGTTTCTATTGAATTTAAGTCATTACAATGAAAGTTAAGGTGGATAGTTCCTTTAGCAAGAGAATTTCAGTTATTATTTTGTTTTTAATTTATGTTAATTTAATTTTAGCTTTTGTTTTGTTTTGTTTTATTGTTTATTTTGTTTAATTTTTGCTTTTAAATCAAAAACATTTGAGAAACAATCTCGGATTAATTTAATTCATATATAGATATTCTTCTGAGCAATGCATGTTCCCTTGGGTATGATATTTGGGGTCTTAATTTATATTTTCCTGTATTACTAGCCGATCTAGTACACTTGCTGGACACCGGTCACCCATCATTTATGTAACTCTTAATGTCCAAGAACCAATGCTTGCCATCATCTTTACTTGTGATTTTATATACTTATGCTATATCAAATCAAGACTCATTTGAACTAGTCATCACAATTGCCTCATTTTAGCTGTTATCGAGTTATCTCAAACTGAAACTAAGGTGGCTGAGGCATTTTTTGTATTGGTTTTTCTCTCTAAGTAAGTGATCTAATATCCATTGTAAGCACTCAAATTTTGCATACCTTGATTTACTTACTGAAGATAACAAGAGAATTGATAAATCATTGATTATTAGTTGGCAGAACATTGAATTGAGAGGTTAAAAGAGTTAAGAAAGGCTTTGGAGACTATTGGGTATGTATTATGGCTTTTAAAGGAGAAAAAAGGGCTTATTGGGCTTAGAAAGCCTAGAAAATTGCCAGTATTGTGTAAAACTCTTTACTATTGCACAACACTCTTAAATGACACGTCAGCAAAAGCTTCTATTTTACAGAAAGGAGTCCTTTGCATAGCCATCACTAAAGACTATTGTGAGAATTTCATGAAGTCCCACACGGAGGTAACACATGGAAAGCAAATTCTTGGCATATTTTGTGAATATGCCATTTAGATGCTACTTTTAAAGTCTTATGCTCGACTGAGACTCATTTGGAAGGGTCCTTGGAGTGTCCATCACTCCTCTAATTCACTATAAATAGGAGTTTTCATCGTCTTATTCATCATTCAGTTTTCAATTGAAGAAAAAAAACTCTAAAATCCTCTAAATCTATCTAGTTCTTAGTAATTTTTAATGCCTGTAAGAATTTCCCAGCATTCTTGGAAAAATAGTAAAAGTTTGGTGTCCAAATCATGAAGAAAGATAACATTTAGGTGTGTGCGTGAGCGTGCATATATATATGTGTGTGTGTGTATAATAAACGTGTTTAGGTGCTTGTCTAGTCATTGGATGAGTTTAGATATCTAAATGGCTTTTTGAGCTAAGTTGGAATGCCTTCACTTGTATTTAGGCTGATAATTATAATATCATATCATATTATACCATACCGTACTATAATAAAATTTCATCCAAATAATGCCTTAAAAAAATTACTTAGGTTTTGCCATCCCTTCATCAAGTTGCATTTTGCTCTAATCACAGTTCATAACTAAAAAGTGAAGGGAAAGTTATTTGTAAAAATTTTTAGATATTTATATTTTAATTTTTTTATATTATTTTTAAAAATTGATATTGCATTTTTTTACTTTTTAAATTATTTATATTAGACTCAATTTAAATGAAATTGAAACGCATACTCTATTAATGTCTTGTGAAATTAATATAAAATAATTGTGTAACCCACCAAAATATAAAAAAATAAAAAAAGCACTCATTATCTTTTATATGTCTAAAATGATTATATATTTAATCAATTTTTATTTTTAATGGATTCAATAATCATTTTAAGTTATTTTATATGAAATTAAAGGAGTTTGCTTTTTAATTCGGTCATTTCCATTTAAATTTAATATAAGGATTTATGTGAAAATGTATTAAAGTTTAGGAACCCATAAGTTATTTTCATTTTATCTTGAAAAAAAAAAAGAAAAAGAAAAAGAAAAAGCTGAAATACTGAAATCCAAGGGAAAAGGACTCTGATCCTGAAGGCTGCAAGGAAGGTGAGGTCACCGGCGGCGAAAAGAGGGAGTTGGATTAGAAATGGCGTTGAGCGCGACGGTAATAGGAGCTTTGTTAGGTTTGGGCACTCAGATGTACTCTAATGCCTTCCGGAAACTGCCCTACATGCGTCGTATGTTATTGCAAAGTGATTTCATTTTCAATTTTGAGTTCTTATGATCTTTTTGATTTCGAGTAACGGAGTAGATGACTGGATACGCAGATCCATGGGAGCATGTGCTTGGAATGGGATTAGGAGCAGTCTTTGTGAATCAATTGGTGAAATGGGATGCTCAGCTTCAACAAGACCTCGATAAGATGCTCGAGAAAGCTAAGGCCGCCAACGAGCGCCGCTACTTCGGTAACCTTTGACCTTCTCTTTTCCCATTTACTTCGTTTCTCCATTGAATCTGTTTTTCTCCTGTAATTGCTTTGTTCCAAAAAAATATTGAATGTACCAGTTAACTTGTCCATGAGCACACTTAATTCATTGTGTAGCAGTTTGGTGGAATTATTTGCTGAAATATATGCGAAGGGAAACGATGTTTAGAAAACTGACAAGGAAAACATGATACTTATGAGAATGAGAGATTGAGAAATGAAAAGCAGTGATGTGATGTGAAAAATGCAAAACAAGCAATAGGGAATTCAGTTCTTGGAGGTAAAATTAGCAATTGCATAGGCAACTAGAAGAGAGGAAAAATAACTAGGGTTGTTATTATTGAGAGTCATGCATGAGCAAACATTGTTCTAAGAAGATTAAAGGAGTTGGGAGCGTCCACGTGAGATATCTAAAGATCCAATTTTTGTATGGATAGGTTGCCTTAGACACTATGGTTACATGATGTTCATATAGGATGCAATTCTCCTGTTGGATTGTCAAGTGTTGCAGAGCTCTTTCAGCTTCCTTTGGTCACTTTGATATCCATTCCATAGGTCTCTAATACAATTTTTTTTATTTTTTTCAAGCGGAACATGCTCCATAGTTTACTGATGCATATCTATGATGTGAATGTTGCTGAATGCAGTTCAGCCAAATACATGACAAGTTTTGAAGTTGTGATGTATTGGGTGGTTGAGGATAATTAGATCTATTCTTTTAGCATCTTTATTTTAATTTATTTTTCTAATTCCAAATCCTTGTCATTTTAGGATTATTATAACAGTCTTTTGATATGAGCAAGGATTTGCATTCCTTAAAGGATTATTGTTTTATCTTTTGAGTCTATTGTCTTTAAGTTTTAGGATTAACTTTTCTAATTCTAATATTTGATGGATGGGGTAGCAAAACAGTTTTTATGCAATTTTATGTTTGAGTTGTGTGATCAATTCTTTCTATAGGTGTAATTATTTGGAACCTTTGGGTGACTTCGAAGGAGTTCAAAGTGGGACTCCTAGAACCTGATTGCTATATTAAGTTCTTTTGTGAATTAGCCCCTTCACAAACTTAATTTCTAACTCCTGACCAACCAAACCATCATATAACCCTAAACTTACAAACCTTACAAGCTGAGCTATGTAACTGTGTCATTGCATTAGTTGCACCCTGCACTAAAATAACTTGAGGTTGGAGCATGAAAAAAAGCATGTGTTTGCTCAGTGCATCTGAATTAATGAATGATAGAGTTGTTAGAGCTGCTACCTGCAAGCTTAAATAGCACTATAACAACTAAATTCCTTAACTCTATCATTTTAACAAGGGCTACCAACGTCTTTGGGTGTTATTTCCTCCCATGCATGTTCGACTTATTTTAGATGATGATATTGAAGCTATTGATTCCTGAACTATTATTAGAACATTTGCTTGGTGTCCATTCAAAATATGCCTTTAAAAAAATTGCAATCAGGCAACTACACTGTAAGCATTTCTCTTTGAAATTAGCTAACTCAACCTTGACTTCTCCATTCAAATCAACAGTGTGTAGGTATATTAATCCATCCCATGGCCTTTGATTGGTGGATCTAGTTTTATGAATAAGGTTCATGTTCTCGACTTTTGAACTTCAATGAATATTGAGTTGTTAATGTCCACCTTCTAGATTCTCCATTCAGGCTAGGTTTCTGTCTTCCTGATGCTGCAAGGTCCACAAAACCTGCATCAAGTTATCAATTATTCTTCACGTCTAAGCCAACTGGGTTAGTACCTCCTGACATATCAAACCTAGGGAAATTAGATCTCAACAATCAGGTCCATAATAGAATGATTGTGATTGGAACAATATACAATAATTGGATTTAATGAAAACCTCCAAGTTAAATACATCCAAATGAAATAAGTAAAGTGAATCAAGTATTTGAAATTCCAAATTAGGTTTCTGCTTGATTACTGTATCAATAAGCTTTAAAGTGAATCAAACATAGTTCCTAATAATCCTATCTTTTCTTGGATGCTCTTGCATCAATTAGGTTTAACTTGCAAACAACAATGTTTTGGCTTTTAGCTATGTTACTCGGACTCAGGTACGGGTGTCGGATACGGATACATATCCATGTGTCGGACTCGTAAATTTTTTAAATAGAAGATATGTGGATATGAATTCAAATTTAAGATACGGGTACGTAGATACGGATCTGATTTTAAACACGAGTGCGTGGATACGTTATATAAAAAAAATTAAATTAAAGCTATAAATGATATAAATTATGTAATATTGTAATCATAAATCTAGATAAACTTTCAATATCCAAAAATATAATACAAGGCAACAACGACAAAGCAGTAACTAATTAATATCCAAAATACAACCACATCAAATATAAAATCAATAACAATTATGTAGATAATTCCATCTCCTAGTCGTCCTCCTCATCAAAGATCACTGCCTCCATATCTGGATCATCAATAGATAAGTTAGAAACATCAAATCAATCATTTCATTCCACTGAAAAGTTGTCACCTCCTATATCCCAATATTTTGAAGTGCCTTTAGTGTAGTTCTCATTTTTCCTTGAAAGAAAACGAAGGTTAGAGTGGATATATACTAGATCTTCAGACCTTTGAGCTGTCAATTGATTCCTTTTGACATTTTGAATAAATGAATAGGTGCTCCAGTTCCTTTCACAGCATGAAGATGATGCTGGCTGTGATAATAACTTGTATGCTAGAGATTGGAGTGAAGGAGTAGATGCACCATAATTAGCCCACCAAGAAATTGGATCTTCATCTACTCTTGCAGCCATCACATGCGGTTGGTTGAAATAATCTGATGAACTAGAAAATATTCCATACTCTTTCAACACTTTTCGAAAATCATCATCATTAGAAAAAAGTCTTCTAAAGCATTTGTCTCTATTCAAAGATACATCTTCATCCTCATTTGGTGCTTGTCGTGAGGCACCATTACTTTCACCTTGAAGCCAATTTTCAGCATAGTACTTAGGCACTAATGAGTGTGCCATACAATGGAGAGGTGTATTGCTTTTATTCCAACGACTCTCTAAAATATCATGAATGGCATCAAAAAAATCGGATTGTCCTATTAGCATGTCTTCCCCTTCATGTGCAAAAATGATAGCCTTCACACTCTCAATCATTGTATCCCACATATCATAGATCAAATGTAACACCGGAGCATCTTTATCACCAACTCTTAGCATATCAACTATGGGTTTGGTCAAGCTTAAAAAATAATCTATTTTGTCCCACCATCGATTACTTACAATGCATTCTTTCACATCCATTGCCTTGATTTCAATAGGAGACTTTCCATTGGCTCTAAAAGTCTTCCAATCTGAATCCATTACCATTTGTTCAAGTGATGTTTTTACTTCTCTCAATCTTTTGGCCATCACAATTGAGGAAGCAAATCTTGTTTCAGCAACTTTCAATAACTTCAATTTGGAATATCTATTGAACAGTATGGAAAATTGAAAATTTATATTAGGAATGCTAGGCAGTAAAAAAATAATTAAAAAATAAAAGAAGCATTTTATGTTAAGGGAAATGCTATAAAATTTTTACCTGCAAAAAATTGACAGTGCCATGCCATGATTCATGATGAAATTCCTTGTCTCTTAGATGTCATTTAACAAATCTTTAATCCATTTGCATTGCGAATAATGCAACGATTTTTCAGTCGGTTCACACATACTTTTCAAAGCCAAATTTAAGCTATGCACTATGCATGGAGTCCAAAATATATGGGGATATTTTGCTTCAATTATAAGACCAGCAGCTTTGAAATTTGTAGCATGTCAGTCACAATTTGAACCACATTTTCTTTACCAATTTGCTCTACCGCTTCTATAAATATCTTTGCCACAAATTCAGCATTTTTGATGTTGCCACTGGTATCAATTGCTTTTACAAACATTGGCCCTAAATGAGATGCTACCATAATGTTAATTAATGGACGTTTTTGTCTATCTCCCCATCCATCAGAACATATAGAAGCCCCTTTCTTTTTCCAAGAATCTCTAATGGGTTGAAGTAAGAAATTTATATGAGTACTCTCTTGGGCAAGTAAACTAGTTCGAAGTCTATTGTATGTGGGAGGTACATAACCACTCAAGTTGCTATTAGCTAATATTTGACTATATCTTATAAAATGAGGATTTCTTGCAAAATTGAATGGTATTCCTCCGGTGTAAAACATCCTAGCTACTTCCTTGTCAGCCTCATCACTTTCTATAACATTAAAAGCCTTTTTTAAAGGACCTTTTCTTTTTTTGTTCTGTAACAAATCTGAACCAGGTGGAAGTGAAACATATTCTATTTTTCTCATACTACCAAATACTTGTTTTTCTTTTTGTAGCTCAGCCTGTTCATTCTCTTTTTTTAAAGTTTGTAAAATATCATCAGAAATTACCTTGCAAACTTCAACACCTTGATTTGAAATTTTCAGCAAATGAGCCTTCACTTTTGTGAACGAACCTGTGACTTTCTTGCTGCAGTAGTTGCATGTCCACACTCTATTTCTTTCGCCTCCCTTTGGAATTGATAAAATAGTTACATGATTCCATAATGGCTTATCATCAAAACTAGCATTTTGGCTTTTTGATCTAGAGATTGCTTTTCCTGGGTTACTGGATTGGAAAGAATCCATTGCACCTTTGCTTCCTTTTTTTTTTATCTTGTATAGTGTATCAGTTAGAATTTAGAAGAAGCAGAAGAATAAACATGAAAACAGCCTTTCGTTTTTCTATCATTAAAACTTCTCAATTTCAATGTCTTTGCAAGTTGGGCCTATTTAATATTTCATTTTCCAACTTTGACTTGGCCCATGACCTGTTTCTTCTTCTTTAAATTTCTATAATTCTATTTTGTGATCCCGACTCTCCATCTTCCTTTTTCGTTCTTCTCTCTTCAACGATGTGCCGTTCACTGCTGTTCGCGGTTTGCCTGCCGCAGTTCGATTTTCCGTTCGCCGCCGTTCGTCAATCTCCTACCGTGGTTCTCCGTCCTCTTGTTGGGATTCGCTATATTGATGTGGTTCGCCGGTAAGGACACTCGCCGGTGAGTTATTTTTTTTTCTGGATTTCTCTACTTCTTCTCTCTAATCTGTCGAAGCTATGGAGCTGCCGTGTCCAACTTCTTAGGTTTGTGTTGGACACAGATCTTGTGTCGTGTCGACACTGGTACGGCAAGGCAAACAGGCGTGTCTGAGTAACAGAGGCTTTTAGAGATTCCTTTCAGATAAGATCCATAGATTCAAGGTCTATGACTTATTGTGGTTTACCTAGGACTACATGTAACTTTTTAATCTGGACTAATCCTATGTTACTATTGATAATATTACTTTGGCTTCGGTTTCTTGTAACATATTGTTCTCTTCTGTTGCCTCGCATAACATTTATCTTATCTTGACCCTTTTTATTTGAGATTTTGTTTTTGCATTCCATCGGTCCAATGTTTTCTATTTACAACTGTAAACCATCTGTTCTCTCAGCAGCAGCACCACTGCCACCATCATCATCACTCAATATTCATCATCTCTCAGTCAATATATTCCATCGGTCCAACGTAGAATTGTAATTATCTTGGATTTAGTAGGGTGAAATTTGATATTTTAGCTTTAATAGGGCAAATAAGTAGGAAATTCTGAAAGGTTATTGCTGATTTTGGAAAGTTTTGAGGAATGCATATGGTTTAATATTGTCATGGATGGGGTAATGTAAGATATCTCTTGCTGTGTCTAGAATGGTAATGAATTTTTATCTGATTAGATTAAAGTTCTTTTATCTTTTCCCCTTTTTGAGCCTTATGGTGTATCCATCCAACATATCATTTGTGTCTTATATTCTCCTTTTTTCTTAATTTGAATGAGTCTAGCTTAGATTTGATCATACTACTACATAAGCTGATGTTGTCGTGCTTCTAGTGTTTATATATAGTTATAATTTTTTTTCCTGAAGGGGTGCTAAGTATGCATGTAGTTTCATATTTTAATTGATGACTTTTTTTTTCCCCTTTCTATTGCAGATGAGAATGATGATTAGTGGCTACATCTCTCAGAAAGTTCTCAGTTCCAGAAAGCGTGGCCTTTGAACCATTATTTGATGGCTGTAGATGCATGTTTTATATTCTGTTACTTTGCTTGAGAGATTTAGAAAATTTCCAACTTTTGTGGAATTGGCCAAATTTGCACCTCTGCAAATAATCTAAAGCAATTGAGTAATTTACCTTGCTGAAATATTCTGTCTCGTGATTATATAAGAAATTGTGATTTCTTACCAGATACTGCATTCTACTAATCTTTTCAAGGTTTAGTACTGGAGCTAGGAAACAAGGCCACTTTAATATTTGGCTCGTGACTAAAATGTGAGATGATGCTGGTGTACAGAACTTGGAAAATGATTAACCGACTAGTATTTAGTGGTCGTCACGTTGACTCGTTGAACTCATTTCTGCAATGTTTCTACAGAGTGCATTGTGGGAGACATGCTAAATACTGGTACAATAATCAAAGCAATTTATATTCAGCTTTCATGATCGGTAGAAAATGGATGGTCCGACAATTGGATAACTATTCATAAGATTTACAAAAGCTAGCCATGCTGCTTCTCTTTTATTTTCAAAATGAACTTCACGTCTTAAAATGAGTGACGAATTGTTTACGAGGATTTGTACTCGTCTTCTCGTAGTCCAGCATTCTATTGTGGAACAAGTGTAGGAGCAGATCGCAGGCTTGCCGAGATGAGGGACTCTCGTGCGGATTGGTTTTAGTACACTGCAATGCAATATCAAGCATTTGATATGCTGCAAATTCTTCTCTGGGTAATAGAGGTTTCAATTCAGGATCTATGAGCTCTTCTCGACCAGATCCTTGCATTTCAATATGCTTCTCTACCCATCTTACCATGTCCATATTGACACCGAAAGATGCATCAGTTGGCATTTTTCCACTAACAAGTTCCATTACCACAATGCCCACACTATAAACGTTGCTCTTCTCTGTTGCCTTGTATGAATACGCATACTCTGAAACAACACAACAGATTTTCTTAGGATAATATATATATATATATATATCTATATATATATCGACTAAGCAGAAACTGTTCTAGATTACCTGGGGCAATGTAGCCGTAAGACCCAGCAAACAATGGATTCGATTCTGTGTTGGAGTCAAAATCTTCCACCAATGCCTTTGCAAGTCCAAAATCGCCCAGATGTGCCTCCACATTAGAATCCAAAAGTACATTGCTGGATTTGATATCTCTATGAATGAGCTTTGGCATACAGTCATGGTGAAGGTACTCGACTCCTTGAGCTAATCCAACAGCTATTTTAAACCTCATCTCCCAGTCCAGGCTTTTCTTTTTCTTGCTGTTAACTTCTTGTTGGTGCAGCCGATCCCACACGCTTCCATTCTCCATATACTCGTATATCAGGAGGTTAGAGCCTGCACCTCTGTTGGTACAATATCCTAGCAGCTTCACCAGATGCCTGTGCTTGATTGCCCCGAGTGTCTTTATTTCCCTTGTGAAGCTTTTATTTAGCAGAAAATCATCTTTCCACAGAATCCTCGACTGCTACAGTTTCTCCATTGTGCAACTCAGCTTTGTAGATTGTTCCAGACCCTCCTGAGCCGATAATGAACTCATTGCTCAAATTGTCTGTGGCTTTCATGATGTCCTCCCACCTGAAATCTCTCTTTGCAACACCCTTCCAGAAAAGTGGTTTGTGCTGAGCTTTTGAAGAACTGGAAGAGTAAATGCTGCTCAATACACTTGCTCTTTTCAAAGATTCTCGCCTGTACTTGAAGAAGAGAGAAAGTACAAGTGCTAGGAGTGCAATAGCAGCTAAGGTTGTAAATGCTGAGATTATCACCACTGTTGATTCACTTAGACCAGAACGTTGATTGTCAGAATTAAACCACTTGCAGTGAGTGCTATTAAGAGGACTGCTACAAAGATTTGGGTTTCCTTAGAATGTTTCAGCTGGCCAGTCTGCAAATTGTTTGCCCAACTTCCCTTGAAGATTGTTGAAGGAGAGATCAAGCTTGCCCAGTCTGCTCATTTCCCCGACTTGTGGAGGCACTTCTCCTACAAGTTGATTGTGGGACAGATCAAGAGCTTCAAGTTTAGACAGCATTCCTATGGAAGGTGGGATTTGACCAGTGAGATTATTGAAGCTAAGATCCAACATGCTCTGAAGGTTCTGGAGTCGTCCAAGCTCAACAGGAATTTCGCCACTGAAGCTGTTATTTGACAGTTCAAGTTGATAGAGCTTGCTCAGGTTACCAAGGGCCTTAGGAATAGGTCCTGATAACTGGTTGTGGTTGAGGTTGAGAACAGTCAATGATTCTAATTTGCCAATCTCAACAGGAAGAGCACCATTAAGTGAATTGCCATCTAGAGAAAGTATTAATAATTTGGAACAGTTGAATAGCTCTGTGGGAAGGGTACCGATAAATTGATTGGAGGAGAGCTTGAGCTCCCCTAATTGCTGAAATCTGCCAAGCCACGATGGTATAGAACTAGAAAGAATATTGTTGTTCAAATCAATATGAGTCAATTTGTCGCACAACATAAGTTGTTCTGGTATTGGACCTGTAAGCAGATTGCCTGAAAGGTCTAATAATGATAGCATGCGAATTTTACCAAGTGTACAAGGAATTTTCCCCGTGAATTTGTTGTTCCCTAATCTTAACCTTTCAAGAAATGGTGAATTTCCTAACTGTAGAGTAATTACATTATCAAATTCATTGTCTGTGACATCAAAAGAAAGAAAAAAAGGCGAGCTACATAACGGAGCAATGCTACCATTTAATATGTTTTTGGACAGATTGATTCGGGTCAGGTTTTTTAAGCTGGAAAGTGAATCAGGAATGTTACCTTGAAGAGAATTGTTGTACACCATCAACTGTTGCAGAGCCTGGAAAAATCCAAAAGTTTCAGGAATTCCACCAGACAGATTGTCATCTGCCAAATCAAGAATAGTTAGTTGATGACAGTTGCCCAAACTAGGAGGAATTTGACCCACAAGTTCATTTTGCCTCAAGTGAAGTAAATTCAATCTCTTCAGTTTCCCAACTGTAATGGGTATTTCTCCACTGAAACTATTTCCAAAGAAATCAACCATTTTCAAGCTTGAACAATTCCCAATCTCCTTAGGAATCTCCCCAGATACTTGATTATCGTAGAGATATAAAACTTCAAGATTCCCAAGCATGCCAATCTCCTTAGGCAGGCTTCCATGTAAATTGTTGTGGTACAATGCAAGCTCCTTTAGGTTGGTGAGATTTGCTATGAAAGGAGAAATGGAACCCACCAAGCTATTGTTGTGGAGATAGAGGTGAGTGAGTTGATTAAGATGAAAGATTTCAACTGGTATTGATCCATTTAAGGGTGTTATTAGACAAGTCAAGCTGTTGCAGTGATTGACACTGGCTTAACTCCTTTGGAATTGGACCAGAGAGTTGAATATCGGAAAGAATCAAGCTCTTTAAGTTGGTTGCATTGGAGCATAGTCCTCTTGGTATGGTGCCAGAAATATTGTTGTTTGACAAAACTAAGTAAACAAGCTCATTCATTCTGCCCAATTCCTCTGGAACTCCTCCACTCAAGCCTTCATAGATAAATCAAGATTCTGCAGATTGCTCAGTTTGGTTAATGACTCGGATATTGAACCTTCTAGATGATTTCCCAGCAAATTTAGATACACGAGTTGACTCATTTCACCCAGTTGACTTGGTATCTCCCCTGAAAGATAATTGTTTGCCAAGTTTAGAATTTGGAGGCTTTCCAGGCGACCCAATTCTCCTGGGATTGATCCATTTAGGTTGTTGAGAGCAACGGTGAAGACAGTGAGGCTTGTACAATTTTCTAACGCAGCCGGAATCGGTCCTTGGAGTTGGTTCTGTTGCAGAATCAAGCTCTCAAGCTGAGTCAGTTGTCCGAGTTCAGGAGGTATTTGACCAGAAAGACTGCATGAAGCCAAACCAAGAGTGACCAAGTTGGCAAGATTACCAAACGAAGCAGGAATAAGCCCACTGAGTCCATTATCACCGATTCTCATGATTCGGAGGCAAGTTAAAGAACCAAGCTGAGGTGGAATAGAACCAGTGAGTTGATTAGAGAACAAAAGCAAAGATTCCAAGGAAGAAAGGTTGGAAAGGATAGTTGGGATGGGACCCAAGAGGGCAATAGAAGAAAGATCAAGGTGGATTAGGTTATGTAAACTGCCCAAAAATGGTGATATGGAGCCAGACAATGACGAGTCAGACAGGTTAAGGCTCACTACATGGACCGAGTTCAACTCACAAGTAACTCCTCTCCATGTGCAGACATTCTTGTTACTTAGATTCCAATCATGCAAAACATTTTCTGGGTCATTGACGAAATATTTCTTCACTTCTAACAAAACTGAGAAATCTTCGCTTTGACACATAACCAAATCAGACCAAGAAAACAGTAGAAGAAGAAAAAGAACTTGTACCAAGTAACCCATGTCTGCCTTGTATGAGAGAAACTGTGCTATTGAAACTCGAATTTTTTATAATTAGATATTATATTTTTATTATAATAAAAGAAAAAAGAAATTTTGAATTCGAGTTTGGAAAATTAAATATTTTTAAAAAATAAATTTATTTTGTACAAATTTAAATTGATTGAACTAAGGAATTTTGATTTTTTTTTGTTATGAAAAAAAAAAGAAAAGAAAAGATATGTGATTACATGGAGAAGATACAGTGGTTATGGTGTGTTTGCTTGTTATAGTGTGTTAGCTCAATGATTCAAACCCTACTCAGAAAGTGAGCAGTTGAATTTCTAATTTTAATGCTCTTTGATTAGCTTTGTTTGTACTTTGAAGCCCTTACAAAGTCAAATACAGCCCTTTCGTGTAAATTAATATATAGTGTTCAGTGTTGTCATTCCTCACGTAAGAAAAGTTGACATAACTTCCAAATTTTATTTATAATATTTTAGATCAGGAATTCTGTTTTAATTTTTTTATCGTTATTTTTTATTTTAAAAAATGATTAAATTATGCAATTTAGTTCTTAATCATAGTATGTTTTATTTTAATTCTTTTTTCTTGTTGGCGAAGAAGACTCTTTCGTGCAAGAATTTTTTTTTCTTCTAGTCTAAATAAGGATTTACCAAATATAATTGCAAAATCTTGTTAATCAGAGTTTTTATAGATCTACAAGCAGCAGCAATTAGGGTAAAAACAAATGACTGTTCAATTATCATTGTCCGATAAAGAAGAAAAAACAATAATAAAAGTATAATACAATCAAATCTTATCTTGTCCTTTCTTTTTTTTAATATATAATTTTTTTTTAAATTAATTACATGCCAGATTACTTTCTAAATTTATTAAAAATATCAAATTATTTTTCTATAAAATACGTGTCAATTTACAAAAAGCGCGTAATAAACACACGCTAAACGGTAATATGAAAATAATTTAATATTTTTAATAAGTTTTGGAATATAATTTAATATTTTTAATAATGTAGAGTATATTTTTTATATTTTAAAAAAGTTTAAGTGATTAATTTGATATTTTTAATAATTTTATGAGGATAATTTAATATATAATTAATTTAAAAAATAAATTTGATAAATAATAATAATTTAGGAGAAAATTTATTTATTTATTTTTAATGATAAAATCACATATCATGGACGAAGATCAATCAACTATGTGACACGTCGGATCGGCAGAATTGAAACAAATTCAAGAGTCAGATCAAATAGTCTACGGGCCTGCTCACGTACGCTTCAATTAACAGTTGGGTTTCTTTTAAGCCTTTTATAGGCACTTCGGTAAGGTACATATAGTAATGCACACTAATTCGATATGCCTCAGATCGAAGGGAAGATTATATTTTTATATTATACGTCCAAGAAGGAGAGATAAAAGAATGCATATTTTTTGTATTTCATAATAGCACCAATAATTCCTAGGTAGGGATGATCACGGAACGGGACGAAGTCGAAAATTGCTCTCTCACTCACTGCTCCGCCAGTGGCGGAGATTTTCTGCCCCTGCCTCCAATATCGAGGAAAAAATTTCTTCCGTTCCCGTCCCGCGGAGATCCCCGTCCCCCACGAGGATCCCCATCCCCCATAAAAAAATTCATCAAAAATTTTCACCAAAGCTCATTCTTTTCATTCATTTGATGGAAATCACAATAACAATCTAAAACGAAAAATTTAAAACTAAAAGAATTCTACGTTCAAAAAAAATCACAGACAAAATTAACGAAAATAAGTATAGAAATAACAGTTAATTGAGTAATGAAAAAGAACAAAGCTAGTACAGAAGCTCCAATGGATCATAGCAAAGAGAAAAAAATCTGACCTGAACATGCGTCTGAAAAATCAAAGCACAACAACAACAATATACTAACCTCAATCAGTTAATTAACCCAAAATCCAGAGCCACCGGATCAACCCCATGAAACGCTCCAAAACCCATGAACCCCAGTGAAGAACAAAAACAGAAAAAGAATTCAACTCACCAGTAAAAGGCTTGCGCTTTAGACAAGGGTCAAGCTGGTTACACCATCTTAGCCTACAAGATTTCCCAGACCGACCAGGAATTCCACGGGCGATCAAGCTCCAATTCCTCGCACCAAACTTACTGACAAGTTGAGTCAAGACAACGTCTTCCTCCGGCGACCATGGTCCCTTCACTCTACTACTAGCACTGCCACCGCTTCCAGACCCACTAGCGCCACCAAGTTTCGCCGACTCAGCTCCAGCGCCACCAACTTCGGAGTCACAAGCAGTCGATGAATCGGTTTTCTCTTCTGCGGTTATTATCATTGCATCATCAATATCATCAGTTGGGTTTTGCATTTTTAAGAGCTCATATTGCTTTTAAGAAGCAAGAAAGAGTAGATAGAGAGACAAAGAGAAAGAAGCAAGGACCTGTTGTGTAGATGTGAGGGAGAAGAGAGAAAACGGCAAAGAAAGAAACTAAGTAAATAACTAAAAAATTAAGGGTAATAATATACATCGGGGTGGGGATCCCCGCGGGACGGATGCCCCATTCCCTGTCTCCGTCCCGAAATTCATCTCGGAGATTTTTTAATCCCCGTCCCCGCCCCCGTAGGGGGAAAATAGGGGAATCCCCGCCCCGTTCGGAGCAGGTCCTCACCGGGGTCGAAGATTTCCCGCCCCATGAGCATCCCTATTCCCAGGTATATAATGCCTTCTGCCCCACAAACAAAATATTACTTTTTTATTACTCTAAATTCTAAATATATATTTTGATCCTATATGCATAAACTTCCAATATAATGAAACTTTTAGTATGCTATAACTAATTAATTCATCAAATATAAACTACAAATAAATTCATTTTTTAAGTTGTTGTACAATGACCTAGTTTGAACTGTTTTTCAATGTATTTTCAAGTTGATTCAAAGGAATAATCATCCTACTTTGATCCAAAGCAATAATTCATCATTTCCCTTTTGCCTTTTTGGATCTATGGTAAACACCAAAAAAAAAATTATATGTTATCTCCACATTAACTTTTTTGAAATATTGTATTTGCATTAGCCTATACTTATTATGCTATTACACGTACTAACCCGTGGCACCCTTATACCCCTAGAAGGAATATAAGAGAGCTCTGACTTTCTAGCTATGACTTTCTTTTAAATTCATCCTTTTAAATTTATCTTTTAATCACAAGTTCATTATATTTTTTAATTAATTGTTTTTTCTTATGTAGAATTTTCTTGCTCAATTGCATACAGTTTCCATTTCGTAATATGTATAAACACATATATTAACTCAAAATGCTTAAAATATTTACACTACTTGTTTATTACATATCCTTTACATTGCACAATACAAAAAAATGACTATAGACCAAAATTTGTCTTCAAGTTTTACTCCTAATGGCCTACAAATATTGACTTGAGAATTAGCACTTTACTCTACACCTGTATACCAATATAGAAAAAATACCCATATTGAGCAATGGCTTAGTGGAGAGTAAAATAATGCAATAGACTTCTAGCTGAAGTCTCACACAATTAACACAACATGCCATTTAACATTGTATAATAACTCTTGATGAATAACATACTTTGTCATATTATAATGCACACATACACTCATGGTAATAATTTCATGAATTTAGTAACATTTCAATGTCATTATTCCAATTCATCACACTAACAATACTTAAAAGAAATACTAACATTATACTGAGGCACTAACACTTTCACATAATTGTTCATTCACTATCGTTCACTCATCACATCATTTTTATTATTTCCTAGCTTGAATTCCATCAATGGTGGATAACGGGTCAAATACTAGATACTGGCGAGCAATATCAAACATTGGAGACATAAGTCTCGGGTCACTAGATACCATGAGGTGTCAACTTTAAATAGCATTCGGTGCCAACAATAGCAGCTGCAATCACTATCCCTTATAGGCATACATCTATCCACTACTATGTGAAATTCAGGCTCACAAATAGGTCATTAATCACTCAATAATATCACATTTGATACATTTAGGATTGTAGAGTCGATACATACAATAGAGTATACAACAATATCACTAAATGATTCATATCCAATCACAATTAAGATATACTTCAACATGGTTATCGCTTATTATTTAACATGTAACACTAAGCATGCAAATATTCATATTCATTAATTTTACATAGTATACACTTATACATGTTCATGTCACATTTTGTCCCTATTTTTATGTCTAAGATACCTTAAAAGTAGGAGGAATAATGATGAATTGGAATAATGACATTGAAATCCTAAAAATCAAATGTAGGAGGAAATAGGGAAAGCTCACAATGGTAATTGATTAGTTGCAGTCATGAGATAAATGCATGATAAATTTTGGAAGGAGCTCACAGTGGGAACTGATTAGTTGTGACCGTGAGCACCATTCTGCCCCAAGAAATCCTAAAGATAGATTTTTAGGTTTAATTTGTAAGCTATTTTAAACTTATTAAATGACATTTTCAGGAAAAGTGGTTTTCTACAAAGTTGTTCCTTTATGTTTTTAGTTTCTAAATTATTAAAAATAATCTCATTTTCACTTAGAAATCTCAAGATATTCACAAAATACTATGGACTACTCCCATTGACAGGGCAACAGGCATGTTTGGTCTAAATTTTGACATGCTTAGAGGTAGAATTAGACTTCGACTTATTCATATGAAATCTAGTTTTGTGAGTCTAGTTTACTCTCCAATTTGAATTACTCAATTTGAATCTCTGTAAAATGAGATATCCTTAAATTACTAAATCTGATTCAAGTGAACCTTAAGTAGATTTTCACTACATTACTTTTTAAGGCACAAATCATCATTCTCATGCAACAACAACATCATCAATTAGTTCTAACATCCATCACAGAATAATTATAGCACATACACCAACTTTAACCAATTAAACATATAGTAAAGAGAATGAAAAACTCCCAAACCTCTTTAGCAAGCACCACGCTCTTTCTTCAAGCTCTTTCTTTTTCCTTCTCTTTGCCCTTACTTGATTATCCTTCAATACATAATAAATTTTTAAATATAAACAATCATTTATTCTCTCAATTTAATATCTAATTGCCTATCTCTTGAGTCAAAGGAAAGAAAGAAGAAGAAAAACTCTCTCTCTCTCTTCACAAACATTATAACTAAAATTAAGCATTTTTTCTATAATGGAGTTGGTTTACTTGGGAAGAAGAATGGTTGAAAATGGGTTCCTCTAGAGTAGTGGCCGACCTTCATAGGTTTTATATTCATGATTCCTCCTTATTTCTCTTGAATTCTCTAGAGAAAAAGCTAAGAATTAGGCCTCACCCAAGGGCTTACTTGTGGGCCTTAAGTAAGCCCAAGCCTCACTAGATTTCCTTCACCCTTGAGTTCCTCCTTTGTGTTTCCTTCCCATTTTATTTATTTCTTTCAATTTTTAAATCCCCTACATTACACTTCCTTTTAGTTATGTATGTGCATGCTTATATGAAATGACCATAATGCCCTTACTCTTTTAAAATAATTACTTCTATGTCCCAAACTATACTTCACTAGCTAACCGAACACATATTGACTACATTATCACCTAAGCATACATACATTGACTACATTATCACCTAAGCATACATACATTCTCCTAGGGTATGAATGGGGGCCTCATATAACCAATAAATTAATAACACAGTACAATATTGTACATCCAATACAGTGTAAAATATTATAGGGTTGTAAAATATTAATTTGACTACAGTTAATTATAATATATACCATTGCTAGTTTTTAGTTATGCTTAGTTTTAGTTTTAACTGATGTTGCTTTAGAGAATGATTATATATTATTCTCTTGTTTAGTATATATAAATATTTGTACTTTTCTTTTCAAGTAAGATAGAAAATTTTTCCTCTCTATTCTTGTTTGATAAGGTTTGATCATGGTATCAAAGCTCGTTCGATTGACATTTTTTCTTTCAATTATTAATTTTTCACTTAGCTAAAAGAAAGTTTTCTTTTCTTTAATTTTTTTAATGGTGGATGATTTAGTTGTTGTCTAAAATCCATCAGATCTTGGATCTGGATTTGGTACTTCACGAGTTACTATTGGAGCTGGAGAAAATAATACAAGTTTTTTACTTGTAACGACACTTTTGCGAGGTATGAATTATCTAACTTGGAGTATCAATGGCAGAATTCCTTTAAAATTTTAGAAAGCCAAAACAAATATCATAGACAACAATTCTGTAATATTGTCAAAAATAAGTTAATGGTTTTTGTGGTGGAGAAGAAGCAATTGTTAAAAGAAAATGTGATAACTACTCCAAAAAGAGATTATATTTTATGGATTTGACCTCTTTTATATAGAATGCAGCGTATTAAGTTAATGGTGTATTTATATTTAAAAAAATTATTTTTGTAATTTATTTTTTAGGCATCAATATACTATTAGATTGTTGCACCATGTACCCGATTTAGATAAAAAAAAAAAAGAATTCATATATGATAAGGTTAAAAATCGTGTTAAAAAATTGATCCACATAATATATTTATACATTTCAAGTGATTACTCATGTATTCTTCTGAAAAGGGGGTAAAAAAAAAAGAGAAATACATTTGTTAACAACTTCAAAGTTGTAGGTAAGATTATTGAGCAACAATCTTAGCATGTATATCAAAATTCAAAAGAAAAGAATCACATAATCCATTGAAAAATCGCAAAGCACGAGTGAACCCATTAGACCAAGAGAATACAAATTAATGTACCCAAATAACAGCTCGGTCACGAACTAGTAGTTGTAAGAGTTAAGAGAACTACAAATAGTTCGAATTTCACCATCTTGTTAAACAGACGGGACAATAACATTACCGAGCTTGGCCATTGAAACTCCAACTGGAAATGGAAAAGTGAGGGTGCAGAAGCAAAAGTGTTAACAAGAGGAGAGGTTATTGGATCATAGTATAAGATTTGGTCAGTGTGTAAAAGGCCCATTTTGTTCTCCAAATTCTTATAATATTGTGCATCGAACGTGTGTGCAGTTATAGCATCAAGATCAACATATTCAGATGCCCATCTGCATTTTCTGGTTAAGAAATTCAAGTATTTAGTATCCAGAGATGGGTCTGCTTTTCTTGTTCCTTCGAAGTTGTACAGTCGATCTTGAATTGAGCTGCATGTTGCTCTGCCAATTGTGTGCGCCCCTGAGAAATAATATTACACCCAGTTTAATTTATCAGAAATTAGTTATGCATACTAGCTAAGCAGATATATCTTTTAACTAATTAAATTAGGAAAACAATTCGGTACATAAAACCTTTTATAACATGTAAATATTTCGAGCTAATATAGCTTGCCACGTTAATGTTCCAGTATCATATTCATGATTTTCCGGCTAAAATGATTTTAATAGTAATATTTTATAAATTGAGATATTTTTATTGTAGTCAAGTCGTTATAGGCGTATAAATATGGCAAGAGTAGTTAAAATAAATCCTGAAAATTTTCAAATAATTTATTGATTTTGATGGAAATTGACCTGAAAGAACGACCAAATCAAGGATATTCAAACCCAGAGATTGGTACAACTCAATGAGAGAAGTAATATTTTCATGAGCCATCGGCACCAAATCAACTTCTTTGTGAATAGAAACTTTGCCACCTTTCCTTCCATAAGGCACCATCCAATATGGACCTCCAAGAAGAACAGTAGCATCTCTTGAGGCTGCCGTTAGAATGTCTGCACAAGATACTGTTTTTGGGCATTTCTTCTCTATTTCTTCCTTTATTTCTTCTATCATTTCAAATCCTCTAAGCCCTTTGCTTCCATTTGCTTTTCTTTCACTTCCCTCGTGGTTCAATAGAATGGATCCATCACACCCCTACATATATATATATATATATGCAATCATTTTTACATTATTTTTAATTGTGAGCATTGGTCCTTCGTTCTCATAATTGTCTTGTTTTTCCTTCAAGTACTCTTGCCCTGAAATCACTTGGGAAACAAATAGGAGAAAGACCAAGGAAATTAGGGAACTCATGATTATTGGCGTGGTAGCAGTTAGATGAAGATTTCCTCTATATATATATATATATATATATATATATATATATAGTTTATATCTATATCAACACGACGTGAGACGCACCCCCTTAAAACGTAATAGGACATGCTTGCATGTAATTGTAAAGCTCAGAATATGAAATAATAATAATAATAATAATAATAATAATAATAATAATAATTGATAACTATAGAAATTACATCTCTAAAAGCCTAGTCATTTCGACCCAACGGTATTTGAGACAGCCAAAATTTACTAACAGGAAAGAGTAGCGTGAGCTAGAAGATAACATAGGGAAGCGTGATGTCCGATCGGATTGATGGGATGTCTTGTCCTAACAGTCCACTGACATAAGCCGACGTCTATACTCTCCACCTACCTCCAGTCATATCGCCGCTCACCTACTCTGACTGTCGGTTATCATCTCCCCAAGGTACTCGAGCACCCTTTTCCCAAAACATCTCCTATAAATAGCCAAAAATACAATGACATCAGGTATTGAACTTTGGAGACTCTATATCTCCTTTTAGCTCTTACTCCCAAGTCACTGACTTTAGCTTCGGGGTGCTAACGCCTGGATCCGACCGAGCACTCCATTTTTTGTAGGTCCTTTCTTCCATCCAGCTTTCGAACTGTATTATTATTATTATTATTATTATTGATAAGGCTGCAAATGTCTTATCTTACAAGATGACATAAATTAAAAAAAAATGACAAAAAATAGATATATATAAAGCATCCCGTCAAACATCACTCGAATACGTGGCATTTTATTTAAGGCACAAAGGACTCTACTGTATATATTGTGATTCAGGTCAAATCCCAATTCAAAGGGTTATTGGATGTGAGCACTCAACTTTATGATTCATATTTGTATCATAATTGGGGATATTTAAATATGGATTGAAAAAAATTATAATTGGCTTTCTATCCATGTAAAGCACCTAAAATTTCAGTTATGTGAATATTATCTTTAAAACTTTTAATAGTATATATTGAGATTAATAGTATTTCGGTTGGCCGAGAATCGATTAAAATGCATAGTTGATCCGGTAGAAATTAAAAATTTAAATTAATTGATTAAAATTTATATTAGTGAATGGATTAAGGATTTGGATTTAGTCACGATTATTAAATTAAACAAAACATAAATATTGTATATAAGAAACATGATTACATTACATGTTGATTTTTTAAAAAGAAAATGTATCATATTGAAATAGTTATATTCTTATATTGAATAGGTAAAGAATGCTAAAATTAAAAAATATATATATTTTTTTAATGTTAGCAAGAATTACACATTAAATAATTGAGGAAAACAATTAGAATTTATAACTAGTTGAAATTATATATATATGTAGTTTCATGCAAGACTTCACATGAGTTACATATTATCTATATATTATGTGGGCATAAACGCAAGGAAATCTTTAAGCCTAGCCCCTTCTCCAATCTATAAGTTGTTACTAAAAAAAAGGAACAGAAGGAAGAAAGAGCAGATTGGGGGGAGAAAGAAAGAGAGGGAGAGGGAGAGCGTTCACCGATTTTAGAATCTGGCCTCCTTCACCGTCATCTGGTGTGCTTCAGTCCCGTCAGCCGCTGCTCCTTCACAAGCGAATTTCAAACACTGCCATCTTCTTCCTTTTGCCAAATTTCGTTTTTCTCTTTTTAAAATTGAAAACTTTATTTTTCGGTTAGCTCCGACTTTAGATGGTAACATGAGCATCGCTATTAGATCCTTGGTGTGAGCGCAATTCTTCCACTACCTTTGGATTTTCCTCACTCACTGTTGGCGAGGAGATCGAAGCTAAGAGTAATGAGTCATTCCGGTGTAGATCCCGGCCAACCCATAAGGCAGTGGAGCGCGTGACCACGTCTAATGAGTTCTGATGGTTCGAGCTTCGTCCTGACAGTGCCAGCACTCCTCCAGTGAAATTTCGGTGACTGGTAAAACAAAACAAATTTCGGAAATTGATTCCGATTTAGTAAGTGCTTTATTAAATTTACATTATTTTTAAATATATATATATATATATATATATATATATATATATATATATAGCAGGGTTATCCATAAACTGAAATTTGTTGAAATTCTCTTGATTAAGGCATAACTATGTGTTCAAAGATATGTGTGATAAATTTAAATTGAAATTGAATTTGGATTTTTCATTTTTTTCTAAAACAATATTATGCTTGGTTATGAATTCTTGAGATGTATTTGGGAATTGAGGAATTAGTTTGAAATAGATGTAGTTGGATGACTAATGATTTTTTTCTCTTATGGTACATTGAATTTTGAATTTGGGAAATTGGAAGAATTTTGTTATTATTATGCAATTTATTATGCTTATTGAATTTGCTGGGAAGTTAATTTAATTGCATCAGTTTACTGGTCATTGGTTGTGTGTGTGTCGGTTAGGCCTAAAAATAAAATCTATATAAAGTGTTGATGCCACCTAATTAATGGAATAAGTTGAGATTTATCTATGATGCATATAAGTCTAGGAGATTGATGGATTGAGATAGATGCATAGTTTTAATGCATTTTGAACAATAACAAACCAATAAAATGAATAGAATTTCATTCTAGTTTAACAATATATTTATGTGAATCTTTTGCTTTAAAGAGTAGAATAGCAGATTCAAAATTGTGGATCCGAGTTCTATTATAGGGATTGCTAGACCAAAATAAATTGTGTATACGTAAAAGTTTTATTCTTGATTCTAGGTATAAAACTTATAAATATGTTGTGTTTATTGCTCCTCCTATCTCTTGGGTTGATTATTTGTTATTCCCATATACATTTATAGTTAATATTCTATTTTGTGTAAACTTAATAAATTAACTAAGAAAGTAGAAGTTTGCAAATCAATATATTATGTTAATAAATTGGGATTCTTAAACAAGGTATGTATTCCAAGTGATTAACATTCTAAAATAGGCTTTGAATTATAATTTCTAACCTATAGGTGAATGCATAATTTATAGTCTATGGTTATTCTTAATTTTCAATATAAATAATTTAGAATATTGCAAATATTTATGATAATGATTTAAATGTATTTAAAATAAAAAGAATAGTAGTAAGTATAAGAATTGAGATACCATGATAATGAATCTTTGTGATTGTGCATTATTATGTGAAGTTTGTTTTTAAATATGGATATAATGTGGATTTGGTTATCATTTCTTACTTTGGATTAAATAGAACTTTAAAGTGCTATATTGAACTTTAAAGTTGTAGAACTATCTGGTTCTGATTCCTTACGTGAGATATGTAGGAAACTTGAGAATTGGCATCTCAAGTCCGAACCAAATTGTATTAATGTGACTGAATTTTTTGTATATATATGGATTAGTGCTCATGACATTAGGAAAAGTATGCTAAGCTTATGAGTTTACATTCTAAATTTATAGCTCCATCTATAGCTATTGGAAATTGGGGTGCTTAAAGTAACTTATATGAATATATGTTTTGCATATGATGTTGGAAATAATAAAACCAATTAGTTTTAGTCGCTTGTTTTATATATTGTTTAACCTAAGGTTTAAATTGTAAGTAGCAATAAAATTTTGTTGATGTTTTTTGAGTAAATGTGTGGTAAAAATTGTGAGCAGCAATAAATTTTTGTTTGATGTTTTTATGAGTAAATGTGTGGTAATTGGGTAATGAATGTGAATATAAGACTTTATTGCCCATAGTAATTGGTAGGAATCATAGGTAGGATATAGTTGTCAAGCCATAATGGTCGGAATCATCAGGCGGTAATGGTCTAAATCATTAGGCAATAATGGTCGTATTCATTAAGCCTTAATGGTTGTATTTATTAGGCCTATATGGTCGTATTTGGTAAGCCTAAAGGGTCGTACCCCAACAAGCTTAAAAAGCCATAGTCCCATATATCGTTTCAATGTATTCCTTCGAATTACTGTGGGCAATATTTGTAATAAAAAAAATAAACAAAATAAAGTGTATTTGGTTATATAAGTAGAGTTTATAAATTATAAGTGTACTTAAATGCATAATAATCTATCATATGCATGCATTGAGAATATGCAAATTGGTGTGATTGGATTGACTCTTAAATTAATTATTCTACATTATTATTTAGATTAGTATAGTAATTATCTATTGAGGTTTATGTTATCCTGCTCTAATGATAAAAATATTCTTATATTTGAAGTGAAAGTTCCTTGGAGATACTTGATTGGGAAATATACCTTGCTAGTTCTACCTAGTGAATACTTGAATTAGGAGATTTATCTTAATGATGACATCATTTAGATTTAGCATAACTAAAAGTACCTAATTTACTTTCAAAAACAAAATATTATGTAAGTTTATATGTTGCATGTAGAAAGTTAATATCAAAATTAGATATTCTGAGATGATTATTAGTTTTATCTTTCTTATTTGGTTGAGTATTTTATAATATATCTTAATATGTGTTTGTAATTACTTTGTAAGCTTAGAAATTTATATTACAGATACAATCTAGTTGCATGACTTGTTTATATATATATATATATATATATATATATATATATATATAACGAACATAATCAAATAAAATTAATAGAATGCTCTAACTAAGCCTTTAGCTTAGTATGTGGTAATTTTTGAGTGTAGGTTAAAGAACAAAATTTTTGAGATAGAAGAGATTAAATCTAGTGCATCTGTATTAATGGGAATTATATCAAAGCTCAAGACGAGAATGTACCGAAAAGGGGCTGTTTATGGTGTACCTTTGATTATCGTTCTTAGTTGGCATGCATACTCAATATAAAAATTTTTGAAGATATGTAAATATAATTTAAGTTGGTTATGAAATTAAGTTGTAAGTAGTTATTTTAGTTCAATCATTATACATGTATATATTGATTTTGCTGTGGCAAGGTTAATAAAAATATGGAAATATCTTATGACAATATTTGGAGAATAGGGATTTTATGTGTTGGAGTTTGTATTGGTTGTGAAAAAGTAGAGATATGTGATTTTAGAAGTGTATTTGTAACTTTTTGACCGGGAGGTTTGTTACAATATTTAGGGAAAATTAAATTCTGCTAAAATTTTGATAAAACTAATGGTAATTTTATTGGAGTATTTTAATAAATTAAAGAGAATTTAATATCTATATAAGTATGGATCATATATAGAATAACTCGTAACATTCTTGTTCGATCCACTCATCGGACCTGTTATAGAGTGTTACAATTAAACTCATCTAAAATTTATAATGGAAATTACACAATTAAAACCAATTGAATTAATATTTTTTTTATATTGGATTGGTTAGAGTATAATGAGTTATATGAATTATGAATTGTCTATATTAAATAATGAAAATGTTTTATAAATTAATTATATTTATAAAACATATTGATGGGTCATCTTTTGTTACGTATAACGTACATATTAGATGTACAATAAGCCTAAGTAGCCAGTTTTATCTATTATGACCTTAAATGTAAAATTTATACCCTTCTTTTAAGCAAGAAAAACTAACTTGCATTTATTAGTTATAATAATTTATAATAGTGATTGTGTGTTATTGATTGATTGAATTGTTAACGGGTAATAATTAATTAATCAATGATTTTAAGAATCATTTAACCTCTAATTTCAGTTATTTTGTTTCATATAGTAATACTAGCTTTAATTAGGGGTAGGCCTGGCAAAGTTGGTCCAAACCTAAAATCCTGTCCAGACCCACCTAAAAAAATGACCTAAATCCAAATCAATCTAAAAAAGTGTTCATTGAGCCAACATAAAAATGACCTACTAAATATATGATCCGTTTGGGTTTGGTCATAGTGCCTAACGAGCCTCCTATAAAATCTCCTAATTCTGTCCGTTCTAGTCTAGTTCTCGCTCTCTCTCCCTCTCAAAATCACAATTTACTCTTCCCTTTCCACCCTCATCGCCCCTCCACCTCTCCATCATCCAGTCATCGTTGACATAGAGAGATTCTATATTTAAAGACTTATTCCCAAACTCTAGTAGTGATTTGGAGGGTTCGGTGGAGAAAAAGCTGCAGGAGACCAAGTAATATGTGCTCTTATTTGTTCTACTTCCAAAATTGCTATTTTATTTTCACTGTTTTTCTCTAGAATTAATATTTACTCTTATTTTTTATACTTCAAAATAGATGCTTTGTTGAATTTTGCTTTGAATGTTAATAATTTGCATGCTTGTTAATCTGCAAATCACAATTTGTGCATAATATGCCTTCGATTTTGTTTACCAATCAAAATTAAACTCTTAAAATGGGTCTATTTATGCATACATTCTAGATAGAAATTAAACTAACATCTTCAATGTAGTAAATTTTCTAGTAATGTGGTGATGAAAGATAGGGAGATGCTTTGTTTTCTGTCTACAGGCTATCACCTAAGCTTTAGCTTCATAAACTTAGCAAAGCATTGGATAGTCTTTTGTTGTGGTTGGTTACTAAGTTCAATCTATTTTTGAACAGCTTGGCTAATATATTCAAAGTGAAGAATAGATGGATTATGTACTGTACACATAGACTAAAGAGATAGATAGTTTTTGGTCTTTATTTATATATCTTACTATTGATATTCGATTGCTTTGACCAGAGTCTAGTGTTTTTGGCCTCTATTTGTTTTTGCAATTTATACAAAAAATTTAATTGGCATACATTAACTTTTGTACTAAAAATTTAACCAGCATACATTACCTGGCTTTACATTCAAATAAAAAGTCTGTAGAGGCTTTTAGGTACTCAAAAGAGTATTTAAAACTTCCAGATGATGTTAATTAATAAGAACCTGAATCTGATTGATAGTATCACTTCTTAATAAAGGACTAAAATGTAAATTTTAGACTTTAAATGGAATAAAAGTTATAGGAAACAAAAAGGACCAAAATTGGAGTTAAATAAAGTAATTTATGAAAAATGATAATTGTTAGGGACCAAATTGTAATTTGCCACCACGTGGAAAGAATATGTGGACTAAAATGTAAATTTGGGGTTAAAGTGGAATACGAACCAAAAGAAAGTAAAAAGAGTAAAGTTAGTGGAGAATAACCAAACATATATTAAAAAAAAGTTTAGAGATTACATTGTAATTTTCACACTAGAAGGGGGAATAAAGGAGAAAAAGACATAACATGTGAAAATAAGGATTAGATGTTAATTGGGAGAGTTAAAAGAAAAATAATTAGATGAATGGAATTGTAGGAAAATGAATTTAGTAAGGACTAAAGGGAAATTTACATTTACATAAGAAAATTACTAAGGATTAAATCATAATTTAAGGAGGTTAGTTTAAATAAGATAAAGGATATAAATAAGATAAAAAGAACAAAACTTGGCATTTAAAATTTGAAAATTATATGCGAAATAAAATTTAAGGAAAAACAAATGCGATGGTTATTCAAAGATAAAAATGGCAATAAAAGAATTAAAGGGGAATTAGAAAATTAAAAAAATATATATATGATTGAAATTGCTAAGGAGAAAAATGTGCAAAGAATAGAATTAATAAGGAGTTATTATGAAGAATTAAAATATCAATTGAAAAGAAAGAGAAAATAAAGGGTGAAGAAAGAAAGTTATAAAAGTGATAATATATCATAGTTAAACTATTATAAATACAGAAAGGTAAATAATTAAAGTGCAAATAAAGTATAAACCAAGAAATAAAAAGACATAGGAAAAGTAGTGAACGATAATTAAAGAATTGATCGCGAACATTTGTATGATTTATATAAATAAAGAGAAGAAACTTGATGTGAGATAAGGAAATTATAAGGCCTCAAGACGAAAATTAAATGTTATAAATTCATTATGTACAAGCATTAAACACAAGCTAGATTATAATTAAGCATAAATAATGAAACAAGAAAAGACAAATAGTAATGTAAGATCAAAGCATCAGACAAGAACCAAAATAGTTGATTGAAAATCTGATCAAGGATCCAGTCGTGCAAGTATGACAAAGAAAAAGGCTTATTATATAAGGTTTGAAATGAGTATTAAATTATCGGCTACAGTTTGACAAAAATATCGGTAAAAATCAAGCATGAGATGTTGAACTATATAGATGACCATTGAACAAAAAATGTAGAAATCAACCAAATGAGGAATATCAAATTAAGGATAAGAAAATGAAAAGCCATAAAGAAATCTAGACAAATGGAAACGATAATCACAAGTCCAATGAAGTTGATGAAATATATGATTGTGTTATAAATAGCATCTCGGAGACAAATGCATGAATTATGGAAAAGCAATTGGCCATAGACGAAAGTAAAACTGAAAAAAAGAACACTAAATGGTACACTAGGAGAGAAAAGCATGTAGTGAAATGAAAACTAAAATATGAGAAAAGATATAAGATTATTGTAGATTAAGTATAGACTATGCAGTAAAATAATTAAAGTGTGGTAGACATCAAAACAGCTAAAGGAACAAAAAAAATTATCAAAAAGGGGACATGTGTAAGAAACAAATGGACGACTCATAACAAGAAATAAAAATGAGAATGATAGAATAAAAGTAAGAAGAAAGATATGATTCAGGATTAAAAGAAGTCAATGCAAGTAAGTTAGAGTATTAAACAATATTTAAATTGAAAAAAAATATTTACCTCCATACTTATATTGTGAAATTTATTAGTGGGGTATCCACCACTGAGCATTATGTGCTCAGCACTTAACTTTTGATGTGCACAACTTTAAAGAATTATATGTAGGTTGGTACTCGAAAGGGATAGGCATTGGATTGGGCAAAGTTACACAACAATGGTGATAAATTCTGGTATTATGTATGTGGCATATATGGCATGTATAAGTAGGATCGTGCTTTGTATGTGTATTGCATAAAAATTATAGTTATATTATATTATGACATTTATGGTATATGGATGTTACAACATGCATCCATGGAGAAAATTTAGTCCTAATATAGTATTCTAGCACATTAATAGATTTGGATCATCATGGCATCTCTAAAAATATATAGATTTAAATAGATAACACAAGAACATGTATTATAAAATCATTAAAGAGCATGCACATTCATATGGTCAGGAGAATGGACTAGAAAGAGAGAGAGAAACCTAGAATATTACCCTCAGAAGATATTCTAATTCTGTAATGATAAACATGTCCATCTCCACTTCAATCCTTGGATTTCGCATTCAAGGAACCAGGAGTTTTTGCATTCTTTTTTTTGGTTGAATGAATTCTAAACTTCAGTCCCCAAGAGAAGAAAATTGGTTTTTATCTCTCAAGAATCCTATTCTTTATTCAAAGTCTCAACCCCCTAAGAAACCCTAATTTTAGCTCTTTGTATCTAGAGGAGAGTTGGAGATTCACTCCAACTCCAACTATTCAAGTAAGCGGGATAAAATCCCCCAAAATCTAGAAAAAAATCAATCAAATCTCTTCCTATCTTTGATTTAAAAACTAGAAAATATAGGGAATCTGGAAATAACTCCACAGACAGGCGTCCCTCAATGGCAAACCGTCATCCCTCACATGATTCCCTAAAAATTACAAAAATGCCCTTGATCTAAACTGGACAAGAGGAAAGTGGCCATAGACGACTATTCCTCAAATGACAAACGACTATCTGTCATGGATAAAGGCCAAATTCAAGATTTTTAATGCTTTTTTGTTAAAAACCATAAAGTTTATATGAAAATGAGAAAAATACAGGTCAGAGTTTTGAGATTCACATTCTCTATCAAAAATATATTGTTTTCTCATCATCAGGTAACCTCGATCTAAGCTGCCTTGGGTCATGGTGTTTACAGTTGCCCCCAATTTTGGGGAATTGATGCACTAGTGCCAAAGTGAGCCAAAATTTAGAGTGAAGGAAAAAGCCACCTACTTGAGCCAGAAAATCTCTAGTTGATTGTTTTGAGAACACATACCATATGAGGTAGTGAGTCTCTTAGTTAGGTAGTTATCGTTAGCTTGTCAACTTGTTAACCTTCGGTTGGGTAGTTATCATTAGTTTATTAATGTTTTAACCCCTTATTAGGTAGTTACTATCAGTTTGTCGATGTGTTAACCCTTGGTTAGATAGTTGCCATTAGTTTATCGATGTGTTAAGCTTTGGTTGACTGTCTGATTAGTGCCAACTTGTCAGCATGCAGAATCAAGATGAGTTGATCATATCTGACTAGCACTAGTTTGTTGACATGTAGAATTAGATTGTAGTATTTGATTAGCACCAGCTTGTCGACATGTAAAATCATATTGTTGTGTTTGATTAGCGCTAGCTTATCTACATACAGAATTAAATGAAACCATAGAATGTTTGGTGCCACTTGTAGGCATACCTAACTATGGTTGATGTCATCTATAAGCGTGTCTACCCCCTTTTGAAACGATATTCTAATTTGAGAATTTTTAGCAAATATAAATTTGTGAGGAGTCACTGATAGCATGTACTTGAAAGTTTGCTCTTTATGTGTAGGTCTACTTTAAAGACACTACAACATAATTCTTTATTTCATCATTGGAAGTCAAAACAACCCTTTGGATTATAGGTCTATCTTCAGTTTTATACTGTAATCTTGGCTTTGGCCATATGGACCAATTACTGGTGGAGTGTTTCACTTCATCTTCATCCATGTGTATCAATAATTGGTGAAGTGTTCAATCAGTTTAATAATTCCTTCCAAAATTAGAAAATATTTGTATTTCTCTTTACTGTGCATCTCTTTTGATTTCAACCTATTTAAGTGACTTTTTATAATTAGGTGAGTGCTTTGGAGCTCTAACCAAAAGAGAAGGATTACTATAGATTCTTTTCCATTCACATTCACAAATACTTTATCCTTTTGAGTCAGTTTAGTGTGGGTATTATTCCATTATGTCTTGCAATCAGGATGTATACCTCCTTTAAATTTTATGGTATGTGGAATGTGAGGTCTATACCATTTTGATAAGGTCATGAGTACCTGTGAAAAATATGTGATATTAGTGCTTTGTTTATTGAACTTCATCTTTTTATTTTTTCTTTTCTTTTTGTTTCTTTTGTTTTTTTTTTATAGTTGATGTATCATTTCTATCATTTTATCTTTTAATTGTCATACTGTTATCTTGATCATAAATTTTTTTTCTAATTTTATAATGCCTTTCTGTTATTTCCAAGTATGTTAAATAGAAAATATACAAAACATAAGGAAAATGCATAAATAAATATATGTCATAATTTTTATATACATCAAAATGTCCAAAAGTTTTGAAACCCCTTGAATACAAAATGAAACTATTGAGAAGGTCTTGGTCCTCTACAGTAGGTTGGTTTGAATGGAGGATAGAAAGTTGAAGGCTTGGGAGGTCTGGGTGGTGCCACTGCCTGTGGTAGTACTAGTGGCTACTCCTCCTGCTGCCTGAACCTAAACTCAAACCCGGATAATGCAGCAGATAGTGGCTATAAGATTTGTGCTATCACCTCAGCTAGGTGCTCTGAACTTTAGCCTATCCTTAAGACTACCCTAGAATGTTGCTCTAGATACCTCATCGGGTCATTCCTTAGGTCCCTGATGTATCTCTTGAGTTGCTCATAATTCTCAATCACAACCTGCCTCCCTTTGGGGACCTCTATCTCAATAAGGTCTCCCCACTGTCTGATTTGAGTGAGAGAATCATCAAACACCTATAGGGTTGCATCAAATCTTTATCCAATAGCTACTAAGTCTACTCTAATGCCCTGCACATTAGCCTACAAAGACTGTACCATTGTCAGTACTGACTCTAAGGTCTAATCCTATCTCCTAATGATGTCTTCTAAAATAGACAACCTTTTCAAGATATCACCAAGTAATAGGGCTGATGTCGACAGTATAGATTTTGGAGCAATGGATGTGGATGCTCTAAGATTTCTATATAGTGAAGGAACAGTGGAAGTAAAGGCCTCTGGGTGGTCGTATGGAAAATATCTACCCAACCTCCTCGCTAGAGACTATCAGTGTTTAATCAGGGACCGTGGATACACTGATGATTGAGGTGACCTATCGAAAAGCTCATCGAGATCTACCTGTATGTCGATCTCATAGTTGCAATCCACACCTGTCTCTTAAGGCTCCTATGGCTCCTCCCACTGATCATCTTGTTGAACTGGAGGTGTTGGGGATGCTTGAGGTGGCTGAGGCTAGTCTTGATCCTCCCCCTCTATAATAGGATCCAAGCCATAACTCTCTCTAGTCTTAAGGATAATCAATAGTCTATATTGGCCCTTTTGCCCCTATATTAGCTTGACCATCCTTGTGGTGAGTGCGACCTGAATGTTTACAATTATAGCCTCCTAGAGTGGCCGACCAAATGTCATCTCATTTTCCCCTAGGGCAAGTAGTAATCGAGTCACCACTCCCTTGATGCAAATCTATGATGTCGGGTGGGTAGCAACTCAGAGCAGGGTAGTGATGATCTCATGTGTAATATCCATCCTCCTGCCTCTACGCATGGCCTATAGGCAAACTATATCGACTGTATTAACCGATCTAGGATTATCGGTACGGTCGAGGTGTGATTTAGCTAAGACCTATTGAATTTACCTCAGAGTCTGTGTGGCTAGCAATGTACTTTTAGCTTTATCTGATTGGTATATAGCCTTGAGAAGCATGATAGTTTCCTAGTGCTCTCTGTCTACATCCCTCTCTAAGGTTAGGATGTCTTATCCCACCGGAAGTCTCATCGCCATCATTAAGCATTGACATGTAATGCTGCATTGGGTGCCCCCTACTCTGAACTAAACTACCCCTTCCTCTGTGTTTGATCTCTGGTAGCCTCGTACTATAAAATAGCTAAGAACTCTCTGGTTGTATCGGGATATGTCTGAAAAATTGGAGCGAGAAATGCTGCCTACCCTACAATGGCCAATAGTCCGTCGACCTCCTCACTTATCCCTACAGTCTATAGAAATTATCGGGACATGAACCAATTGGATCGATATTGCACTTGAGATAAAGCTTGATACCTATCAATCTGTTAGGAGGTCATCCATCCCAATGTGGGTTGAGCAGGTGCTGCTTGAGCATCTCTGCATGGCATTTTGCAAAAAAGGATAGGCGTTAATTTTCTAAAGTTAACTTAGATCGCAAGTAAGTTAAAATGAATTTATAAAAAATTTTGGTGAAATTTCAGCACCATTCCAGCTTAAACCGATACTAGCTAACTTACATAGAAATACATGCTAGGTGGCACAACGCAATTTACAACAACCTAGGCCTATTATGGGTAATTTAGCAAACATGTACGATAATCGAGGCAAACATTTATAAAATTTTAACAAAATTTTGGTAGCATTCTGGCTAAGAATGTGCTTATCCCCTCCACAAGAAAAGCAATTTAACAACACCATAGGCCATCAATGGGCTACCAAGCAATTCCATTCAATTCAAACAATTTTTGTGCCCGTGCAAAAGGTCTACCACCTTAGTTCTTTTATTTATTTTTCATAGTTAATTACAACATGCTAGGACAAAATTAATTTTCAGTTAATATTCTTTGATGTGTTTTCCATTTTAATCACAATATGTCCATTAGTCTATAACTTATCTACATTGTTGCGCCATTTAAATTAAGTTAAAAGCACACTTAAACTTACTAAACCAATGCCTATGTTTATATACTTGCCTTGTTAATTAAAGAGAAACAAAAGCATCATTAAATAGCAAAATTCACAATTTTTAGCTTAATCAAATTCATATAGGTAGTAGCAAAACATGCAAAACGTGATTAAACATTTTAACCTAATCCTATAAAACTCAAATAACTAAATTATCATAGGAAGGTTATAATATAAAGACCAAAAAAAGAAAAGAAATTGAGTAAATACTTACTTAAAGTGTAAAAAATAGATCTACCAAAATGTAACAAAATGAGAAATAAATTGCACCCTGAGATGTGCATCGTCCTTAGGAGGATTTAGACAAGAATAACTCTAAAAATGGGCGAAAATGAGAGAGAAAAGGCAAGAAAATTTAGAGTAAACTCAAAGAGAATCGCTAATTGTGGTTATAGAGGGAGAGAGAGGAGGAAGAAGAAAAAGGCCTTTTTTTCAAATTTTCAAGCAATAGACGGGAAAGGCATCTCTCGCTAACGATAGATAGTCACCTTATACATCCTGTTTGTTACCCTTTGTCTTGATTTTTTTGATTTTTTTCTTTTTTATTCTTATTTATCTTACAAATATATATACACTATTATTTATTATTAATTATATATATATATATATATTCTCTTTCTTTTTTTTTCGAAATACTCCTTGAAAACTTGGATTCTTCTTGAATTTTTCAGATTTTTGGTTTTGGATGCTTCTAGAAGATCTCATATCAACAATGGGTTGTTTGAACTTCCTACAACATGAGAACAAAAAGAATGCAAGATTATGTATGTGTAATGCATGGGATGTGCAGTAAAGGCTCATTATGGTAGTCCAGGGCTGACAGAAGGGCTGGCCATGGCTCGCTCCATGAGGGACGAGCATCTATCACACCTTAGTGTGAATTTTCATGAATTGTGTCTTTTGACCTCCCCTTCCAAAAAGCTTCTCTTTAAGGTATTGTTCTTTCTTCTTCCCTTTTCCTTTTTATTTACAGCCATTTTTTCCTTCATTTGTTTATTTTCCTTGTTATTTATACACTTAGACTATTCGAATATTTCTATAATGTCGACCCTAGCTATTAAAAAATTGCACTGATTGTTAGATTAAATGAGAACTTAGGAAGACCCACTTATGGCCCCACACACTAATATGAGATTTTTGAGTAGGGTAAAATTTAATAGGACCTTGATTCTCGCTATCATACTGTATTAGGATCCGAGGTCCATGTCTTTAAATTCACTCATCAAAAACTATGCTCCATGCTGGAGGAATTTGCTAAGATTGTTGGTGTGAGATTTGCACATAGTACTTAAAATTATCTGCCTTTAATATTTCTTGACTACCCCAGAGATATGACTTGGCTATGGGTATCCTTCCTTCTGAGGTTAGAGGCTTGGTACCTCAAGGGAGGACTTCTTCATTGGAGCTATTGATTGATGTCCTGGCTGATTTTGATGATGTACCCAAATTATAGTCTAGTGTGGTCTTACTCTGCTACTTTGCCTAATGTTTATTGATGTGTTTAGATGATCTAACTAGAGATTATATATTGTTCGGTGTCATGGACAATATGTGAAGTGGGTGCAACCCCGTTTCCTTTAGTTTTGGTAGAGAGGATCATTAGCTTTGATGCAGTTCGTGCTGACCTTCTTGTTCGCCTCACTAGTAGCCCATTATTGCTCTAGGTATGTCATTGTTTTAAAGGTAATGTGGCTCTTGTGGATTTTCACACTAGCTTTTCTTGTTGAAAAATGCGTCCTTTTAGATTTTTCACTTATTTTTGCTTGAGATGAACCCAACTCACCCTAGTGACCTTTTTTTAGATATGGTTACATGAGAAGTTAAAGATACTATTAGAGCCTTCTCCACAAGTATGGGACGTCGACACTGATGGAATATGACATGGTATATATATGATGATCACGCAGCGAAAAAATAATAAAATTGATCATACATACCATGCAATCCATAAACAAGAATCGAAAACATGCAATTTTAGGGTTTTGAAACTTACAATTTTAGATGCACTTCAAAACTTGATTTTGATGAAGACCAGCAACTAAGATGGATTTATTCACCTTAGATCTTGATCACCAATGCCAAAGGAGTTGCCTTTACGCCACTTCTCTCTATTTCACACACATAATAGCAATAAAGGCTTAAAATTGAGAGTGCTAGCTCTATGTGTAAATAATTGGTAATGGTAATAGATTGAAGCTACAAGATCTGATCTTGTACTTCCTTTAGGTTGCTATTGCTGCCCAAGAATACAAGAGAACAAGGAAAAATCCTTTCCCCTTGTGTATTTCGGCCAAGAGTGTGTGAGAGAGAGAGAATCACGCCTAGAGTTTTTCTTTTGTTCACAAATATATATCATTTATTTTTGGTAAGTGTTAATTCCAAAATTTACTACCTAAAGATAGTAAATTCAGCCTCAATCACTTCCTAAAATCAAGTGACATATATTAATTCAAACTCTTTTGAATTTTAAATTCAAATTAATTTGAAATAAACATAAGACATTTAATAAAAATAAATCACTTAATTTAGGGATATGGTTGCCAAAATTCCTATTGAATTTATCCTTGGATTTTCTGTCACCTTATCTGTAACACCCTTACTGTAATAGTCTTATCGGACAAGTAATTGATTGGAATTTTTTTATTATTCTTTATACTTAACAATCAACTTGCATACCTAATTCCATTAATTACTGACTTATAACTGTCCAGAATTTACTATGCATTTAATAAAATTTGGGCAATATAATGGCTATATTCTTAACTAGCCCCCTGAAAAGCAGACAATTACACAGCCTCTCAGAGGCACAATAGTTTATATCCAATCATATAACCAATCAACACATGCATACCATTCATTCTCTACAATTTCTCATCCATATACTACTATATACAATACAAAGTACGATTATCGATACAATATCGTTCTCATAAAATAAAACATAATAGGCATATATATACATGCCACAAAATATTCTTTCTAACTCTTTAGCTTCAAATTTTCTTCTGTGTACCCATGCTCCAAACTATCTGTACCTGCACGCAGTAAATCTTATGTTCTGAGCATTAAACATGCCCAGTAATGACTAAAAATCATAGCATTTCCCTTATAAATATTCCTTTTTCTAACTAATTTCAATTAAGTTATTTATTATTGATTTTTTTATTTAAAATCAATATTTATTTTATTAACAACAAATTTTTGATTTAAGTTATAAACTTTACTATATTCTCAATTTAGTCCTTAAACTTCTCATTTATTTCAAAAATGTTCTTTTATACTGTTAATTACTAATTTGCCCTTTTATTCCTTAGTTTCCTATTTTAACCTATTAATTAGCTTATAAATTACTGATTAATCCTTGTATTACCTTCTTCCATGTAAAATTATATTTTAGTCCTTTAACTCATTAAGGTTGACTTTTTACACAATTAATTGACCAAATGACCATTTTACCCTTATTAATTGTTTATTTCTCATTTTTTCTCATTAACTTCATCTTTTGAAAAAATTACCATTTTACCGCTAAACTTTTAAACTCTTTTCATTTTAGTCTTTTTTCATATTAAACTTTTGTTTTAACTTTCTTTTTACACTTTTAGCATTTTCTTATCAATATGCCCCTAGTACTAACCCGGCAAAAAACTCTCAGACCGGATATGCGGGACGTGGACCCCATAGGACTACAACAGAATGAGAAATTACCTCCAAGAATCATCCCTCATATAACATATGAACATATGACAGTACGTATGATATATATACTATGAAGATCAATGATCCAACCATAGTAAAATAAGTCGTCATGACTTGCACAGCGGTATATGTATCCCTATGGCCAGCTAATTATATCCTTAACTAGGTTTTACTACCTCACTCTTTCTAAGGGCATATATTTTTCTTAATTTTCCTTTTATTAGTTAATCTTTCATTATTTTCCTTACTTTTCATTCCTTGTCAATACAGTATCAGTGCCTTATAATTACAGTCAGTCTTCTTTACACAATCTATGAATTATTTCACAGTAGTTCACCATTTAATCTATAAATTATGCCATAATTCATTCAAATTTCACATTTTTCAACTAATACCTAACTAAAATTTATTCCGAAAATATTCATTTAATTCCCATAAATTCTATAAAAATCCATAACTATTAATTTACATTAGTATTAACATTAGAAAGCTTAAAATCACTAAAATCACTCAAAATTTCATTAGTTCCTTATGAATTACCATTTGTCCTACACTACAACTCCACCATACAAATTCTTTTAACTTCATTTAAGGTCTCTCATAAGCATATATAAGTCTTAAATACATGATTATAGAATTACTTTCAATTATACCTTAATATATGAAATTTATCTTAAGAAACCTAAAGGAAATTCACTTAATTAATAGGGAAATAAAAGTATTAATTAGTCACACACCTTTTTTTATTGATTAGTCTTGCTTGGACTTCCTTTCCTTTTCCTTGGCTTGAGAAATTAGCTCCCCTTCTTGGATTCCTTCACAAACTGAAATTCCCATCAAAGTAAACTCAATTATTTTGGCCTCAAATGCTAAAATTAACAGCAAAAATGAACTATAGGCACCCAAAACTAGTAGTAGGCACCTAAAAACCAAATTAAAATCAATTAATTCACTTACCTAACTTTGACACCTAAACTTTAATCCTTGATTTCTCTTGATTCTCTTCCTTGAATCAAAGATTAGAGCTGGTTAGGGTACTCTAGAAAGGCTTAAATCACTTTATTAGGTTTTGATTTGGTGAGATTTGGTGATGAAATGAAAGAAAAAGAGAAGAAAATGGGAGAGAGGGAATTTAGCCACCCAAAGAAGATGAAGAAGGAGTGAGTTGCAGCTGGAGTTTTCTGGAGAAGGAGAGCTTATATATGGCTTGTAAATGGACTATGGTTTGGGCCTTAATTGGGCTTGAACAAT
This sequence comes from Excoecaria agallocha, assembly GCA_037975025.1. Taxonomy (NCBI): domain Eukaryota; kingdom Viridiplantae; phylum Streptophyta; class Magnoliopsida; order Malpighiales; family Euphorbiaceae; genus Excoecaria; species Excoecaria agallocha. The sequence goes on from CM075809.1 coordinate 4,933,902, forward strand.
TTAATTGTTTAAGCCTGATAATTACCCAATAAATAGCCCTAATTAATTTCTCTTACTTTTCAACTTCAATTCTCTTCAAATTTGATTCCATTATTCATATCATATTAAAAATAGGATATACTTAAAATTTTAGCCCAATCGGAGTTCTTTTTGGATTTGATTCAATTTTATCAGTCCGATTCAAAAATATCGGTGTTATCGAAAAATTCACTTTTTGATACCAAAATAACCTACATATTATTTTAGGCACATATGAAATTTTTGATAATTTTTAGACTTCATTTGCTATTTTTAATAGCCAAAATAATAAAAAATTCAATTAAAAACCCTAAACCCTAATTTTCTCGGTTTTCATTTTTTTGACTTTCGAATGCCTATTTAACCTCAAATTCACTTCAAATTTCAATCCCGGACTACTGACCGATGTCTAGCAAGTGTACTAGATCGGCTAGTAATATAGAAAAATATAGATTAAGATCCCAAATATCGTACCAAAGGGAACATGAATTGCTAAGGATAATATCTATGTATGAATTAAATCAATCCGAGATAATTTCCCAAATGTTTTTAATTTAGAAGCAAAAATAAAACAAAATAAATAATAAAACAAAATAAAAGCATGAATTAAAAACAAAACAATAATTGAAATTCTCTTGCTAAAGAAACTATCCAACTTAACTTTCATTGTAATGACTTAAGTTCAATAGAAACACCAGTGATTATGGAAAAACTAGTAATAAAGCAAGATATCTTTATTCAAGTCTATCATTCTTAGTATTAAACTCATAGACAAATCTAATACTTAGCATGCAAATCTAGTTTCAACTTCCTAAACTTTCATTGAAGCCTTTCTCAAGTGATTCAACTCCAATTTATTCTTAGTTCCTCCTCTTTTAATATTAACCAATAAAATTAACACATAATCATCTCATATTTCGGATAATAATCATGCATAAACATCAAAGAGTTAACCCAAAAACATGCAAATCATTAACTATGTCAAAACCAATTTTTAGTTATTTATTCAATAAACCAACAATCAATCTCAACACAATCAAAGATAAGAATATGCTTAAAACCAAGAAATAATCAACCGATATTGAAATTAAGCTCAAAATAAAGTCATAACAATGAAAATATAGGTTTTCAAAGTTCCATTAGCAAACGAAGAAAAACTACTTCCTAAACATAATTAAAAACTAAAGACAAAGTTGAAGAAAAATAATGAAAACATAAAAACAACGTAAAATAACTATACCTAATTCTAAGATTTCTCTAATTGATTCTCATTCTCCCCTTTTCTGGTGTTTCAGACTGCTATTTATAGGCAAAAGATGTCGTGGATTCCTTCTCAAATTCTTAGAATCAAATAGGAAGTAATTTCTGCCAAAAATAGGAAGTTTGAGAATCCTTCGCGAAGTGGGAATTGCCATCACGTGGCCATGTGTTCCCTAGTGTATTTTCACACGTGGCCATGTGTTGGTTTGTGAAGAAAATCACGTGGCCATGGGTTCTTGCATTCTTTTCTTTACGTGGTCACTTGTTCACTTTCTTCTTTCTCACACTTGGCCATGTCTTCATTCTCTTATAACTTCACGTGGCCAAGCCTAGTTCTTCTGGACTTCACGATCACTTTCTTGCATAAATTTTCCATATTTACAGTTTTTGCCCAAATCTTTGCCCTTTTTACAATTAAGTCCTTTTTCTTGCAAAATAACCCTGAAAAATACCAAAATTTACAATTAACCCCAAAAACATAAAACTAACAAATTAAACTTAAATTAAACCTAATTAACACAAAATTAACCTAATTAAATACATTAAAACATACTAAAAACACTATATAAATCACCATTATCAACTACCCATGACTAGTACTTTTCAATAGTCCAATAAAATATTTTTCACTTTTGGGTGTCATTTTCAGTCCGGAGATACTATTTACTATCAGAAAGTACTATTCATGATCGGTCCGACGTTGAGGCCATTACATTATCTCCATTTAATTAATTTATTTTGATTTAAATGTCATTAGGATTTAATACTCAATTAACTTAATTAATCTAAGATAATTAATTAATTGAAATCAATCCTATTGGGCCGAATTTATCTCTCTCATGGACCAAGGTCCTATAGTAATTTTAATACCCATTACATACATTAATTTGACTTTAATTAAAAGCCCAAATTAATACCCAATGTTCAATTTAAATATTTTAAGCCCAATATTTTGTGTGCGATCCTATAGGTCCATTTAATATTGGCAATGAATTAATTCAAAGGCTATGTATACTCTCTAACAAGATATTATAGCATTCCAAATCAAATGAAAATGCAAATGGCATTTAGTGACCTAATGCAATTTTGCATAGTCCCTTATCCTTAAATATCAGAATTAATATAAGGCATGAAACTAGTCATCCTTATATATATATTAATTCATTTCTTGATATTCCAGTGACACTGAACTCTCAAATAAATAATGATTACTCATTATTTCATCTCGGTATGGCTATACACTTCTCAGTTCACTGATCAAGTGGCCGATGATATTTTCTCTCTTATTGAGAGGGGTAATCCCTTCACTTCTCTCATGCTCTCTAACATGAATCAATGCATACCCAAGTATACCCATACTTGTCACCCTGTTACGAGTATGTTAGGTGTATGTCAAAGTACACAGTAATTCATAAAGAGTTTCATAGAGATTTTAGGTCTAAGAACTCCGATGCAAAAATTGCATATGAGAAATACTTATGACTTGTACCATGTAGTGTTCCCATGAACAGATCGAATCCAGATACCATGTTCTAAACATGTATCTATGATCTCTGATTGACACTCTTGTCCTTATGATCCGTAAGACAGAACTCAACTTATCAGAGAGATCATACTAGTCTTAATTCATTTGTTATTCCCATAATAATAACTGACTAAGGATATTTAGAATGAAGTTTCTATTGTTTCAAGGTCTTACAACCATGTGCCTCACACATGATAACTTAAACTGAAACAACATTCTTGGATAGTTCTATCAATTGATATGCACAGGAATACAATAGATAAAACAAATGCATCATTTATTAACTAAAGTGTTTTATAACAATGCATTGGGGCTAGGGCTTACACTAACAATTTCCCACTAGCACTAGTCCCAATTGGGCATAGCCCTAAGACCGAATGCTCTCAAATGAGCTTCGTGCAGATTTGGACGCAACTGTTTCATCAAAGGATCTGCTACATTGTCTTCACTTGCTATCTTGCTAACCTTGATGTCCCTACGATTAATGGTTTCTCTGATCAGGTAGTACCTTCTGAGTATGTATTTGGATTTCTGGTGTGAACGGGGCTCTTTGGCTTGTGCGATGGCCCCGTTGTTGTCACAAAAAATTTCTAATGGATCTAGGATGCTTGGGATCACTCCTAATCCAGAAATGAAATTTCTAATCCAAACAGCCTCTTTTGCAGCCTCGCTTGCTGCAATATACTCAGATTTTGTAGTTGAGTCGGCAACGGTCTCTTGCTTCGAGCTTCTCCAGCTGACAGCACCACCATTCAAAACAAAAACAAACCCAGATTGCGATCTTGAATCCTGAGTGCTGGTCTGAAAAGTAGCATCGGCATAACCTTGTATGACGAGCTCTTCTTGACCACCATACACCAAGAAGTGATCCTTAGTCCTTCGCAGGTACTTTAGAATCCCCTTTACAGTAGACCAGTGCTTCTTATCAGGGTCTTGCTGAAACCTACTGTTTATTCTCAGTGCATGAGCAACATCCAACCTATTACATAATATAGCGTACATGATAGATCCAATAGCAGATGCATATGGAATTCTACTCATGTTGTCCCTTTCTTCTTTAGTTTTAGGGCACTGTTCTTTAGTTAAAGGAACTCCCAAAGCCAAAGGTATGTATCCTTTCTTTGAGTCTCCCATACTAAAATGCTTTAGTATTTTGTCTATGTACTTTTCTTGACTTAGTCCCAAAAGCCAATTCGATCTATCTCTATAGATCCGAATACCAAGTATTGTCTCGGCTTTACCTAAGTCTTTCATTGAGAAACACTTCCCCAACCATTGCTTAACCTTTTACAATGTTGGAATGTCATTCCTAATGAGAAGGATGTCATCCACATATAGGACCAGAAATATTATTATGCTCCCACTAACCTTCTTGTACATACAAGGCTCATCTTTATTTTTTACGAAGTCAAATTCTTTGACTGCCTCATCAAAACGAAGATTCCAACTTCGGGATGCTTTTCTTTAATCTATAAATGGATTTTTGAAGCTTGCAAACCTTCTTAGGATGTTTAGGATTGACAAAACCCTCAGGTTATGTCATATACACATCCTCAAGTAAATTTCATTGAGGAAAGCAGTTTTGACATCCATTTGCCATATCTCATAATCATGATATGCAGCTATGGCGAGCAAGATCCTAATGGACTTGAGCATAACTACAGGCGAAAAGGTTTCATCATAGTCTACACCATGAGTTTGTCGAAAACCTTTTGCTACTAGTCTACCTTTATAGGTCTTATCAGTTTTGAGTTTAAATAGCCACTTACATTCAATTACCTTAGCACCTTCTGGTGGATCAACCAAGGTCCAAACCTTGTTATCGTACATTGATTGAATCTCGAATTTCATGGCTTCAAGCTAATTTTTTGAGTCTGAGCTCTCAATAGCTGGATCCTCACGATCTACTAACTCAATAGCGTCACTGTCAGTGATTAGAAATTCGTATCTCTCAATCTCCCGACGTACCCTACCGGACCTTCTAGGTTCTTGTGTAATGGGTTCTTGTTCCACAACTGGTTGTGAACTTGATCCCATTTCCAACTCATCCTCTATAGGAGTTTGTGGCACTTGAATTTCTCCAAGTTCTACTTTACACCCACTCTATTTCTTGAGAAGGAACTCTTTTTCCAAGAAAACAGCCTTGCGAGTAACAAACACTTTGTTCTCTGCTTGTGAGTAAAAATAGTATCCATTTATATCTTTGGAAATATTTTAGAAAATTATGTATCATATTATTTATAAATTACAAAAATATTGAAAAATTTAAATATAAAATTTAAAATATAATATATAAAATATATATAGATCGGTTAACTGCGATTTTTAAAAATAAAAACTATAAATCTAAATTTTTTGTTGGTTAATCTAAACTTCGATTCAGTTTCAAATCGATTTTTTTGTTGATCAAAATTTTAGTTTTTTTCTCACCCTTAATATTTTGGCAAGAATCTGCATTAAGAGTTAGTCAACTCAATGTGATTTTGACTTGGTATTCATAAGTTACATTTGGATGAGTCAAGAGTTAAAATTATCTTTTTAAAATCTTTTTTTATTTTATATGTGTTTATTTATTCTTTTATACTTTTTTTGTTGTATTATATATTTATGTATTCATTTTATTATTGTCATTTATAATATATGCCTTGTTTATTATATTATATTATATTATATTATATTATATTATATTATATTATATTATATTATTCCAAAATTGGGATCATTCCTTATTATTTTTACCAAAAATACAGAATAAAAAGTCTTCTCATAAAAGATGCATGATGTAACTAGTGTTCTCACCACAAAGAAATCACAATAAACCACCTGTATTATGGATGTTTACTTATTATTTAGTGGATATATTTATGCCATGATTTTATTGTTTTATATATTACATTTTACAGCTTTCGAAATGTGATTGAGTGTGTCTTTGCTTTTTTTTGCATAATTATATGTGTATTCTTTTGGTATTATATTTTTCAATAATTGAACTATAGGTTCAAAAATTCATATTTATAGAATTGAATGCAATTAATATATGTATTTTTCAATAGATTTAATTTTAAGATTCTCACTATGTTGAAAATATCAACATTAATAATTTTATGCAAAAATATTGTCGACAACTTTATCTTTTTCAGTTTCTTTCAATGACATAACATATTGAGATATTTTATTTAATTTTAGGTTCCCAAACTACTTTTGGGGTTTTGAAATTAATTATGTCATTGTCTCTTTAGGATTACCCATCTCTATAATATAGCCATCTAAATTTATTTGCTCTTTACTATTCAAAAATTCTATTTTTATTTAAAACCAAATAATTTACCCTACAAGGTAAATTATCCTACCAAGGCATTATTTTGAATTGAAGCATTTGTAACTGATACATATAAAACTCAATGAATCTTTACACACAAACAAATACATTAAATTATAATTAAATAATCTATTCAAATTTTAGGTTCATAAGGATTTAAATCACACATAATATATCTATTATTATATGTTTGAGTTGATTTCTTCCCATGATATTAGGAAGACTATTAATCAAAATGCAATTTCTAACCAAAAATTGCAATAGAGAAATTTTATGATTTTTATTAGCATAATGCATATAAATATTATTTCAAGCAATATTATCCCTATAAAAAAATAGAATTACTATTGTTTTCATAAAATGTCGAGCAATTAATCGGAAGCATTTAATAAACAAATTTTCTAAACCTTTGAGTATAAATATGTACAATGGGCTTATAATAATCATTTACCTATGACATTTGATCACTTGCATTATTAAGAAATATGTCTTGATTGCATAATTTGAAAGTTGTGCATTTAATTTGAATAATCTCACAGGCTATAAGTTGTAAATTGATAATAAATACACATATGAACATTTTATTGATGCATCTTTCAAAAATTATAAATCATTTGAGTGGTTCATAAGGTGGATAATAAGCCCGCATATATTATTTTTAATCATTCTCAAAATGAAGGCAACTCAGTCCCTTTATTAGCTAGCAATAGTTTAATAATATTTTTTGAGAGCAAATAACTTAAGAAAATTTCTTAAATTGAATAAAAAAAACTTCTAATTTTCTTATAGATATATAGAAGTTTTTCTTATATATATGTATTTATAAATTTTTAATAATTTATGCATTATAATTGATTTAGGATGGTCAAACCGGTCATATCAAATAATCATTTGTTAATTAGTAAACTTTAGGTTTATTATTTTTATTATATCAATATTTATATCAATTGATAAAAATCAAAATTTTTAATATTAATACTAGACAGTTAGTAAACTTCGAGTTTATTAATATTTGTGATAGACAATAAACTCATATTTATTAGTATTTGTATCAATATTCAAGTTTACTATAATCAATAAATTTCAGGTTTACTGATATTAGAATCAATTAATCATAAATTTCATGTTTATTAATATTTGTATAATTAGTAAATCATACCTTACTAATATTTGTATAACAGTTAATAAAATTCAAGTTACTAATATTTATATTTGATAGTGAAAATCTTCAAGACTATTTTTCTAATACGAATATTGTCATATATATAATTCGATATTTCCATCTTAATTTTAAATGATATTTATTTTAGCGAATATATTTTAAAAATTAAAAAATTTATTTAGGACATGTTGAAAAAGTAATATCTTTTCATAACAAACTGTATGCAAGTAATGACATTATATATCTTTAGAAACTTTCAAATAATTATATTTCACATAACAAAAAGGCCAAATATATAATTTGACACTCCAACTTGGCATTGATTTTCATTTAGACACCCCTAATTATATGTTGCTCACATAAATACCTTAACTCGGTTCAGGACATAATTATGAGCCATTATTTATCATAAAATACGGAAGCTCTAGCGTGTGATGATCAAGCATGTTGATGTGACAATAGACCCAATAGAATATTGCCATATGTCTACAATAAATTAAAATTGGATTAGACCAATTTGAACCAAATTGAACCGAAAATCATTTAACCGGTTGACTCTCTTTTTTTGGTTGAAACATTGCGCATTATAGATATAAAACCCTAAATTATTCCTTACTTCCATCGATTGTTTTCTTCCTTCCTCACTTGCATCTGCTATTTTCTCACCTAGTCACAAATTTATCTCGTCGACCACTATTGATCCAAGCTTTCGTCGGCTAACACTGATCCAAGCTTTCACCGGCCACCACAACTTTTAATTTCCTCTCCCTCTTTAATGGAAGCAGAAAGCCTCTATTCTCTCTTATGCTCACTTAGATACTCGTTTGTTCACTTATTTACAGGGATTTCACTCGCTTGCTGACTCGCTCAATTACTCAACAACTCCACTACTGGTTGTGAGCTTTGATCTTGATCTCTTTTCCTCTTCTCATGCTGCTAGAGGTCTTTTCCAATTAAAGATCTAGCTCTTGCTTACCCATTTTCAAATATTTGAAGCTTTACAGAGATGGGTAATTAAATGGCTGGGGTGGTTTGAGTTTTTATGTTTTCTCAGTATTTTGGTTGTAATTTTGGGGTAGGTTATTGTGTGTTAGGCAGGGTATAATTGTATTTTGGTTCCCTTTTTTCTCTGCCTTGGGTTGCCATTTTGGTTCCCTATACTTCCTTCTTAATTAATGAATCTTGGCTTATAAATAAAATCTCTCTATTTGTGGATTAAGGCAGTTCCTTTCAGTTAATGAAATCGCGCTTGCCAATATATTAATTTTATATGCCATGCTCTATTTTGTTTTCAAGAAATAGAGCAAAAAAGAGGAGGGAGCTAAAGCCAAACCCAACAAAATTCAAAGGCAATAAAATTTCATCTTAGGTTTCCATTTTGACTGCAAACTTCAAGCTTCTGGTGGAGTGAGGAAGAAGACAAATTAATGGTGGTATTTTACCTTTGGAGATCTATTCACACGCTAGATTTTATGTGCAACTTATGCTATTGCCACATCATCATTAAGGGTTCAAAAGTTCTAAATTTGAGTAGTTAAGGTGTTTGATATGTTATAGTGTAAATTTAAGTGTTTAAATAAAAATGGTATCAAATTGGATTGTCAATTTATGTATTTGGCCTAACAAAAATAGACATATAGTAAATTGAAAATCAAAATATGATTTTATGTTAAAATTATTTGTCATGTGTTGGAATTCTGACTGGTTACATGCATCTCATGCATATGCGAAATTTAAAATTTTAAACCAATTATTAGGATCTTGCTATAAATTTACAATATTTATCTAAGAGAATTAAGACAAATCACCTATGAGGATTGTTGAACAGTTGATTTTCCTTCGCACCAGGTTGTTATAAACCATAGTGTCCAAATTAGAACACCTCCAATTGTGATCCACACTAGAGAGGGACTAAATGAACCAATCTAATTAGAAAAACAAGGTAGCCAAAATTCCCTAGAAGCTAGTAAGAGAATACGGCTAGGGAAGAAGAAAAAGATGAAAATAAGACATTTGCCCCAATTCCATTTGTGTTAGGCTTTTTTACCTAGGTTAAAAGCACATTTCTAATGGGATTAGGATACTTAAAATTCTAGAGAAATACTAAATAGGCTATTGGAATTTAATTAATTAATTTGGACCTAATTGAAATCTAGTCCAGGCCCTTTCATAAAAGAACCTTACGCAGAATCATGCAAAATGGGCCCTTCTATGCAGACTTGGATTTAATTACTTGAATCAACTCCAAATTCGACCAAATTAAATATGTGGGGTCCATAACACTTATGAAACATACTTAATTTGGTTTGGCCCAAAAACTAGCCCTCTAAGGCTTTCTATCTGCATTTTATGCAAAAGCCTTCCTTTAGAGGGCTTTTGCACAGAAACCAAATTTTCTGGGTCAATAGTTATTTCTCCAATGGACTCATTAATATCATTTCAGCCCTATAACATTTATAGTCCAATAAAATTTAATTCTAAAATACAATATTTCAATTAGGTCCTTTATTGCATAACATTTTCAAAATGCTCTACCAACTTATCTGCGGACCTTTTTGTGAACTTTTCGTCATATATATAATTAATTGAACTCTTTAATTTAATTATTTTCCTATTTATTTTTTCTCTTATAATATTATCAAATATTATTATCTTGTCATTTTATCATGTCGTTCCTTATTTTATAGGTGTGTGACCTATTAGGTTCCTGTCCATATTGGCAGTATAATATGTGACTAAGAGTTCTAATCAAACTGGGACTCTTCACCTAGAGTCCTAGTCAAACTGTGACTCTTACAAATTATCAATTCTCAATTGATATTCACTTTTACAACATGTATACAAGAGTCCAAGTATTCTAGGACTCTTCACCTAGAGTCCTAATTGAACTGGAACCCTTCACCAAGAATCCTAGTTGGACTATGACTCTTATGATTTCAACTCTTTTAAACCATTTTATTAATTTCCAATTGATATTCATGATACATTATAATACAAGTCATGATAGGCCTTTAGCTAAGCATTATGACTACTTAAATGTCAAAAAAGTCAAGTGATTTTAACTATACCCTTCCATAAATCAGTTACCATTCAATTACTCCTTCCATTACACTTATCTCATTTAGGTTCCAAGTATAAATTTATGTCAACTCATATGAACCTAAATATGTACGTTCTATTAATTTAACAATTGTTTCCAAAATGCCCATTGTGGATCCTTATCCACCTTGGCATCCTACTTTGGGCAGAAATTCTCTAAACAAGGCAATTATAGAATCATGCGAGATAACTTCCCTTAATAAATTTGAGATGGTAAATCGTTTATTTATTACTCAACTACTTTTAAGTAGGTTATGATATGCCCAATCTCCTAACTATGTTCACCCCCGGTTAGAGGTGAGCAGTTATGGAGTCAAAGTATCTCACTCACTACTTAAGATAACTTTAGTAATCTCAAGTTTGAGGATATTTGTACCACTGTTATGAAGAGATTTCTCACTAATATAGATTTAATATCTATGTGAGAATTTTCTTGGTAGGTCTCCAATGCACTTGTTTTTGTAACGAGTATCCATATGTTAGTTTTGATCATCTCCCATGATCACAGTTATGAGAACTATTGCTTGAACCTTTCAAGAAGCATAACATATGCTAATTTATCTGTATTAATAATGTCCTGTCTTGTTAATACTATAACTAGAGATATTTAGGTATTAACACATTTACATGTAATAAACATCTCACATCATAAGCTCTTTCATTATTGCCTTTGCACTGTATTTATAACATCAAGAACTTCATTTATTAATTTAAGATTAAACAAATACATGTAATAAAATAAAACATTAATAAATGAATGTTGTCTTCTCATAAATAAAATGAGTTCATATACATGAAATACATCCCCATCTACATGAGCTCTAGGGCATACTCTCACATTATGTAGATCCAAAAATTAACACATTTATTAAAAAAAGATTATAAAATTCTATAAGTATCAATTTGTAAGCATGCAAAACAAAATTTAAGATCTTTTTAATGTCCACTGCGAAACCTTTGCTATTGCAATTTGTTTCTTTTATATATATATATATATATAGTTTCTTATATTGAAATTTTCAAAATTTACTATAGTGTACAATCATTCAACCCTTAATTAATTTCTCAACTCATTAAAATTAAAATAATTTAAAATTTATGAATTAAATTTATCTACCGTTTAATTTTTGCAAATTAAAATTTTAATTCTTTCGAGTTGGATTGTAATAAACTACCAATTTCTAATTATCAAAACTTATGGTAGTTTTTTAAATGTGTTGATAAGGTGTTGTAAATAAATAAAAAAGATAAATAAATTAATAAAATAAAAATAAAGAGTAGAGAGAAATTAATATTCTTCTCTTATTATTGTATGTTTGTATATATATATACCATTTAATTTTTGCAAATTAAAATTTTAATTCTTTCGAGTTGGATTGTAATAAACTACCGATTTCTAATTATCAAAACTTATGGTAGATTTTTAAATGTGTTGATAAGGTGTTGTAAATAAATAAAAAAGATAAATAAATAAATAAAATAAAAAATAAAGAGTAGAGAGAAATTAATATTCTTTTCTTATTATTGTATGTCTGTATATATATAGGTAAATTTAATTCATAAATTTTAGATTATTTTAATTTCAATGAGTTGATGAAATTAATTAAGGGTTGAATGATTTTACACTATAGTAAATTTTGAAAATTTCAATATAAGAAACTATATATATATTTGTTTATATACATACACACACTTCAAATGAGTGGTGTGAAAAATTTATTAATACTCACAACTCTATCGAACCAAAAATTGAAAACTGAATCGATTAAATGAATTTTGGTTTGATTAAATTGTTGATTTGTAAAATTAACTGAATATATGGAGTATTAAAATTGCAAAATAGACACTAGTGTGAAAATTTTATTAATACTGCCATGTCCTCCTTCAAATTCCTACCCATGTCCTTCAAATTCCTGCAAGGGCAACTTGCATATTTTATTGAAAAATTTTGAATGCTTTTTTAGATATTATTTTGAAAGTATATTTTTAAATATAATTGTAATTAATATTTATTATAGACATAACATGATAAATTTATATACATTATTTTAATTTTAATTATTTTAAATAATTTTATTTTGATAAATATGAATTAATTTAATTATAAATCCAGATAGGTAAAAATTCAATTAGAAAAAGTCCATAAAATCCACAAGTGAATAGATCAAACCGAATTGAGCTGAATTAATTCGATCAATGCGGTTTTGATCCACCTTACAGCTCATTAACCTGTTTGGGGAGGAACCGATCCACCTTACAGCTCATTAACATTGTTTTACTGGCAGTCTGATGATCGCTTCTTCAATTCTCTGAACCCAACTGGCTGACCAAAATCACACCCTTCAGTTGTTTTTTCTTGGCCACTATATCATGCCACAAGGTTTTTCTCTCTGTCTCGCTCTTCATTTTGTTCTAAATTTTATTTTCTTTCTAATATTTTACAGTGACAGAACTTCCCGGCTTTTATTATGATGCGGAGAAGAACCGTTATTTCCCTGTCAAAGGCCCAATTCCCGGTTCCTCTCGGCCCTCTTCTTCTTTTACAAATAACGTTCAAGAACTGGCCACAAAGCGTACTCACGTTAGTATTCAATCCATAACTATGTAAAATTGCATTACTTTTATGTTGTTTTTTTTTCTTTGATGAATAATGTTGTTTACAAGGGGCAACCGGATTTTAGTTGGTGATGCTCTGTATTATGACAGTGAAACCATGATTTCGTTTTTGGATGAATATTTTGTCCTGAAACTTCTGATTTTAAAATTAGGGATTGTTGGCAGGTCTCAAGGTGTTTGTACGTCTGTTTATCTTAATAAGTTATATTGTATACTCAATTCGAAACGTATGTTTCAATTGTTCACTAGATTTCAGAATTTTATATTACTGGAAGTGGAAATATTTTGGAATTTACCCTCCTTTTTGGCAATACTATATATGCATTGGGGTTGGAAGGAACAATTTAAATTCATAATAATTGGTCATCATATTTGAAGGGACGTTAAAGTTTTCCTTTATGTTCCCTTTTTGGCAATTTACTCTTTCCTTGAATTCATTAGTTAGCATTTGTATGAATTCTATAAGATAGATTGGTTGAAATTATCGGCAAATGGAAACTAGGACATTAGGAAGAGTTAAGCACCCTAAATTTTCAACAAGCTATGAGGAAAAAGAATGTGTAAACATGATTCAGTGGCTCATCTAGGCTGAAAAATGATGTATGTAACATGAAAATTGCCTTTTTGTGCATGTAAGACACAAGCATTATTTATTTATTGTGCATGAACTATGATTTTCGGTGAATATTAAATTTATACCCAATCTCGTAATATGAATATGAATTGGCTCTTTAACTATGAATGCTTTATCTTGCAATTTTGTATGAGAAATATTGTGATGAAGAAGTTGCTAATCCAACAGGGCTGGACTCCATTGGGCCTAAGGAGCTGCAAGTGTATGTTCGCAAGAAGAAAAGGCTGGCTGCAGCTGGGAATTAAGAAGCAGGAACACAGCAGAGGCCCACTTAGAATAATTCAGTTAAGGGTATGAGTGGGAAAACAAAGAATGTAACTGAGGGCGGGAACGGTTTCTTCTTTTGGTTTTTTGTTATTGTTTCATTATATTAGCGGGAAAAGAAAAGAGAAAAAAAAAATCAATCAGGATTTCTTTATGTAACTGTTTTGGCAGGGCTCCTTTTGGAGAGGGAAGTTTACTTCCTGGGAACCGTCTTGTATTTTTCCAGATTCAATGACAGTTCATCTCTTCATTCATTTCTTCTTCCATCTGTTTCCATTGTTTTATTGATTGTTTATAGTATTGCAATTTGTGTTTCCTATCATTGGCGCCGTCTGTGGGAAAGCGGCCCAGGAGAGGAACCCCATGGGAGAAGCCACCAATGGGTGACAAGCGGCCCAAAAGAGAAGGGGTGAAAGCGGCCCAGGAGAGGAACCCTTGGGGAGAGGCCGCCAATGGGTGTCAGCCGCCGTGGACGTCGGCTGTTGATGGAGGGGGCAATGTTACGAATCCCACATCGGTTAACTATCTAGGCAGTTAGTGGCTTATAAGTGTGTGGGGCTTCCTCCACTAATAGGAATTCCTTTTGGTGGATAAGGGGCCTTCACACTTATGGGCCTAGCATTGCCATTCTCTATCAATTGGCACCGTCTGTGGGAAATCCAAACAAACACAGTAATAGTCCTTTGAATCCAGCAAATCATGAATGACCCACCAAAAACTCGTTTACAAACTAAACAAGATATTCAAGAACGTGTAGAAGGTCACGAAGCAGCTCTGGAAGGAGTGCAGCTCGACCTTGGCGAGGTTAAACAATCCATGGGTGTACTGCAACAATCTGTAGCTGCTCTTCAGAGGATGATCGAGGAGCAGTATGTCCTCAAACAAACCCAGTCTCAAATCAAATCAGATAAACAACCCATTAAACCAGAAAACGAAGACCCATTTACTGAGGAGGCTGATGAGAGTACCGACCCACCTACCAGAGTTTTTGTGCGATCCCAAACTCGTTATGGTCAACCCAGCGTTCCCCAGCTGGATTCCTTCGTTCATAACAATGATTTCAGCGTAGGAGCAATGTCCCTGCCCAAGGTTAAGGTCCCGGAGTTTTCAGGAACCGAACCTCGCAGCTGGCTCTCCAAACTGGAGTTATACTTCAGTGTTCACCAGACTCCACCAGGGATGAAAATTCCCATCGCTCAGATGTGCATGACTGGGCCGACAATTACCTGGTTCTCTCAAGCTCTGCGCGACCGCCCCTACCTGACCTGGGACCAGTTTACACTCCGCTTGGTTAGTCGGTTTGGCAATCGAAGAGCCCAAAACCCTTACGAAGAGTTGCGCGCCTTGTTCCAAACAGGCTCTGTTGCTCAGTATATTGAGGATTTCGAAGCCATCATTGGATACATTCCAAAAACTTCTGAAGCTCAATTTCTCGGTTATTTCATGGGAGGCTTGAAAGAGGAGGTTGGCAGATGGGTCCGTTATTTGAAACCTCAGACGTGTGAAGTTGCCATGGATCTCGCCAGAGACGCTGAGATCGCTTTCACTCCTCCTACCAACATCACGATGGCCAAGGAGAGGGGTGGTGGAGTCTATCATCCTCCACAAATGGGCCGAACATTCCAACTGAGAGGACCAGGCCTCTCTGAACCTAGAAGTCGCAGTGTGGGCTCAAGCCTAGCATCCCATGATGAAGGGTCTCCAAAGCAAGGTGGTGTTACTACGACTACCAGAGTTTTTCCTCCAGCAAAACCGCCACTAACGGCGAAGAACAGGGGACCTCGCCATCTGTCGATGAGGGATATTGAGGAGTGACGACGACTGGGTCTTTGCTTCAGGTGTGCAAAGCCCTACAGCCCTCAACATCAATGTAACGTCGGGGAACTCAGGATCGCTATCTCAGAGAACGAATTCTATCTGGATACTGGAGAGCCAACTGAGGTGACACCGGCACTAGAATCCGAGGAAGAAGATGGGGAGTGCTCTGCCCTTGAAGTCTCTTTTGGTTCAATGCACCACGTCCCAGTACCCAGAACAATGAAGCTCCAAGGAACTGTGCAAGGGATCCCGATCGTCCTCCTCGTTGACTCCGGAGCGTCCCACAACTTCATCTCGAGTAACCTGGTAAGATCCTTGAACCTTCCCATTACTCCTATCAATTCTAAGAGCATTAAGTTAGGGGATGGTCATCGAGTATTGGTTCATGAGAAATGTCACCAAGTTCGGTTGCACTTGGGACCGATCCACATTGTTGTCGATGCCCTCCTGTTCGATTTGGGGCCATTAGATGCTGTTCTGGGAGTAGAGTGGTTGAGAACACTGGGCAACGTGACTCACAACTGGGACCAGCGGTGGATGCAATTTGAATACAGGGGCCGACAAGTTGAGTTGGTTGGTATGGGGGGTTCATCCGCTGACTTGGATGCTTACAATCGTGGTTGGATGGGGGTAGTCTGAGGCACTTATGCAGGGATCCTAAGTTTGCCAGCTCCTCGCCGACCATAGAACAAGATCTTTCTCCAGTCCAGCAGTCGGACATTGACTGCCTTCAAGCTCACTTTTCGGTAGTGTTTGGGCCGTTGACAGGGTTACCCCCTAGGCGATTACACGACCATGCTATTCACCTGATTTCGGGACAAGCGGCTGTGAGCGTCCGCCCTTACCGCTATCCTCACCTACAGAAAGAGGAAATAGAGAGGCAAGTCGGGGAGATGCTGCAGCAAGGTATTATCTGACCAAGCTAGAGTGCTTTTTCCAGTCCAGCTATACTGGTTAGGAAAAAAGATAAGACATGGCGGCTGTGTATTGATTATCGAGCCTTGAATAAAGCCACGGTGCCTGATAAATACCTGATCCCAGTAGTCGAGGAGCTCCTAGATGAGTTAAATGGGGCTGTGTACTTCTCCAAGTTAGACTTGAAGACTGGGTTTTATCAAATTCGAATGAGGGAAGGCGATGAACATAAGACCGCCTTTAGGACTCACGACGGCCACTACGAGTTCTTGGTGATGCCTTTTGGTTTAACCAACGCACCATCCACTTTCCAAAGTATCATGAACGACATCTTTAGACCATGGCTGCGTCGAATGGTGTTGGTTTTTTTTGACGATATCTTGGTCTACAGTAAGAGTTGGGCAGAGCATTTGGAACACTTGACTACTGTCTTACAAGTGTTACAGGACAATCAATTCAAGGTCAACCCCAGCAAGTGCTCATTTGGGCAGTCCACCATTGATTACTTGGGTCATTGCATCTCTCAACAAGGTGTAACAGCAGACCCTGCAAAGATCTCCACAGTTCAGCTGTGGCCAACCCCAAAAAACATCAAAGGAGTTCGTGGGTTTTTGGGACTGACTGGGTACTACCGGAAATTTGTCAAGGACTACGGTATGGTTGCCAAACCGTTGATAGAATTAACGAAGAAAAATGGGTTCAGTTGGAATGACAAAGCACAAGCGGCCTTTGAGGAATTGAAGGCACGGCTCACTGCCGCACCCTTCTCGCTTTGCCTGACTTCAGTAAGCATTTCTCCATCGAATGTGACGCGTTTGGGACTGGCATAGGGGCTGTATTAATGCAAGAAGGTAGGCCCATAGCTTATTTCAGCAAGGCTCTAGCAGAACGCACTTTGATGAAATCGGCCTATGAGAAAGAACTGATGGCGCTTGCCCTTGCTATCCAGCATTGGCGACCTTATTTACTTGGGCGAAGGTTCACTGTATACACCGATCAAAAGAGCCTTCGACACCTGCTTCAGCAGCGGATTACTACAATTGACCAACAAAATTGGCTGGCTAAGTTGATGGGCTACGTCTATGATGTTCAGTACAAACCAGAGAGGCTCAACTCAGCTGCAGATGCTTTGTCCAGGCAGTAAGAGGACTTGGAACTTGTACCCCTTCTCTCAACTCCCACGTGGGAAGAGGGTGGCAGGTTATTGGATGAAGCAGCCCAAGACCCTCACTTGGAAGTTGTTAGACAAGCCTTACAATTGGACCCTGCCTCTAAGCCCCATTATGAACTTAGGCAGGGGGTTTTATACCGAAAAGGGAAGTTGGTCATTTCTTCCTCTTCCAAATGGATCCCAGCTTTGTTGGCAGAATTTCATAACTCATTAGTAGGGGGACATTCTGGGTATTACCGAACTTACCGAAGACTGGCAGAGGCTTTCTATTGGAAGGGCATGGTCCAACAAATTAAGGATTATGTCAAGAGTTGCTCCATTTGCCAGAGAAACAAGGCCTCCACTCTTTCACCCGCTGGCCTATTGCAGCCCCTTCCTGTGCCTCAAGCTGTATGGGAGGAAATCTCCATGGATTTCATAATTGGCATGCCTAAATCGAGAGGATATGATGCAGTGATGGTTGTGGTCGACAGATTGTCGAAGTATAGTCACTTCGTGGCATTGAAGCACCCCTATACTGCCCGCACGGTGGCTGAACTATTTGTTAAAGAAGTTACCAGATTACATGGGTATCCGAAGTCCATCATAAGTGATAGAGATCCAGTCTTCTTAAGTCGATTTTGGTAGGAACTATTCAAATTGCAAGGAAGTCAGCTCAAGTTCAGCTCTTCCTATCATCCCGAGACAGATGGACAGACCGAAGTCGTCAACCGGTGCCTTGAATCATACCTCAGGTGCTTCGCTGCAGATCAACCACGCCATTGGTTTCAGTGGCTGCCTTGGGCGGAGTATTGTTCAACACCTCCTTCCATTCGAGCACTGGAACTATGCCATTCGAGGTGGTTTATGGCAGGCGACCCCCTACTCTTCTTCAATATGTACCAGGGGAGGTGCAAGTGGAGGCAGTGGCTAGGGGACTGTGGGATAGAGACGAAGCATTGAGACAGCTGAGGGAGCACCTCCTTCGTTCACAGCAAGAAATGAAGCGCATTGCTGACCAACATCGAAGAGAGGTCCACTTTGAGGTAGGAGACTAGGTGTATTTGAGGCTCCGACCCCATCGCCAACAGTCTGTTACCCGCCGTATATACCCCAAGCTGTCCGCCCGCTACTTCGGGCCGTATCAAGTGGCAGCCAAGGTAGGGACAGTGGCTTATCGTTTAACTTTGCCAGCTTCTTCAAAGGTTCATCCTGTCTTTCATGTTTCCCTTCTTAAAAAAGCTGTTGTCACACGGTCTAGCTCCACTGATCTGCCACCCGAGTTGGAACTAGAGCAGGAAGATGGCATGATACCAGAGAGGGTGCTGACCACCAGGGAGATCCAAAGGGATGGTGAAAAAGTAACTCAGTGGTTGGTGCAATGGCAGGCAAAGAGTGCTGATGAAGCAACTTGGGAGGATGAATTTGTGATGAGAAGTGAATATCCCCAACTTAGTCTTGAGGACAAGACTGTTATTCAAGAGGGTGGCATTGATGAAGAAGTTGCTAATCCAATAGGGCTGGACTCCATTGGGCCTAAGGAGCTGCAAGTGTATGTTCGCAAGAAGAAAAGGCTGGCTGCAGCTGGGAATTAAGAAGCAGGAACACAGCAGAGGCCCACTTAGAATAATTCAGTTAAGGGTATGAGTGGGAAAACAAAGAATGTAATTGAGGGCAGGAACGGTTTTTTCTTTTGGTTTTTTGTTATTGTTTCATTATATTAGCGGGAAAAGAAAAGAGAAAAAAAAATCAATCAGGATTTCTTTATGTAACTGCTTTGGCAGGGCTCTTTTTGGAGAGGGAAGTTTACTTCCTGGGAACCGTCTTGCATTTTTCCAGATTCAATGACAGTTCATCTCTTCATTCATTTCTTCTTCCATCTGTTTCCATTGTTTTATTGATTGTTTATAGTATTGCAATTTGTGTTTCCTATCATATTGCCTATGGTTTTGGAGGAAGCTTGAAAATATAAGCCCTGGCAATCTATAAAAAATATGTGAAAAATTAATTTTTAGATCTTGAATTGCTGCCTGTTGTAATTTGACGAGTTAAATTGTTTTCTCCTTCATCCTGTTTATGTGATGTGCTTATGTGCCAAATTGATTAGGTTGGTGCATGAAAAGATTCGATGAAGACATATAATACGGCACAACATTCTCAATTTGCCCTTTGACTGTGTTCTGAAATAATCTTTACTGAAAAGAACTTTTGCTTGTATAAGTTTATTTCCATTGATATATCTATTTATAGTTATTGCAACGGTTAGTTATTAATTTGTAATCCGTAGTATGGCCTTATTATTTTTTTTTTTTGGTTCCCTGCTTTTTCTAGCGCTTCTTTACTACCTGTGGCAATGAGTCTTCTCTTTTGGATTCACTCCATTGCAGGCAAGCAAGTTTTGTAGGAAAACTCGAGTGAGAATCTCTAAGCTGCTTCAGGGCAGGGAGTTGAATGGTAACTTAATTGATTTCAGGAAGTGGAAATGTAGCTTCATGGAGGAATCCCTAAAGATACAAGCATCGCAATCCATGGTATATCTATTACATGTGGCTTATAACCTTCACACGAATTTTAGCTTCTCTTTTTGTTTTTTGTAGTGTTTTATTTTTCTGTTAGCAAATTGTAAATTTCACAGCTAAATTCAAATTTGACCTTTTTAGTTAAATTTGAATGTTCCTTCTCCCAAAGTTTGGTAGCGGTCCTTATTTTATAGTTTCATCCAAGTATCAAAAAGAGAGATAGGAGAAAATAGAACTTAAGTAATTTAAGACTCTAGAAATATATTATGGTTATCCATGCTAATCTTAATATGCGCATGCACATTATACAGTGTTTTGGCCTGATATCTTTTAGATTAATAATCACTGTAATTTCAAATTATAATTCTTCATTTCAAAAGTCAAAAATTGCTAGTTAGAAAAAAGAGTATTAGTGATTGGCTTCATAGATATTTTGCGGTTCAGTGTTGTCTTAGAAAATTCATCATAAAGAGGAAAGGTTCCTCTAGGACTTCTCATCGATTAAGGATCGTTTAAGGTTCTCGGCTTTGTTGGGGGTCTATCTATCAAAAAATGAACTTCACTCTGATCTTTTTCTTAAATCTATATGATTATAGCAATTATATTACTATCATTTTCATCATGATATCACATAATGCAGGTTTGGAAGTATCAAGGGACTGAAAAAATGGGAGATGGTGCATTGGATCATATGCATATAAAAGTACACAAACCAGAGGGTCAAACTGAGGTTGATGCTTTAATAACAGGCAGTGCAAATGGCTCATTGAGGTACAAATAAAGTTGTAAGATAATTTGCTTTTGCCAGCATCTTGAACACAAATATATATGTGGGGTTTTTGAAAAAAAACAAAAATCTCCTAAGTTATTGATGTTATGTTATTAGCCGCATATGCTTGGATGTTCCAAAAGTTAACATGTATGCAATCCTTATTCAATTGTACTTTATATTTTGATGGTTATATTTAGCAAAACAATTGTATTACTCTTGCCTTTTATTCTTTATTTATGCTTCATCTTTGGAGGTTATGGTGACAGTTCTGTTCAGTTTTCTTCCCATGATTTGTGCTTGTAGTTTGGCTGCAGGAGAACATATTCATTTGCACTTCTTTCTATGAAAATGTCTTTCTGTGACTGATTCTCATCATCAACATAATCATGATTAATTCTACTGTTTCAAATTCATTAGTTCTGTGTAATTCTTGGGGTAGCCAAGCACTGCCATATCATGCTTTTAATTTTTCCCACTTATTTGCCTTGCAAAATTGATCTCTGTGTTATTCTTATTTGATTGCACCTGACAATAATTGATATGATGCTTGAAAATAATAATATACTGTTTTTAAAGTGTCAATTACTGGTGCTCTCTTTTGAAGTATGGTGCTCTTGCAGTATCTTTGAAGTTGGAAAAGTTGGACAACAGTTTGATACTGGTATAAAATATATTCCAAATCATATGGGGCCTGTAGTTGAAGGGAAAAAAGCAGAATATCGTAAAGCCCCTGGGCATATATGGCAACCTGCAGGAGCTTCACTACAAATGTCTTCAAGTGTATCCTGTATAAAGCTGTCTGGGAGGCAGTGTCCTGCTTTTGATGGTGGTTTTAGCATCCAGCAGGCTTTGTATCCTAATGTTATTTGCATATTGCAATTATGTTGCAGCAATTACCGTTTGCTCTTGGCATTATTTTACAATTCATTCTTATTGCATTTTGTCAGTCTTATTGTCATGCGATGAAAGCTATGTCTTTGCTTATTGGAGTTCAATTGTAGCACAAACTATTTGCTCCCAGAATTCTTTCTTTCTTTTCTTTTCTTTTCTTTTTTTTCTTCTGTACTTATAATATCATGTTTTTACAATCTTGTTAAATTTAGAACAAAAGATATTAATTTATTGCACCCAGATTCCTTAATTTGAGAAATCAGAATAACTACTCTTGGATCTGAGAAATCAGGTGGATCTGTTTGTATTCTTAATCTTGCCGAGCCTTTGGATCTTTATGCAAGAAATCCTATGAGACGATCGATACGTGAGATTGCATCTTTTAATTGCACCATATGGACTGCAGATTGTGACCATAATGCGACTCAAGCGGTGATTGGCATGTACTTTTTCTTTAGGTTACACACGGACACACACATAAATACATTGCACACACTCATACACATATGCATGCATGTATGTATGTGTAACATTTATGTATGCATGTGTGTATATATACTTATGTATGAATCTACATGTGTATATATAAAAATAACCTTTTATGGTTCTTCTGTTATGAATATAATTGACCTAAATAAACTATCTAGATAAGAAAGTCAGTGAAATGGG